>QJPP01002537.1:0-370125 GCA_003996215.1 Jaltomata sinuosa | reverse complement strand
AATTGTTCTCTATTATGGGATAAGTATGAGATTGATATGATTAGTTGAGTTTGATTCATGTCTCTGAGCATGCCTATCATTACTCTTTCTCTCTTCTTCTTACACTTGAGGTTACCGGTATACCGTCCATTTCGTAAACTTATTTTGTATACACTGTTGTTGCAAGGACCCCAGGTGCGTTATTTCTTACTTTCACCTGTGCCTATGGTGTGTATATTCTGCTTACTAGCCTCATATGTGGTTCTGTTGATTTCCCTCTGGGCTAGTTCCTGTGTACCTTTCATTGATTTCTGTGACTACTTGCTTCTATTCTGTGTTTTACTGCGCTTTTATCTTATATGTGCCCAGTCGGCCTATGATACCTACTGGGTACCTTATGCTTCGCATTTGGTGCTCACCCCTACCCCCTGCATCTTTGGGTGCAGATCCTAGTGTGGGCCATCATCGTTAGATCACTGTGATTCGTGCTTGGAGATCTGTTGGAGACTACTTCAGGCTGAGGGTGAGCTCTTGGCGATCGGAGCTTAGCTTTAGTTTATCTTTTGCTTTATGTACTCTATTACCATTCAGAGACATCTGTATATATTCTTTTGGATAGTTTTCACTCCATGTATGTAGTTTTGGCTCTGTACTATGATACCAGGTCTTGGGGTTTGGGTTAGTTTTCGCATATTTATATATTTATATCCCTGCTATCTATTTTATTTGTCTTGTCCGCTTATTTGCTAGATAGTAGCCCATTACTAACTGTTCTGGGCTACGGGGGTTGGTTCACCTACCGGGGGTTGTAGGTGCCATCATGACCAAGAAATTGGGTCGTGACAGATAATAACTCCTAGAATATTAACAGTTAGGTAACCAAGTACCCACCAAATTAAAGGTCTTTGAATCTTCTTTTCAACGCCACCAATCGCGCATTAATCCAAGTCCGAAGCAAAAAGTTATCAGTGTTTTACTAAAGGGTATCTGTCTGTTAAAATGAAAGACAACAATCACGAGAAGGTTCCACGGGTCGTGGAAGTTTCCACGGGTCGTGAAACCAACTCGTGGAAATCAGTTTTTAACCTGAAAACCACGAGAAGGTTCCACGGGTCATAAAAGTTTCCACGAGTCGTGAAACCAACTCGTGGAAATCAGTCCAGAGTCCAGAAACTTTGCCCAGGAACCACGAACCCTGATCCATTCCACGAGTCGTGATTCATGTCCGTAGAAGCCTGTGACAAAATTTTCAGCGGTTTTTCAGACTCTTTTTCTTGGGATATCTTTGTAATTTTTCACTCTTTTAACTCCTAAGTTAAGTCATTTTGAGCAAATTAGAATGGGTTTTATTCCCACTTAGCCTAAGTTCTCTTCCATTCTCTCAGTCAAGTTCCAAGAGAAGAAAAGGGTCTTCATCCTCCAAGCTTCAAGCTAAGGATTCCATCTCCAAGTCTCCATCCTTAAGTCCCAAGTTAGGAAAGCTGCAATCAAGGTATGCGGGTATTTAATAAGGGAATTTCTTCACCCTTATGCCCAAAACCCCAATCTTCTAAATTGATTTTATGAATTTCTAAATTAGGGTTCTTACTCAATTCTCATGTGTTCTACTATAAATTGTTTACTCGTGATTCTTCTATGGATTCTAACACTAAATTGTATGATTTTGCATGGATTTTTATAAGCGGTTTCCTATTCATGATTTTAAGGCTAATCCTTGTCCAATTTGTGAAATTTGGGTTCTTACCCAATTTGGGGGGAAATTGTTAGTTCACTTTTAAAGCATCAATTCATGATTTCTCATTACTTATGTATGATTTATTTGAGGTTTCTTAATTGATTTCAAAATCCCATGCATTAAAGGTTATTTCAAGTATGATTCCTTCAAAATTCCATGATTTCAAGTGAAAATTGGCATGTTTAGATGGCATGTCCTTATGTATTATGAAATTGCATGCCTAATTCTTCAAGTATGATTTTAGAAAAGAAAGTATGTTTTGAACTATGGCTATGTTAAGTTTTAAGGATTTTGAAGCATGATTAATATGACATTTGATATGTCTCTATATTTTATGAAAGGTTTGGCATCTAGATGTGTCTACCTAAGCTATGAGCATTGCATGATACCCGATGTGTTTTCATGCTTTTTCAACAAGATTTGGCATGAGATTGTGCCACTATGAATTTATGAGCTATATGTATGTTTTGGGAGTAGTATTTAGCACCGAGCGACTAGGGTTCAATTACCCAAGTTCAAAACTACATTGCTAGCGTAGGTTATGATTTTCCCTATGGGCTTATGAGAGTAGATCCACATCTTGATTAATGGTGTCCTTGCTTTAGCGGGGCATAGGACAGCTTTTCCAACTAGGGTTATATAGTTGGGTATGGTGGCCCGTACTTTGGCAAGGTTCGGGCTATCTTTGCTAACTAGGGTTATATAGTTAGATTCCATGTAGCTCGTATGGTCTATTTTCGGTTATAAGAAACTCCCGTATGAATGCTTTCAAGTTTTCTAAGCTTTATGATATCTTATTTTGAGGTTTGACTACTATGTCATACTTATTACTCAAACTATGATATTTACTTACGATTTCTTCGATTAGGCATGAACTCAGTATCAATTATGTTTTAAGTATGCCTTTATCATGTTTTACTATATTTATGCATATCTCACATACTTGGTACATCCTAAAGTACTGACGCATATTTTGCGCTGCATCCTCTTGATGATACAGACTCTGATTCCCTCCCTCAGGCACATGGCTAGAGACCGCAGCCTATTCCAGTCAGTGTTGGTGAATCATCATTATTCGAGGGCTAGTTATGATCTTAGTATTCTGTATGGCTGTTTACTTGCGTACCTTGAGTTAGCTAGGGTCTTGTCCTAGCAACTCCTTATGTCATGTGTAGAGGCTTTTCAGACATAGATAGTATTCGAGTCTCTAGTTTGGATTATGTTTCTTATTGACATCATCATTGATGGATTGGGTTGCCTAGATTTCTATTTATGCATCCGCTATATTTCCTCATGAATGCATATGTTATGCTATGACCAAGGGTTAACTTGGGGTACTTATGGTCCTGAGTCCCGTGTTACGTCTAGGGGGTAACCTCGGGGCGTGACAAATTTGGTATCAGAGTCAGGTTCAAGAGTCCTAGGGTTTCTAAAATCCGCATCAAGTAGAGTCTCTTTCATAGGTGTGAAGCGCGTCACATCTATGAGGGGGAGGCTATGAGATGTTTTAGGAAAGACTTCACTTCTTTCATGTTCAATATCGTGCGATAGAATTTAACTCTATTTATTCTCCAAATTATGCGTTATCCCAATTCCACTTGCTTTACCTCATATTTGTGGTGCTAGAAGTAGTAAATCTCATATTATCTCTTAGCGAGGTGCTCTCAAATACTCTTTCAGAACCTTGTTACTAATTATTCCAGAAGAGGGGAAAATGTGTACCTAGATCCTTGGGTAGTGTTGCCACCCGTCAGATGTTGTATTAAAAGGCATTAGTAGTAGAATGAACCTAGAGCCAAAAATATGAAGTCACAAGTAAGGTAGCCTAGATGGGAGAATGATAGTTGATTGGAGTATGTATTTAGAGTTGTGTTTTACTAGATGAGTAATGGGACGATACATCCCTTGGTGTGGATTAAAGAGTGGTAAGTCTTTGTGCTAGTATAGACCAGGTATAAGATGTGAACAAAAGGATGACAGTATGAGAGTGAGAATGATAGGTTTGTGGTATTTTCTGGTAGGCTTGGTATAGTGTATGCAAGAGTTTAAGTGATGAGTTGCAGCAAGTGTGAATGTGTAGGCATGATATATATGTATGTGAGTTAGAGAAGGATAGGCAATTTTGAGCCTCTCAGTATAGGCTTTAACGCATTTGATTTGGTAGGTAGTAGAAAGAGAGAGATTTGGGAGTTAGAACCATGTAAGGTTGACATGTCTTTGCAAGGGATAGGTTGGAAGTTATTGAGTGTGATATGTACAACCCTTATATGAGATAGAAAGGTTGAGGCCAAGATTTTTAGGTAAGGGTGATCCTTAGACTATAGAAGGAAGTGTATATTCAGATTAACTCCTAGAGTAGTGTTTGCTCTTATAGAATAAAGTGATCATAGTTTTGTTTATAGGTTAGCGAGAGGTCCACAGACTTAGAACGTAGCATGAATCTAAGAGGGAGATAGTGGGATGTAGAATCAGTCAGATTTTAGAGACTCGGGTAGTGATGCTAATGGGTTTCCGAATGAAGTTAGGAGGGGTGTAGAGACTTATTTCTATCCTAGCACCTTAAGTATACTTCCCTCATTACAACACCTCATTCATGTCTTGTATTCCAGTGCCATGTTCTTAATTTAAATTCACGGACTTCATGCAGATTCAAGTCCTTACTCAACTCCCAAAACAAACAGAAATTGCTCCAGACAGCGATTCCAATCTTATTCCATGATTTTATGAATTCCAGCTTTTTACCATGATACTTTCCATAAATTAAATCTCATGTCTCACACTATGCTCAGCTCTACATACTCAGTTCTCAAGATATGTCTTAACGGCTAATGAAATCATGCTACATCATGTATATACTCATACCAGATTTCTCTAATAATTCATGCTTGTGATTTCCTTACTCTAACCATGCTTTGTATGTCCAGGATGTGAGACACTCATGCCCTTTTCACTTGACTTCTCATACCCCACCTTGAGTGGCTAGATCAAACTAAGTATAAGTCAAGACCGATCAGTATTCCTTCATTTATGATGCTCATGCTCCCACTATATTCTCTCAGTGATCTTGGCTTGTGTTTTCATAGTTGTTAGTATAGGAAGCTAAGTAGTAGCCTGGATGGGAAGTAGTAGGTTGTAAGCGTGGAAGAAAAGTTAGGTGAGGATTATTCATGTGAAATAGTTAGATGAGAAATTTTGGTATATCTTTTTTGTAGAAGTTCTTCAAGTTACAGCTCCGAGGTATGCTATGAAGAGGGGAGAAGTCTTGGATAGTATAAGCTACAACTATAATGTGATCATAGTGATAGGTTTGAAAGTCATAATAAAATACATGTCGGCTTTTGCTTTGTGCGCCTAATGACCCATTGATTAGAGCTCAAGGTTAGTTGATTTTCATGATAAGAAGGACTACCATTCTTGGTAGGTAACTCTAGATGTAAGAGATTTAGTCAATATACGCTTGAACATGGTAAAGGCAGGTAGTTAGACTCAGACCTTAGTATTCAAAGGAGTTAGTGTAGTTGAAAGGTGTTTCTAAGCTTAAGAGTTGTCAATTGTAGTACTTAAGGCAAGAATATTATTGTTATTACTCCTAGCCTAGGGTGCTCATATCTTAGGTCCAGTAGCTTCAGCTTTCAATATACGAGACTCCTCATATCAGATCAGTTTAGACCTATCGACAATCATTCCTCAGGTTAGAAGGCCCAACATTCAGTTTAGTCCAAGGTAGTAAGTTCAGTTTAAAAGAGAATGGTTTTCTCATATGGTTAACCCTCTTAGGTTGATGTCATTTCAGTTAACTATGATTTCTAAGAATGCGATCATTCCTTATGAGTTGCAGCTAAGACACTACTCTTAATCCAGATCAGTTATCATGTTAGGTATTCAGTTCTATGTCCCATCAGTTATGCTTATGCTCTCTGTATGCATACTTGGCCCCTGAATCCATCTCAGTTTATATTTTAGTCAGAAATCAGTTACCATGAAATATTTCAGCTCTTAGAACTCAGTTGATGGGATTGCAACCCTTTATCCCCTCCAATCTCAACTTAGTAGTCTTCATTCGAGGACGAATAATCTCAAAGGGGAGATATTGTAACACCCCAGAAATTTTAAGCCAAATCTGAACTGTTTTTCATGTGTTGTTAGACCCGAACTAGATAAATTTTCTATGTATCTAAGTATTAAGATCTATTCTTAAGTTTTAAAGGTGTATTATATATGAATAAGGGTCATAAAGAACCTCTAGCTCAAAGTTGAGTTGAAAGCTTCCTTACAGATTGAGTTTTAGTGTAAGATTTTTCAAGGGTCAATTTCAAACGACCATAACTCCTATAATATTAAGATTTAGGTAACCTAGTACCCACCAAATTAAATGTCTTTGAATCTTCTTTCCAATTCCACCAACCACGCATTAATCTGAGTCTGAAGCAAAAGGTTATCAGTGTTTTACTAAAGGGTGTCTGTCTGTCAAAATGACAGACAACAACCACGAGAAGGTTCCACGGGTCGTGAAACCAACTCGTGGAAATCAGTTTTTTACCTGAAAACCATTAGAAGGTTCCACGGGTCGTGAAAGTTTCCACAGGTCGTGAAACCAACTCCTGGAAATCAGTCCAGAGACCAGAAACTTTGCCCAGGAACCACGAACCGTGATCCATTCCACGGGTCGTGATTCATGTCCGTAGAAGCCTGTGACAAAATTTTCAGCAGTTTTTCAGACTCTTTTTCTTGGGATATCTTTGTAATTTCTCACTCTTTTAACTCCTAAGTTAAGTCATTTTGAGCAAATTAGAATGGGTTTTATTCCCACTTAGCCTAAGTTCTCTTCCATTTTCTCAATCAAGTTCCAAGAGAAGAAAAGGGTCTCCATCCTCCAAGCTTCAAGCTAAGGATTCCATCTCCAAGTCTCCATCATTAAGTCCCAAATTAGGAAAGTTGCAATCAAGGTATGTGGGTATTTAATAAGGGAATTCCTTCACCCTTATGCCCAAAACCCCAATCTTCTAAATTGATTTTATGAATTTCTAAATTAGTTTCTTACTCAATTCTCATGTGTTCTTCTATAAATTGTTTCATCGTGATTCTTCTATGGATTCTAACACTAAATTGCATGATTTTGCATGACTTTTTATAAGCGATTTTCTATTCATGATTTTAAGGCTAATCCTTGTCCAATTTGTGAAATTTGGGTTCTTACCCAATTTGGGAAAAAATTGTTAGTTCACTTTGAAAGCATCAATTCATGATTTCTCATTACTTATGTATGATTTATTTGAGGTTCCTTAATTGATTTCAAAAGCCCATTCATTAAAGGTTATTTCAAGTATAATTCCTTCAAAATTGCACGATTTCAAGTGAAAATTGGCATGTTTAGATAGCATGTCCTTATGTATTATGAAATTGCATGCCTAATTCTTCAAGTATGATTTTAGAAAAGAAAGTATGTTTTGAACTATGGCTATGTTAAGTTTTAAGGATTTTGAAGCATGATTAATATGACATTTGATATGTCTCTATGTTTTATGAAAGGTTTGGCATCTAGATGTGTCTACCTAAGTTATGAGCATTGCATGATACCCGATGTATTTTCATGCTTTTTCAACAAGATTTGGCATGATAATTGTGCCACTATGAATTTATGAGCTATATGTATGTTTTGAGAGTAGTATTTAGCACCGAGTGACGAGGGTTCGATTATCTAAGTCCAAAACTACGTTGTCAGCATAGGTTATGATTTGCCCTATGGGCTTATGAGAGTGGATCCACATCTTGATTAATGGTGTCCTTGCCTTAGCGAGGCATAGGACAGCTTTTTCAACTAGGGTTATATAGTTGGGTATGGTGGCCCGTCCTTTGGCAAGGTTTGGGCCAGCTTTGCTAACTAGGGTTATATAGTTAGATTCCATGTAGCTCGCATGGTCTATTGTCGGTTATAAGAAACTCCCGTATAAATGCTTTCAAGTTTTCTAAGCTTTATGATATCTTATTTTAAGGTTTGACTACTATCTCATACTTATTACTCAAAATATGATATTTACTTACGATTTCTTCGATTAGGCATGAACTCGGTATCAATTATGTTTTAAGTATGCCTTTATCATGTTTTACTATATTTATGCATATCTCACATATTTGGTACATCCTATAGTACTGACGTATATTTTGCGTTGCATCCTCTTTATGATGCAGACTCTGATTCCCTCCCTCAGGCATGTGGCTAGAGAATGAGCCCATTCCAGTCAGTGTTGGTGAGTCTTCATTATTCGAGGGCTAGTTATGATCTTAGTATTATGTATGGTTGTTTACTTGCGTACCTTGAGTTAGCTAGGGTCTTGTCCTAGCAACTCCTTATGTCATGTGTAGAAGCTTTTCAGACATAGACAGTTTTCGAGTCTCTAGTTTTGATTATGTTTCTTATTGACGTCATCATTTATGGATTGGGTTGCCTAGATTTCTAGTTATGCTTCCGCTATATTTCCTCGTGTATGTCTATGCTATGCTATGACCAAGGGTTAACTTGGCGCACTTAGAGTCTCGTGTTACGTCTAGGGGGTAACCTCGGAGCGTGACATTATAAATGTAGAAAAAAGCCTCAAATAAAATAACTGAGTCCAAAATAAATTGGGAAACCAAAACCCAATTAAATTGGATTTCCACCGTCCGTGCGTTGCTGCCGCCGCCTTCACTGTTGCAGAGTCTTTCTTGGCTGCAACGTGGCAATCCTCTACGGCTCCTTTTGAATTTCATTCATATGTATGAATAATAATAAGATATTATATTCAATCCATTAAGCTGCCTGCTTGATTTCCTTATATGATTTCTCATTTTTAATTCGTTTCTTCTCCAAAAAATCACCTTTCAGCCAACGGAGAAGGGCCTAAAATACCCTTCAAGTATTAAAAATGGTACAAATATACCCTCCTTTCACCTTTTGGCTCTAAAATGCCATTTACATCTACTTTTGGGCTCTTAAATACTCTTCTCATCTACCTTTGGGCTCTTAAATACCCTTATTATCCATCTTTAGGCCCTAGTTAGTCATTTCCCTTAAAGGACTCTTTAGAAAAAATGATTAGAATTTTCATTTAATATGTAACAGTATTGTATTAGTTGAATTTTTAATTAATCAAAATTTATTAACCCACAAATCTAATTCGGATCCGAGATTTGGCTCATCTCCATTTCTCATCTCTCCATTTTTTCAAGTTATTATTCAGATGAGACACATGTCATTTAATTAAATTAATGGTTGAGATTTAGTCAATTAATGATAAGTCCTAACCATGATTAGAATAATAAATATTTTATATATTTGCTCCAAAATATAAGGCAATCACACAATTCTAGCCATTAAATTTATTTTTAATTATTATATTATTTAATTTATCAAATATTCAAATATCTGATTGCTATATTATTTACAATATAGGAAAAAAGTTATACTAAATTGTAGTAGTAATTTTTTTTTAAGAGACGGAGGACTTCTCTTCCAACATTGGAATTCCTTTTCAGCATTCAAAATTAGGCTAAAAATAATTTGAGTGAAAAAATAGTAGAAAAAAAATAAAAATAAAAACGATGCAGAATAAAATTTACTCAAGGCAAGTAATTTTTTTTATATATATTTAGGAAAGATATATTGTGCAACTAAAATTGTGAGATTAAAATAATATTTTGAAAGTAAATATATGAAAGTAATTAATTATTTTAATCATAGTTAAGGCATATTTTTAATTTACTATATCTCAGCCATTAATTTAAATCTATGGCTTATGTCTCTAATCTAAATAAGAACTTGAGAAAAAGTGAGAGACGAGAAATGTAGAGGAGCTAAATCCAGTATCTGAATTGGGTTTGTGGATTAATAGGTTTTGATTAATTAAAATTTCAATAAATAAAATGTTGTTACATATTAAATGAAAATTCTAATATTTTTCATAAGGGATATGTTAAGCGAAAGGGCAAAATAGGGCCCAAATGTGGATGCAAAGGGTATTTTAGAACCTAAAGGTGAATGAGAAGGGCATTTTAGAGCCCACAGGTGGAAGGAGGGTATATTTGTACTATTTTCAATACTTGAAGGGTAATTTAGGCCCTTCTCTGTTTAATCAATTTAATCCTATAAATACAAATACCCAATATAAGAATAATTCATAAAATCAATACTCAAAAACGATAATAAAAAGACTAAATATGAGATAAATAATGACTAAATATAAGTATTTTTGGCTTCACATCACCTGCAGAAGTGCAACTATTCTGAGTTCCATGACAGGCTTCCACGAGCTGTGAAACCTTCCACGAGTCGTGAAACCTTTCACAAGCTGTGGAACCTTCCACGAGCCGTGAATTCTGTCCGTGGACTTATTCCAGAGAAGATGCAAAGAGTCTGATTTTCACAAAGGGATTTCACGAGCCGTGAAACCTTCTACGAGTTATGAAATAGCTTCGTGGATTTATTACTGAAGATGTGCAGAAAATCCTGATGTCCACCAAAGGCATTCATGACCTGTGGAATGATTCATGTGTCGTCAATGGCATTTGTGGAATACTGTCGACTTTGTTTTTCTAGTTATTTTAGGATAGGTTTTGTAATATCTTATCAATACTTTTCCTAGGTTTTATTTTACATTTTACGCATCATTTTACGAATACTACTTTGTTCTTGGTTTTTGAGAGATTATTCATCTATTGATTCTTGAGTATTGAGTTTTCTTTGATAATTCAAGATTCCGGATTTCTCTTATTCATCTTGTAAGTTTATAATCATGAATTCATCTTTTATTTCTGATTATTTTCTTATGAACATGAGTAGCTAAATTCATTACTAGGGTTGTGAGAACCATGCCAGATTAACAAAGCACGCAAAATACTTAGTGATTCTTGAATGGTGTTCATGCATGTATTATTCTTCTCTTCGTATTGATTGCTTTTTAATGGTGACCAACGTTAAAACTCTCCTTATTCTCACTTGCTGGACCAAAGATGTAACGAATGAAAAAAGGGATTAGCAATGGAGCTTTGAGACTATCAACCCTCATCATTAAGCTTGACCTTATCCTAGATAGCTAATTTGGAATAAAGAGTAAGGGTTAGTAAAGCAAACACCCGTAGATGGACCAAGTTGCGTGGTGATATTCATCTATCTAAGGACCAACCATTTAGGTGAACTTAACTTACTGATCTTGCATGCTAAGCACCAGAATAGATTGCTAGTGCGACACCTTACTGCATTATAAAATCATGGGGAAAACAATCCTAGTAAACTCTCTCATTGATTAACAACAATATAAATTGATACTTTGTTACTTGGTTACTAACAATTTTCAAATATTATTTGTTACACAATTCTCCCTTTCAGAAATAAACGACTAAGAGCACAAATAACCACATTGACCTCGGTCCTAAACATATTTCTCGTGAAATTGACCCTAACCTCGGTTAGATTTTATATTTGAACAGCGACTGATTTATACTTCATTCATAGGAGTAATTTGGGCATATCACATACTAGTTCATACAATCAATAGGAATGTAAAACATTTAGACTATTACAGATCCATCACCGACAGATAATCTATTTTTCCTTTAGAGTTTTCAAAGAAATCAGCTATATCTAAATGCAGAGGCTAAATATTATCTTCAGATATAAAATTTACTTCTGCATTATTATTCATCTTCTTCATGGATGCTTGATAGAGCTCAACTAAGTGCCTTGGCGTACGACAAGTACGTGACCAATGGTCTTTTCCTCCACATCGATAACATTTATTTCTTGAATATATTTTTTTGCACCACTTCATGCTTTTCATCCTTCTTCTTACACTCCTAGTGCTGAAGGTCATTATTTGGTGCAAGACGATCATGCATGATTCGAATTTCTATCTCGACCACGGCCATGACCACGACCGAAATTTTTTTCACGCTTAGATTGGTGAAAATTTATCGCATTCACTTTAGAAAATGAAGCAGACCCAGTAGGTCGACTTTCATGATTTTTCATTAAAAGGTCGTTATGTTGTTCAGCAACAAGAAGATGTGAAATTAATTCAGAATATTTTTTTAAACCTCATTTCTTGGTATTGCTGCTGCAGGAGCATATCGAGGAAGGAAAAGTGGAGAATATTTTCTCTAGCATATCATGGTCAGTGATTGGTTCTCTGCATAATTTTAATTGTGAAATAATTCTTAACATAGAAGAATTATACTTAGTTATGAATTTAAAATCTTGTAATCTCGAATGGACACACTCATAATGTGCCTGTGGAAGAACGACCATCTTCAGGTAGTCATATCTCTCTTTTAAATTATTTCACAGTACGAGAGGATCTCTAACAGTGAGATATTTCATTTTTAAACATTCATCGAGGTGATGACGGAGAAATATCATGGTCTTTGCACGGTTTTGATTTGATGCTTGCTTTTTATTTGATGGTGTCTGTCAGACCCATCACATCAAGATGAATTTCGACATCCAATACCCAAGATAAATAACTTTTGCCCGATATATTCAGGACAAGAAATTCAAGTTTCGAAAGATTCGATATTTTAAGAAAATAAAGTTCTTACCTTTAATACCTCTAAAGTATTTGCTCGAGGTGGCAGAGTTTCTTGCTGATAACATGTTATAAAATAAAGGCAAAAACTAAATTTAAGATAACAAAAGGAGCCAAGAGAGAACAAGAACCCAAGACTAATATTCTTATTTACTTTCATTGTTGGTTCGTAAATCTCCTATTACACAGGGGAGGGGCGATTTATATATATCAAGGAAGCAAGGTTACTTGGGGGAAAAGAGATAGCTACAGTACATATGGCTACTTGGGCATCAAGTTAGCAAAGTAACTTGAGTAAAGAAATTTTGCTCCCGACGATGGTCTTATCTTTATATGGTTATCCACTATTATTTTATAACAATGTGCATTTTTTAAAATTTTAACTTTTCCAAGTCTGTACGATTTTTTGAAGTGCAATTTTTGCTTCTTGGGTTATTTTTGTGTGTAGCTAGTGTTGATGGTAAATCCTATCCAATCTAACATATTGAGTTTGTTAACTAATTGACGGAGTAAAAAATATTTTATTTTTTAACAAAAAGAATTAAAACATACTGAAGACTCAAGATTATATTTGACTTACCATAAACATAAGAGACCATTTTTGTCATATTTTTACAAATCTTTTTTTTCCGAAAAAAATATTTTTACACGTAAAAAATCTGAAAAAATCATATCTCTTGTTTGATATTTTGTCATAAGCCATTTTGTTCCCTTTAACAATCAAAGACATTTGTCTCATTTTATGTGATATCTATCGAAAACATTGTATCTGTAAAATCTGCGTACTCTCTACTTTTTTCAAACGTCACTTATGAGAATATATTAAGGGGATGTTTGCCCGTGATTTTTTTTTTACTTTTTTTGGAGTTAAATTCCGAAAAACACGTTTGGCCATGGAATTCTGAAAAATTTCAGAAATCTCCAATTTATATTCAAGACCAAACATAACTCCAATTTTTTCAAATTTCATTTTTAACTTTGAAAACAAAAACTACTCTTTTTAAATACTCACAATTTCCATGGCCAAACCCCCCTAAGTATGATGATTCTTCTTTCAGTTGATTTTATTCGATATTTGACCAAAATATTAAAAATTACTAATAAATAAATAATAAAAATGAATAAAAAGATTTTTTTTTATTGTGCTATTTTGATTGGACACTAAATGTAAGAATTAAAGAAAGATTTTTAGAATTTATGATTTAAATATATTAAGATACTTGGCTATAAAATTCAATTACAAAGAGTAAAATAAAATTTAAAAATAAATTATTTTTAAATGTAAACATGCATTCACTTTGGAACAAACTAGTAATGAAAGTGCGGGTTGAGATTTATGAGGGTTTAAACTTAATTTTTTTTATTTGAATCACAAATTTTAGTAGTTAAAAACGAAAAATTTATATAATTACTAACTACTTTCATATACCGATTCATAGAAAAAGAAAATGAGTTTAATCCTACACAACTGAAAATCAAGAAAGCCTTTTATCTCTGTGTATATGAGTCGGTGGCAACCGGCAAAATCAATTTTCATTACCAACATTTAAGCTTTGATTAGATGGAGTCATCCATTGCCACTACATTTAAAGCTTTTAAGTAATTTTCATCCTAATCCAACATTCCGTTCTCAACCACATCAAAAAATCGTGGAAAGGGAGGCCGTCATTAGAGTGTATGTATATATAATTAATTGGTCCACCTTGATCAAATGCAATTTAAACAGAAAAACTGACACATATAATCGTAGCTTCAATTTTCCATATAATCACAATAACAATCCCTAGCTGATGTTCACTCTTCAGTCTGTAATACCCTCTCGTTATTCTTGTGTATATACCACCACCACCACTTGGTGCCAACGTACCCACTAATTTCAAAATAATAGCGCGAAAAGAAGGCTTGACCCCAAGTTGCTCAGCAATGTTTTTCACTGCATTTATATCATGGATGAAAGAGAGACTATCTTAAAATGCTTAAATGACCTATATATATATATATATATATATATATATATACATATATATGGGATACAGATTCAAGATTAATTACAATTGAATAGCAGAATAAAACTACATGATGGAATGACCTAAAATCTCAGCAACAATATCCTTCATGTGTTTGCGTAAGTTACAGTATCATATCTACAAAAGTATGCAAGTTTGGCAGATATTAGACACGATATTTCACTTCTTTCACCTTAGTTCAGAGGTGACCGCAAATAAGAGCTCTCTATCATCCTTCAGACGGTAGCACTATGTTCTCATCATCTGAAGTGATGATACCAGCAGCAGCCATAGCATCTGATCCATTATCTTCTCCATTATTCTAGCAGTGAAAATGTCATACCAAGTTTAGTTTAGGTTCCTCAGAGACTACATATCAAAAGATATCTGTAACCCCACCACAGAGAGAGAGAGAGAGATGCACCTGTTCGATAGATTTCACAAAATGCTCCTGAGCTCCTGTAGTTGGAACTCTAGACAGATCTCTTAAAATACCCTGCAAAATCACAAGGAGAGCAAAGCAACATCACCATTCATACAACCAGATTACTGATTAGTGATTGGACATCATGGAAATGACTTCCTAAGTTCTGATTCAAACTTACATCAAAACTTGATAATAGAAGTCGAGCGCAAAAGAGTGTTAAAAGCAAAACGACATACATTTCATGAACTTACTGGACAAGAATACAACATTTCATTTCATAGAGAATACCTAAAAACCCAAAGATGTGATTGGTAGAAGAAGGGCTATTTTGAAGAAAGCATCCAAAGGGCTAGCTGATGAGTCTTTTGAATGGAAAAACAAGAGGAGAAGAAGCAAAAAGTGGCGAAAGGAAAATGCATACTCAAATATACACTTCCAGAATTCAACTTTTGCAAGTACGAATCAAAAGATAAACCAGCACTAAAGGGAAGTAACTTACTAAACACTTAAAGAGTGAGATCACTCATCACCTAGGAGGTAACCAATCTCTAGAAGAACTTGATTTGCAAAAGCATAACATTACACATTCAGTGCCGAGTAAAGATCAGATAAGAGTTTTACTGATGAGCAGGAAGTATATATAACTCATTTCAGTCATGTAAAGAACTATTTTTGTAGTTTGTATTTATTTATTATTTAATTTTATTTATTTTTTTGGGTGGGGGTGTGGGGTGTGGAAAAGGCAAGGTATGAGCCTCGCCTCTCTACCCCACAAAGGTAGGGGTAACGTCTGCGGACATCCTACCCTCCCCATACTCCACTTGTGGGATTACAATGGGTATGTTGTTGTAAAAGGCAAGGTAATTTTTATTGTAAATAGTACCAAGTAGTTTTTATTATATTTGTAGGCTACAATACTTTACACATTTATTTTTACCAACTTAGAAGATGGTTGATTTCATTGTCAAGTTTTGAAGCTGAAAACATTTTAGCACTTCACAAGTATGCATCTTGCAATTACAAAGCTCATCATAGAAAGCAACTCCCTGAAAAGGGGTCTCGGTGACAGAAAGGTAACTGTCTAGTTTTATTCACACTCAAACCAAAAAGAAGCGCAATTTACTGCCGATGATAATTCCTAATTTTGAGTTCAATAGCCTAATGGAAAAAAGAAGGCACGATTAACCAGACTTTTTTAAAATTTAAAATAAAATAAATAATACATTCTCTACAAGGAGAACCTGCAAAATAGGTTCTTAAATGTCCTAGCAGTGTTGCAGAGCCAATAGAGTTAGTAAGTCAAAAGATAATCCATTGAAAGCATAGTGTGACACTAAAGTAATATGTGAATATAGAAGAGAAACAATAACCAACTAAGACTGTCAGGAAAAGTTAACTACGTATATAAAAGATACAGTTCAACGAAAAGTTAGCAAAGGAGAGAGGATATAGAAGAACCATCGGTGGTGGTTAATAATCTTCTTGCAAAACCAGGAAACAGTAGAGTTGATTTCATCTGTCCTTCAACTCTTCTCTCATTTTTTTCCTTCTTCTGCTTCTATACTTCACCTCTTCATATGCAGCTTTAAGGGTCAGTTAAACATGTATTACAGGACATCTGAAGTTGAAACCTCATAAGGTGGCTAATAGACTTTGGGATGTGCTTTGGAGCTATAGGGTCATCTTTGGGATTGCAAATATGAACCTTGGGCAAATTTGGTTTTTCAAAAACCAAAAACTAGGTGGTGTATGGAAGATCCTTGGGTTAAAAAGGGAAGCGCAGCATCTCACGTTGGTAGAGTAGGAGGAAGGGCCGCATCACTTGGGTGTTATGTAGACAACTTACCTTGGGTTCTGGAATAACCGAAAATTTTGAAAACTTAAAAATAATTCAAATTTGTTTTGGTTTTCCAAAACAAAGATCTTACCTTTTGAAAATTCCAGTTTGACCTTTCTTTTCTTTAATATGGTCTTCTGTAAAAAAAGATTCTGCACCTAGGGATGGCAAATGGGGCAGGTCGGGTGCAGGGCAAACCCGCATAAACTCACAAGGACTTCCCCTCCCCCCCCTCCCCTTCCTGCGCCCCGTATAGCATAATATTTTGTTTTTGCTCCACCTCGCCCTGCCCCGCATAATTTGCTATTTTTTTGTTAAAAAAGCGTACAGAATGCTAATTGTTGCTATTTACCACCCGTAAAAAAAGCTCCAAACTTCAGCAGATAAACTTTCGAGAAATCTGAAACTTACCCCTTCCATTCTCCCCCGACCCCACCCCCACAACACACACATACACACACCAAACAAGGCTAAATGAACAATTCTTTTCTTGAATTTCTGACTAAAACCACCAAACACCATGGGTAAATAGAACAATGCAACAAATACAGTACCAATTTCAAGCAAAAAGTACAGTAAGCTGTAAGAAATATTTTAAGCTCAAGAACTGCCAATTCTTATGTGAATAAGAAATATTGTTGCTTTTACTTCAATGTTCCACCAAGCAGTACCAAGAAACAATTTAGAGGGATAAAAAGATATATGTAAACTGAAAATACTCTTCAGTTATTTTTATGTCATAATTGAAAATATATGTAAATATGTAAATATGTAATTAACTAGAACTTTTTCTTCCCCACATTTATCCCCCGCTTCCTTATGTCTAGGTACACTCAGAGAGGAGTCGTGACTATGATTATTGTAGCCGTATAAGGGTTGAAGAGGTTAAGGTTGCGATTCGTAAGATGCGAAGGGGTAGGGCGACGGGGCCAGATGAGATTCCCGTTGATTTTTGGAAGAGCTCGGGTGAGACAGGTGTGAAGTGGCTAACCGAGTTGTTTGATGGTATTTTTAGAACGGCAAAAATGCCTGAAGCTTGGAGATGGAGCACGATGATTCCTTTGTACAAGAACAAGGGCGATATTCAGAGTTGCAACAACTATAGGGGTATCAAATTGCTAAGCCACACTATGAAGGTCTGGGAGAGGGTGGTGGAGTTGAGGTTGAGGCAGATCGTGCCTATTTCAGAGAACCAGTTCGGCTTTATGCCAGGACGCTCGACTACAGAAGCTATTCATCTCCTTAGAAGACTGGTGGAGCAGTACAGGGAAAGGCAGAAGGACTTGCACATGGTGTTCATCGATCTAGAAAAGGCGTATGATAAAGTCCCTAGGGAGGTCCTTTGGAGGTGCTTGGAGGCTCGAGGTGTACCCGTGGCGTACACCAGATCAATTAAGGACATGTATGAGGGGGCCAAGACTCGCGTTAGGACTGTGGGAGGAGATTCAGAGCACTTTCCCGTGTTAATGGGGTTGCACCAGGGATCGACCCTTAGCCCGTTTCTATTTGCCTTGGTAATGGATGTATTGACGCGGCAAATACAAGGTGAGGTGCCATGGTGCATGTTATTTGCGGATGATGTAGTTTTGGTGGACGAGACTCGCGGAGGAGTTAATGCTAAGTTGGAGGTTTGGAGACAGACCCTCGAGTCGAAAGGGTTTAGGTTGAGCAGGACCAAGACTGAATATATGGAGTGCAAGTTCAGTGAGGCGACTCAGGAGGATGACGTAGAAGTTAAGCTGGATACACAGGTCATCCAAAAGAAAGGGAGTTTCAAGTATCTTGGGTCTATTATCCAAGGAAATGGAGAGATTGATGAGGATGTCACCCATCGTGTTGGTGTTGGGTGGATGAAATGGAGGCTCGCATCTGGAGTCTTGTGCGATAAGAAGGTGCCTACTAAACTTAAAGGCAAATTCTAATGTGAGGAGGAGAGGCACGGATGCTCCTGTGAGGAGGTGTGAGAGGTTGGCTATGGATGGTTACAGGAGAGGACGAGGTAGACCGAAAAAGTATTGGGGAGAGGTGATTCGACAGGACATGGCGCAGTTGCAGCTTACCGAGGACATGACCCTAGATAGGAAGGTGTAGAGGACGCGGATTAGGGTAGAAGAGTAGTAGGTAGAAGTGTGTGTAGGCTAGTAGGTAGGAGTGTGTAATCGTAGTGTGTTACGCTTATAGTTTCTTATTCTTGGATTCCTCGTGGTAGTATTTTGTGGCAGTGCTCTGTTTCTGTCTGTTGTTTGTTACTACATATTACTTCCTATCGCCTCTTGTAGTTTTATCTTGTATTTTTATCCTGTATCATTGTTACGTCCTTTTTAGCCTATTTTTAGACTGTTTTGTCTTGAGCCGGGGGTCTATCGGAAGCAGCCTCTCTACCTCACCTCTGAGGTAGTGGTATGGACTGCGTCCACTCTACCCTCCCCAGACCCCACGCTGTGGGAATACACCGGGTATGTTGTGGGTATGTTGTTGTTGTTGTTGTTGTGTTCCTTATGTCTAGGTATTTAGACAAATTTGACTTTCTTTCTATTTAGAATAGAAAACTACATATATATGTATGGTAGACTCGGTGTTAAATAATTCATCTATATAGAATTAGAGTCATAATTATTTTAGCTTTTGTTTTGTTTAAACCCGCATAGACCCGCAACCCACCCCGCATCAATTTTCAAAATAATTATTTCAACCAGCCCCAACCTCGCATAGCCTTAAACCCACATCCACCCCGCATAGCCCAAAACCCGCCCCGCCCCATTGCCATCCCTATCTGCACCATTGCTGCTTCATTTTTTCATTTTTAGCTCGTAATTTACTTTTTAAAAATCTTTTTCTCATTGTAATCATTACTTATATGTTTTTATTTCATATGGTACAACCTTGTTAGTCTAATGCATGTCGTCTTCTTGAATTGTTATAATATTTATACTAAGATGGTTGAAATAATAATGGATTAAAAGTTATAGTTTTAATTTTTAGATAAAGCAATAAATTTTATTAATGTTTGAGCAGATAACATGCACTAGTAACCAAAAAAGTAGAAAACTACAAAAAGCGATGATTTTCTACGAATGACACCCAATCTTCTATGCATAAAGGCACCTTATGGGTGCACCGAAAAGAAATAAGGGATGAAATATCACTCCTTAACTTAACAAAATTCATCTCTACCCCCTCAAAAGCTTTCTATTTCGTACCCTCCAAACTACCCACATAGGAGCTACACTATCATAACTCCAACTGGCCACTACCTCTTTTATTGTGCCTGGCATCACCATAAATAAACCAAACTATGTAAGAATTTCCCACCACAATCTCGATGCTACATGACAATGCATGAAGAGGTAGTCGACATCGCCTGAATCGTTGCACATAAAGCACCAACTGACATAAGTAACTTTCCTCTTTCCTAGATTCTCAGTCATCAAGATGGCCTGAATCGTTGCACATAAAGCACCAACTGTCTTTTTCAAATTGCCTTGCAATGTGTTACTAGAGCCAAGGGTCTTTTGCAGTCAACCCCTCTATCTTAACAAGGTAGGAGTAAGGTCTATGTTCACTCTACCCTCCTCCCCGGACCTCATTTGTGAGAATACTCTGGATATCTTGTTGTTTTCCTAAAAAGTTCTTATTTTTTAGGAAAAAAAAAACACCATCATATCCAAATGATTATGGGTCAAATTGACGAAATTTAGGATGGATCAGTGTTTTTGAGAGCGAGAAGCACAAAAACGCGACAAGAGCCTGCTTTACTTAAAGCGAGAAGTGAAGCGCAATTCTTTTTGAAAAAAAATTACCAAAATAAACTTTGCACAAATAAGTAAATAACTACATAAAAATGTGTCATTGTACCATTTAGTAATATTAAAAGAAACATAAAGAAATAGAAAAAATCACGATGAACAGATATGCTCATTTGTGAAAAACTGGAAAAAAATAAAGGGCGGAGAATCTGTCCCATTGAAAAAAATAGTATTAAAGCAACAAAATCTGAAGTGAAGTGTTCGAACAAGAAAAAGCAAAAGAACAATAAGAAGGCTCATGACAGTTTGAATAAGCAAAAACAAGAACAAGAACAAAGCCCATATCTTTTATAAGGTGATAATTATATTGGTATTGAAATTCGAGCTAAGAACATGCTCATAAGTCATATACAAGAAGTACACCAAAAAGTAGAGAACCTACAAAAAGACATGGTTTTCTGTGGACAACACCCAATCTTCTATACATAAAGGAATCTTATGGGTGCACCAAAAGGACAGAAGAGATAAAATACTACTCCTTATCTGAACAAAGTTCATCTCTACTCCCTCAAAAAGTCTCCTATTTAGTTCCTTCCAAACTACCCATGTAAGAGCTATCGGCACAAAATCCCAAGCCATGCATCTTCTCCTCTTTCCGAAACTCCAATTGGCCATAACCTCTTTAACCGTGCTTAGCATCAGCCACAAAAACTCCCAAACCATGCAAACATTTCCCGCCACAATTTCGAAGCTATCGAACAATAAATGAGGAGATGGTCGACATCTTCCTGCACCCTTGGACATAAAGCACCAACTGACATAAGTGGATCTTCCTCTTCCTCAAATTTCCACTGTCAAGATTACTCCTCTAGTTGCTAACCAGGTAAAAAAAAACACCTTTCCAGTATCTTCGGGATCCAAATCGCTCTATAAGGACAAGAACAAAGCCCATAAAAGAAAAAGAGAAGAGCAATAGAAAGAGTCGATGGTGAAAGAAGGAGAAGGGGGAGGAGGAGGATTACCGGGGTAAGAGTTTATTTGACGATGAACTGAAGAAAAATCGGTTAAGGACCCAACAATAGCGAAAAACCTAATTTTGAAATTATCGAACAGATTCCTCATCTTTTTTTCTTTTAAAAAGATCCTGATTTTTTTTAAAATAATCAAAAGCAATATGAAGCGACCGCTACTCGCCTATCACACTTCTTTGTCTAGAGCAAATGCCTCCCACAACTAGTGTTGCCTTAACCTCAAAAGGCAAGGTACCTGCGTGTCACTGCACTTTGCCGCTTAAAGCGCAAAAGCGAGCACCTTTTTTTTTTATGATCCTAGTGTTCGGACCAGCTTTCGTGCATCTCAACTTGTTCCACGAGATATCTGCCACCTTCTACCAGCAACAGGTACCAGGTAACTCTGTCCACCAAGGCTAGAACATATGGGAAGAATCACCTAGTGTTTTTTGTCTCTGCTGGGATTTGAACCTCAGACCTCATGCGCAGGACAGTTTGAATAAGAAAAAACAAGAACAAGAACAAAGCCCATATCTTTTATAAGGTAATAATTTTATTGGTATTGACATTCGAGCTTAAAACATGCTCGTATACAAGAAGTACACCAAAAAGTAGAGAACCTACAAAAGATATAGTTTTCTATGGACAACACTCAATCGTCTATACATAAAGAAATCTTATGGGTGCACCAAAAGGAAATAAGAGATAAAATACCACTCCTTATTTGAACAAAGTTCATCTCTACTTCCTCATAAACTCTCCTATTTCGTTCCTTCCAAACTACCCATACAAGAGCTATCAGCACAAAATCCCAAGCCCTGCGTCTTCTACTCTTTCCAAAACTCCAATTGGCCATAACCTCTTTAACCGTGCTTAGCATCAGCCACAAAAACTCCCAAACCATGCAAACATCTCCCGCCACAATTTCGAAGCTACCGGACAGTAAATGAGGAGACGATCGACATTTTCACCTGCACCCTTGGACATAAAGCACCAACTGACATAAGTGATCTTCCTCTTCCTCAAATTTCCACTGTCAAGATTACTCCTCTAGTTGCTAACCGAGTAAAAAACACACCTTTCCAATATCTTCGGATCCAAATCGCTCTATAAGGACAAGAACAAAGCCCATAAAAGAAAAAAAGAAGAGCAATAGAAAGAGTCGATGGCGAAAGAAGGAGAAGGGGGAGGTGGAGGAGGATTACCAGGGTAAAAGTTTGAAATTCGACCATCGAATTTGGATGGATCCCATCGAATCCGCATATTGGATCCAAACAAAACCAAAAGGAGTTGGACAAGCTAATCCCGTATCCTCTATCTCTCTAAACGATGTCCTTGGTTACCCTTTTAATCTTGCATATGCACGTCGTTTTGACGCGTGCCCTAAATTGTGCCATAATATTTCTTCATGATTTTTTGGTTATGCAGGACCGCAATATGGGATAGACGATTGACGCAGGGCATGACTCACAAGGCCTCTACTATCTTACCTCTCCTAATTCCTCCACAGCATGCCCCGTTACAGATCCTCGAGAAAGTTAGGGTAAGGTCTGTGTACACCCCACCCTCCCCAGACCCCACTCAGTGTTGTGAAAAGCGACAAAAAGCGCGCTTAAAGCGCAAAGCGAGACGAGGCGCAAGTACTGCGCTTTTATGCGCTGAAGCGAGGCGAGGCGCAAGTACTGCGCTTTTATGCGCTGAAGCGAGGCGCTGCTGAAAAAGCGAGCGCTTCAGTAGGCGAAGCGAGAAGCGCGCTAAAAGCAAAGGCGACAAAAAGCGCGCTTAAGCACTGTTAGGTTTTTTTTTTAACTTCTGTATAACACACTTGTCTGCTGCGACTCAAACATTTCCCTCTTCTTCTGCTGCTGCGACTCAAACATCTCAACGACTGTTGTTGCGACTCAAACGATAAGTTTTCTCTGGACTCTCTTTCAGGCTTTGCTCTGTTTTTTCTTTACTGATTTGGTTTTGTTGTTTGCATTTGCTTAATATGTTATGATTATGAGGATTATTGACTATCTTTTATTTATTTTTTAATTTAAGAATTGAAAGATTTGCTTAATATGTTATTTCTATTGAGTTCTTGGTTATTTATATATGCATATTTAATATTTTTTATTTGTGTACTAAATAGCGCTTTAGTGGAAAAAAGCGTGCGCTTCGCTTCTCGCTTCGGTGAAGCAAGCCCTCGTCGCTTTTTTCCGCTTCTCGCTCTCCAAAACACTGACCCCACTTGTGGGACTATCCTGGGTATGTTGTTGTATTCTTCGATGAGAGGCAGTGAGACTAGAACCCCAGACCTCTACCTACTTCAATAACATGTATATAGTGTGTATTCTCTTATCTAAAATCTTAAATATATAAAGAAGAACCACTTTTATCTCCTTATTTTAGGACTGCAACAGGTATCAATAAACTGATGGCAGGGTTGGTAGGGAATTCAAGAAACAAACAGGTTTTTATCCATGCTTTGGGCATAAGGTTCTTAACATCAGGTGTATGTATTGCAAGTCTATTATCCATCAAAGGTGAAGTGAGTATGCATATTGAATTCTGTTTAACTAAGCATAAAGATTAAAATTTTCAGTTTTGTATAGTCTTCTTCCTGATCAAAAGATTCACAAACTCCCTTAATGATAGATGAGAATGTAGTAAGTGCTAAGCAGTATAAAAAGCCCACAAAACTTCTGATCTGAGGACTGAATCTGTGTGGAACCAAACTTGAATAGACAAACTCACCTTTCAATGGGACCTTTACATTACAGCTTCTGCTTTAAGAATAAAATTAAAATAGTTAAGACAGAACTAACTCATCCCTTTTTTAACTGATTTTTGGTTGATAAGCAGCAGGGAGCTACTACTTAGTACTTACCAGCCATGTTCCACTGTTTATTCAGGTTTTGTTGCAACAAACAATATGCAAATTTTATGTGACACTTGATAGCTCACTCATGGAATAACAACCACCTTCCCCCTTTTTTTCTAGATGGTGGTGTCCCAGCCAACTTGCATATCTCAATTATTTCACCGAGTACTTGTTACCTCCCATCAACACAAGTATCAGATAACTCTGCTCACCAAGGCTTAGGCAGATGGGAAGAAATCATCTAGTGTTTCTTGCCTCTACTGGATTTGAACTTGAGACCTCATGGTTCTCTTCTCACTTCATTGACCACTAAGCCGTACCCTTGGATGCCAATCACACCTTCCTACCTAACCTAGTTTTGTATCAAACAACTAATATTAGCCTTCCAAAATTTGGCCAAAGAACCACTGCTTATCCCTTATAATCAAAGAAAATGAGAATAGTACAACATAACACATAATACTATTCATAATGAGGCTCGTATACATGGAACAAAACGTCAGATAATTATCACTATTTGAACTGACAAGTGGCAAAACCAAGGTGGGTAAAATCTTCAAACTCAATATCAATACTAACCTTATTGGCCCACGTAAGTCCACATGCATTGCAAAGTGACCTCGGGCCAGCTGGCCCACGACGCATCATAGGAGTGGATTTCGAACTAATTCCACAATGTCTACATCTGTTGAGAAAACGAAAAAAAATCTCAGCTGCTGTGTTTGTTTGATTTGATCAGTTCAACTCAGACGCCACATAAAGTTCGGATCTTCTGGTATATAACAGGTCAACAGGTTATCACTATTGCTGTCTGACTTAATCAACAGAACAGAAACACAAACAACTACAGAACTAGAGAAGTCTGACACCCACGATGTTTCCTGTTCTTCTTGGCTAGAGCCTGCATTCCCCTCTGCAGAAGAAGAAGCTGCTTCATCAGATACTGACTTGGAAGATGTAAACTGACCCTTTTTTCGCTGCATCCTGACAACAAATCCAAGATCTGTGAGATGCAATAGACCACAGATCAATTTGACCAAAATTACTTTAAATGACCACCCTAACTAGACCCTGCACGTCAAAGAATAGGCAAAAACTGGAACTTTAGAGCTTCAAATAGAAAAAGAAAAAGAACCAAGTAACCTCCCTACAAAACATATGGAAAAAGAAAAAAAAGAAAAAAAAAAAGATATTGGATTCACGATATTTACTGTCACAAGCCCACAACCAGATGTCACTATAAGCATCTTTTAGCAATAGCCATTTTACTTCCATAGGAGGAGAGTTCCAGATTGACATGCCCCCGAATTGAAGATTGAAACAAGCCTTACATGAGAGATAAGCCAATGGAAGATTCCATTCACTCCATTAATATAATGCTTGTACATATTACCACGACCAGCTTGACACCCAGAATCTACCCACCACAGTGTACTGCAGGTTCTAAGTGAAGACTGGCCACCAAGTCTAACACATTGACAAGGTATGTGTCATTCCAGTGTGCAAATGCCATTAGGCTCCTTAGTCACTGAAAGTGCATGTCCAGTCATGGCATTGGTGAATCCATTATGAGTGTAAGGTGGTCAGGGCATAAAACTATGTCATTATCATGTCAAGCAATGGCTTATTTTGGTTAAAATCTTCAGTTCATGTTCACTTCCATTAAATAAATCCGCTTTTTTTCATTTGACAGGAGGGTTGTCCATCCTCTGCCACTCATGACACTCTTCGTCCCTCCTCTGCTTGATGGATAGTACTTTGGCTAAAGCATCACCATCTACAGCACTGAATCCCTTTCAGCTGGAGCTAAGAGGCATGTGCTGAAGTTTTTTCTTTTTTTCATTTTTGGATAGATGGCGTATCTCCACGACTTTCTAATCTTTTGTTATGTTTACATATAACTAATTATGTTTATCAACTTAGTGGTATCTACATTTCCTTAAATGTTTTTTAGAGCTTGTGGTTTTGTTTACTGGACGTCCATCTCACACAAGAAAATCATAAATTAGTACCCAATGTCTCCTGATAAAAAAAATTAAAACTAAAATAAAACTAAGGGATAATTACATAGACCTCCCTCCAGGTTGTCTTTATAACACTTAGTTCCCTTGTGGTTTGACATAACACTAACCTCCCTTAATTTGATATTTTTGTAACCAAACTAGGTTTAAGTAATAAAAAATCATGTATACTCCAAGTTTACCCATTTATAATTTTAATTATTTGATACTATGTTTAGTAGCACTTACCTCGTCTAAAACTTGTCAATATTGCAATATTTAGGCTTACATTTTAAATCTTTCATGAGAAACGCTAAACTCAAAATACTGTAATATTTCTTTATGTTCTTGAAGAATAATTCTTTTTGAATTCTTATAGATGTAAAAGATTTTGAAGAATTCTCATAGTCAAACTTTATTAACTGCACTTAACATGAAGTCATCCATACTTTCCTAGTCAATTTAAATTTAATAGCTGCGGATTTTTATGTTTTTCAGTGTTTGAGATGGAAAATTTCAAGCACAACTAAAGAAACTAAGCACTTTACCTATTTACCAGAAAAATTAGATAGCTGTAAATTGGGGAAAATCTTGCAATAGGTTAGAAGCATCCACTACCAACAGTTTGAACACGATAATTCAGGAAAAAGAAAAACAGGAAACAAGAAAAGAAGAGGATAAGAAGAAAGTCTACAAAGGAGCTGCAGCTTGTACAGTTACAAAAGGGTAAGCTTGGAACATGCATAATTTTTATTATTTATATGGGAGGTGAGTATAATATCGTAAACCATGAGGAAGATAAGCGTTATGAAGTCAAACATGAGGGGAGGTCTTTGAAATTATCCCTAAAACTAATTTTAAAAAACCCACTGATATACCAGGGAAAGGAAAAACCAACTGATTTATATCTCACTCACTTCAGTTTTTTTTTTTTTTGATAAGTCTTACCCACTCCAACTTAAAAGCAGGAGATTTGAACTCATTTATACCACACAATGCAGCACAGCAATAGCGGAAACTTCTAGAATTCAGTAAAAAGCAAGATCTAGCAGAAAGGTATCACAACAATATGCCTTACAAGGAGCAAGTTGTCAGTTTTCTTCTATGAAGTGGATATTCATAGATGAACATGTTGTGCTTAGCAGATGGAAACAGTTTGCTAACGTTTCAGGCAGTTCTTTGTTCTCACACACTCCATCACACTGCTATCTAGAGCAACAAGAAGTGATGAATGTAAGCATTAAGTAAGTGTATTTAATACTTCAATTCCAACTATATTAGAGGTAAGTTCAATTAGAGACATAACGAAAATTGGTGGAGACGACGAGGCTCAAAACATGTTGAGCGCTTCGCCTCGCTTAATGTACGCTTCAGTGTCTTCATCAAGGCTCTAAGACATACTTTTCCTTGCCAATGAGCGCTTCTTGAAGAGACGACACTAAACAATTAATATTTCACTTTATTGTTATTTTTTTCAATTTATTTGTCCATATATATGTTATTCATGCTTATAATTACTAGTTCTTAGACTAAATATATATATTTGTATTTTTTATCCATTTGTGTCTTTTTTCATTAAAGCCCACTCTTTATTTGCGCTTTACACTTAAGGCCCCAACGGACCTTAGAGCTTTTTTCCGTTTTTCGCTTTCAAAAACACTGCTAGTGGTTAGTCATAGTACATCAACATGGCAGAATTTCATTTATCCAACACTTTCCAACGTGATTTTTAAGGAAGTAACTGAAGTTGTATTACCGAAGTGCAACTTCCTTCCGAACAGTATATCGAATCTTTTTATCAAAACATCTTTCTTTCCTTTTTTCCCTAAAACGACTCAACGAAGCTTCCCGTTGCGGTTGATTCAATCTTCCAGGACCTTCACTTGAAGCCTATGGAAATTGCAAGAGAAGAACCGTAAACGATTGCAAACCAGACAGCAGAACACTACAGAGGTAGGGAGTAGAAATGCATACCCTATGACCCTGGGAAGCCATATTGACAGTAGGGATGCCAGTAGGGACTTCATATCCCCCCAACAGCAACAGCACTGCCTGAACCTGAATCAATGGAGACCCAAAAAAAAACAGTATTTCTCCGTAC
Source organism: Jaltomata sinuosa (assembly GCA_003996215.1). NCBI lineage: Eukaryota > Viridiplantae > Streptophyta > Magnoliopsida > Solanales > Solanaceae > Jaltomata > Jaltomata sinuosa. The sequence goes on along the minus strand of QJPP01002537.1, from coordinate 341,862 downwards.
AATGATTGCCTTAAAGACAAACTTATTCATCATTCCAACAAAAAAGGACCTAATTAGAGCGGAAAGATCACAGAATATTCATTTAGCTGACCTCATCGGCATTGAGGCGTAATTGATTTCAAGATTGATTCATTATGCTTGTTGATAAGCAGATAGTAACTTGAATAAACTAAGCCAGATCAAAGTCCACCCCATCTCCATATAGTTTTGAAAGTTAAAGAGTCACTCCTATATGTGGAAAAGCAAAAACCTTGGTTGACCACTTTGCTTCAAAGGCTAATCAACTTTTCATACCAACTCATCATTCACGTACAATCAAATCTTAGAAATTACCAATTTCTGAGTCTTGAATCACCTAAATTACAAAAGCAACATCAAGTTCAAGCTAGTTACAGTCGGTTATAAGGATCCTCTATATCCATTTTGCTCCATTTGGACATGTTTATTCCATTAAAGCAGATGTCTGCCTGGACTTGTATGTCCTACAAAACCTAGTTTTTTCGGTCCTTGTGGAAACCATGTAATGTTATCCATGAATATACTAAGCAAAGGCCCTTATAATGGGAGATGTCTGCCTAGATTTATGTGCCATAGACTCTCTAACAAAACCCTAGTAATCCACTTGGTATCGACTTAATACTAAGCAGAATCGTGAGACAAAAGCTTCATCCAGAAACACATTTAATAGATTTAGACATAATTCACTTAGCAAAAAAAACAAAGAGGTTTTACGATCAAGATTCCCAAGTAAAGGCCTAATTATTTTTACAAGAAGACGAAGAAAGACCGAAATCAAAGAAGCACCTTTTCAGGTGAAACAGCATCATACACAAACACTTCGCCTCGAAAGGACAGTGTAAGCTGATGGCTACTTCCTCCGCCAACCATTTCCGAGCCAGGGACATAGAGAGCGTTACGTGGAACGCCTTCCATACCATTCAGCGCCGCTGCCATGGTACCGTTGTGGAGCGCGTGGTCGTAGCGAATGTGATGACAAGAGTCTTCTATCGACTCCACTCCTCCTCCGACGGGGACGTCGTTGTCGTCCTCGCCGTCGGCGAAATGAGACTCTTGATGTCCCTCTCGCTGTACTGGTGCGGTCATTGTTTCTCTTCTGTACATCGTATCTCTAATCTCTCATTTCTCCCTGGAAAAACAAACCCTTATATTACTGCTGAGAAGTACTTTAGGCCGGTTGGTCCATGGATTTGGTCTCAAAAGTTTGAAATCATATTTGGAGATTATTTTAGTCTATACATTTAAATTTGAAATATGGGATTTGAAGTTTTTGAAAATAAATTTTACGACTTCTCCTTTTAAATTTTCATGTTTAAATACAATTTTCAACTTTGAGATATTTTTTAAAATTTAACTTCAAATTATTATTTTTCTCAAATATCAATTTTTATCTAAACGCGTTATCAAAAGTCATTGATTTAGAAAAAAATTATTCATGTATTATTATACATGAATTAGTAGTGTAATACATGAATAATTAGTATTGCAAAGTTCGTAATGTAAAAATTTATCTATTATTAAATGTTTAATAATTTGTTGTATAATTGTACTAAAATCTTTATACTAATACTAGTATACGTTCCCGCGGGATGCGCAATAAATATTAAAGAAAATATTAAGGCAAATTATAATCTGACACCAGATTACAGGATCGGATGCCGACGGTAATCCGCACGACCAGATCTAGCAACTAAGCATCCTTAAGCTAGCGGTAGTCCGCACTGCATAAGAATTGAAATATACAAGAATTTCTATATAGCTTTTCCGACTGCAAGGTGAATTTTTTATCCGAGCAAAGGGTCTGTCGAAAATCTAATACATACTTCTTATTGAGCCCATGTGTCTGGTGGTTCTAACCACGAAAAGGACGCCCTTTTTCTCCTCAATAATGGGCTTAGGTCCACGGCTGACCAGACATAGCCACTAAGGCAAAGCCAATAAGAGTAGTACTAGATCCGACTGTACCTCGATCTCAGAACCTAGTCGAGAAACCATATCAAAATTCCTTTATATTTTAATAAAGCTTAGATCCGTTCATAGTGTATATAGGAGAGAAGTTAGCTATTCGACATAGATATGATATCTTTAGCCGGACATCGTTCTAGCTAGGAGCATACTAATCTGTACTAAAATTAAAATAACAAAAGTACCTTGAGAGACGACCAAGGGCCAAGTGATTGTTTGCTAAGCTGATCCAAATTTTTTTTATTACAATTCGGAATAGCAGCGAACGCTTTCTTTTTCAAACTTTACAAGAACTATCTAGAGAGAGAAAAGAGAGAACTTTGCAATTTTTTCTCATGTTTTTCACTCAAGCGAAAGACCCTTCAAATAACAAAAAATAAAGACACAAAGAATCTTTATACAATAAAAAATTGGGTCCCATGTGGGTCCCTGTACAGTATATATTCTGTTGAAACAGTATATCTCCTGTTGATGAAACAGTGTATCTACTGTTTGGATGTCTTGTCTTCTATTCTTCCATTATTTGCCATATTTTTCATCTATGGCTTTCATCCGTTGCAGAAATTCTTCTGCATCTTCGACTTCGTAGGCTGACAATATTTTGTCTGTTTCTGCTGGCTGAGCTTCTTCAACTGCCTCTTCATCGCTTGTTACACTTTTCATTGAAGTGTCTGATTTATCAATCTGCGATATATTTTGAAGAAGATTTCTTTTTACTTCTTCGAGATAGTCATTGATCATTTTTTCTTTGTCCCCTTCTTGGTAGGAAATCTTCCTAGCCATATGTTTTACCGATGGCTGCTCCATTAATTCTTTTCCCGGAGACTTGATTTGCTTCAGAATCCCACCATAACCAATATTGGACGCATCCGTCTCAATAACCTTTTTCCAAGTAGGATTAGCTAGGCTTAAACAAGGTAAAGACTGAACACGAAGTTTAATATTCTTTACCAAAGCAGTATGACTATTAGTCCAAGGAGATTTATAATCCTTTTTTAGCCGGTCATATAAAGGGGCTAAATCGCGGGATAGGTTTTTATAGAAAGGGGATATGTAATTTAAACATCCCAAAAATCTTTGCAATTGAGTTTTATCAGTAATGATATCAGGAAATTTTGATGCAAAATCAATTGCCTTTTGAATAGGCGTAACCTTTCCTTGATTAATATGATGTCCTAGAAATCCGATTTCAGTTTGAAATAAACTCATTTTTGGTTTTGATATCACCAAACCATTTTGAATAACAATTTTCTTGAATATCTCAAGATGCTTTACGTGGGTTTCAAAAGTTTTGAAAAATACTAGAATATCATCAATATAAACAATGATAAAATCTAGATATGGATTGAAAATATCATTCATAATTTTTTTGAAACTCGAATGGAGCATTTTTTAAACCAAAAGGCATTACATTCCATTTGTATTGCCCAAAAGGTACATTAAAAGCAGTTTTATAAGAATGTTCTTTAAAAATCTGGATCTGCCAATAACCTAACTTTCAATCAAATTTTGAAAATATATTGGCGTCATATAATCTTGATAAAAGATCTCTTTTATTGGGAATAGGATATCTTACCCATTTCAAATATTTATTTAAGGGTTTATAATTTATGACTAACCTAGGAACGCCACGTTCCTTTTCTGCCGCATTATTAACATAAAATGCAGTACAGGACCAAGGAGACTTGGAAGGTTTTATCAAACCCTTTTGTAATAAATTATCAATTTCTTTTTTGCAGAATTCCACTAACTCGGTATTCATCTGGCAAGGACGGGATTTAGTGGGAATATTATCTTCTGAAAAATTATCCTCATAAGGAAGAGTAACAATGTGCTTCTTTCGATTTCAAAAAGCACTAGGATGATCAGTACAGATATCAGCGGCCATCTGCTCGGAAATTAATTTGATCTTTTTCCTTACTTTAGCAGAATTCATAGAGTCGAATATATTCAGACTAAATACTTCCAATTTTAAATAATCAACATGCTTTTGTTTCATATTAATAAGAGCATTAATATCTCTAGTTACTGGATCTGTAACAAAAGTATAACTTATTTTATTATCTTTATACGTAGCAGAAAATCCTTTTGAATCTATATAAGTAAAAGGACAAATAGCATTTATAAACGGGGTTCCAAGTATAATTGGAGGGTATAACTGATTTTTTACCAGAAAGAAGAAATGAGAAATGCAAACCTTATCTAAAGATTATCTTCTACTATACGTACAGGATGGATCCCCCGTGGATCACCAAAGGAAGAGAAAGAGGAAGGTCTCACGATTCTGCTTAGTATTAGGTCGATACCAAGTGGATTACTAGGGTTTTGTTAGAGAGTCTATGGCACATAAATCTAGGCAGACATCTCCCATTAATAAGGCTGTTGCTTAGTATATTCATGGATAAAATTACATGGTTTCCACAAGGACCGAAAAAACTAGGTTTTGTAGGACATACAAGTCCAGGCAGACATCTGCTTCAATGGAATAAACATGTCCAAATGGAGCAAAATGGATATAGAGGATCCTTATAACCGACTGTAACTAGCTTGAACTTTATGTTGCTTTTGTAATTTAGGTGATTCAAGACTCAGAAATTGGTAATTTCTAAGATTTGGTTGTACGTGAATGATGAGTTGGCGTGAAAAGTTGATTAGCCTTTGAAGCAAAGTGGTCAACCAAGGTTTTTGCTTTTCCACATATAGGAGTGACTCTTTAACTTTCAAAACTATATGGAGATGGGGTGGACTTTGATTTGGCTTAGTTTATTCAAGTTACTATCTGCTTATCAACAAGCATAATGAATCAATCTTGAAATCAATTACGCCTCAATGCCGATGAGGTCAGATAAATGAATATTCTGTGATCTTTCCGCTCTAATTAGGTCCTTTTTTGTTGGAATGATGAATAAGTTTGTCTTTAAGGCAATCATTGTACGGAGAAATACTTTTTTTTTGGGTCTCCATTGATTCAGGTTCAGGCAGTGCTATTGTTGTTGGGGGGATATGAAGTCCCTACTGGCATCCCTACTGTCAATATGGCTTTCCAGGGTCATAGGGTATGCATTTCTACTCCCTAGCTCTATAGTGTTCTGCTGTCTGGTTTGCAATCATTTACGGTTCTTCTCTTGCAATTTCCATAGGCCTAAGTGAAGGTCCTGGAAGATTGAATCAACCGCAACGGGAAGCTTCTTTGAGTCATTTTAGGGAAAAAAGGAAAGAAAGATGTTTTGATAAAAAGATTCGATATACTGTTCGGAAGGAAGTTGCACTTCGGTAATACAACTTCAGTTACTTCCTTAAAAATCACGTTGGAAAGTGTAGGATAAATGAAATTCTGCCATGTTGATGTACTATGACTAACCACTAGCAGTGTTATTGAAAGCGAAAAGCGGAAAAAAGCCCTAAGGTCCGTTAGGGCCTTAAGTGTAAAGCGCAAATAAAGAGTGAGCTTTAATGAAAAAAGACACAAATGGATAAAAAATACAAATATATATATATTTAGTCTAAGAACTAGTAATTATAAGCATGAATAACATATATATGGACAAATAAATTGAAAAAAATAATAATAAAGTGAAATATTAATTGTTTAGTATCGTCTCTTCAAGAAGCAAACATTGGCAAGGAAAAGTATGTCTTAGAGCCTTGATGAAGACACTGAAGCGTACATTAAGCGAGGTGAAACACTCAACATGTTTTGAGCCTCGTCGTCTCCACCAATTTTCGTTATCTCTCTAATTGAACTTACCTCTAATATAGTTGGAATTGAAGTATTAAAGACACTTAATGATTACATTCATCACTTCTTGTTGCTCTAGATAGCAGTGTGATGGAGTGTGTGAGAACAAAGAACTGCCTGAAACGTTAGCAAACTGTTTCCTTCAGATAAGCACAACATGTTCATCTATGAATATCCACTTCATAGAAGAAAACTGACAACTTGCTCCTTGTAAGGAATATTGTTGTGACACCTTTCTGTTAGATCTTGCTTTTTACTGAATTCTAGAAGTTTCCGCTATTACTGTGCTGCATTGTGTGGTATAAATGAGTTCAAATCTCCTGCTTTTAAGTTGGAGTGGGTAAGACTTATCAAAAAAAAAAACTGAAGTGAGTGAGATATAAATCAGTTGGTTTTTCCTTTCCCTGGTATATCAATGGGTTTTTTAAAATTAGTTTTAGGGATAATTTCAAAGATCTCCCCTCATGTTTGACTTCATAACGCTTATCTTCCTCATGGTTTACGATATTATACTCACCCCCATATAAATAATAAAAATTATGCATGTTCCAAGCTTACCCTTTTGTAACTGTTCAAGCTGCAGCTCCTTTGTAGACTTTCTTCTTATCCTCTTCTTTTCTTGTTTCCAGGTAGACATCTGCTTCAATGGAATAAACATGTCCAAATGGAGCAAAATGGATATAGAGGATCCTTATAACCGACTGTAACTAGCTTGAACTTGATGTTACTTTTGTAATTTAGGTGATTCAAGACTCAGAAATTGGTAATTTCTAAGATTTGGTTGTACGTGAATGATGAGTTGGTATGAAAAGTTGATTAGCCTTTGAAGCAAAGTGGTCAACCAAGGTTTTTGCTTTTCCACATATAGGAGTGACTCTTTAACTTTCAAAACTATATGGAGATGGGGTGGACTTTGATCTGGCTTAGTTTATTCAAGTTACTATCTGATTATCAACAAACATAATGAATCAATCTTGAAATCAATTACGCCTCAATGCCGATGAGGTCAGCTAAATGAATATTCTGTGATCTTTCCGCTCTAATTAGGTCCTTTTTTGTTGGAATGATGAATAAGTTTGTCTTTAAGGCAATCATTGTATGGAGAAATACTGTTATTTTTTGGGTCTCCATTGATTCAGGTTCAGGCAGTGCTGTTGCTGTTGGGGGGATATGAAGTCCCTACTGGCATCCCTACTGTCAATATGGCTTCCCAGGGTCATAGGGTATGCATTTCTACTCCCTACCTCTGTAGTGTTCTGCTGTCTGGTTTGCAATCGTTTACGGTTCTTCTCTTGCAATTTCCATAGGCTTCAAGTGAAGGTCCTGGAAGATTGAATCAACCGCAACGGGAAGCTTCGTTGAGTCGTTTTAGGGAAAAAAGGAAAGAAAGATGTTTTGATAAAAAGATTCGATATACTGTTCGGAAGGAAGTTGCACTTCGGTAATACAACTTCAGTTACTTCCTTAAAAATCACGTTGGAAAGTGTTGGATAAATGAAATTCTGCCATGTTGATGTACTATGACTAACCACTAGCAGTGTTTTTGAAAGCGAAAAGCGGAAAAAAGCTCTAAGGTCCGTTGGGGCCTTAAGTGTAAAGCGCAAATAAAGAGTGGGCTTTAATGAAAAAAGACACAAATGGATGAAAAATACAAATATATATATTTAGTCTAAGAACTAGTAATTATAAGCATGAATAACATATATATGGACAAATAAATTGAAAAAAATAACAATAAAGTGAAATATTAATTGTTTAGTGTCGTCTCTTCAAGAAGCGCTCATTGGCAAGGAAAAGTATGTCTTAGAGCCTTGATGAAGACACTGAAGCGTACATTAAGCGAGGCGAAGCGCTCAACATGTTTTGAGCCTCGTCGTCTCCACCAATTTTCGTTATGTCTCTAATTGAACTTACCTCTAATATAGTTGGAATTGAAGTATTAAATACACTTACTTAATGCTTACATTCATCACTTCTTGTTGCTCTAGATAGCAGTGTGATGGAGTGTGTGAGAACAAAGAACAGCCTGAAACGTTAGCAAACTGTTTCCATCTGCTAAGCACAACATGTTCATCTATGAATATCCACTTCATAGAAGAAAACTGACAACTTGCTCCTTGTAAGGCATATTGTTGTGATACCTTTCTGCTAGATCTTGCTTTTTACTGAATTCTAGAAGTTTCCGCTATTGCTGTGCTGCATTGTGTGGTATAAATGAGTTCAAATCTCCTGCTTTTAAGTTGGAGTGGGTAAGACTTATCAAAAAAAAAAAACTGAAGTGAGTGAGATATAAATCAGTTGGTTTTTCCTTTCCCTGATATATCAGTGGGTTTTTTAAAATTAGTTTTAGGGATAATTTCAAAGACCTCCCCTCATGTTTGACTTCATAACACTTATCTTCCTCATGGTTTACGATATTATACTCACCTCCCATATAAATAATAAAAATTATGCATGTTCCAAGCTTACCCTTTTGTAACTGTACAAGCTGCAGCTCCTTTGTAGACTTTCTTCTTATCCTCTTCTTTTCTTGTTTCCTGTTTTTCTTTTTCCTGAATTATCGTGTTCAAACTGTTGGTAGTGGATGCTTCTAACCTATTGCAAGATTTTCCCCAAATTACAGCTATCTAATTTTTCTGGTAAACAGGTAAAGTGCTTAGTTTCTTTAGTTGTGCTCGAAATTTTCCATCTCAAACAATGAAAAACATAAAAATCCGCAACTATTAAATTTAAATTGACTAGGAAAGTATGGATGACTTCATATTAAGTGCAGTTAATAAATTTTGACTATGAGAATTCTTCAAAATCGTTTAGATCTATAAGAATTCAAAAAGAATTATTCTTCAAGAACATAAAGAAATATTACAGTATTTTGAGTTTAGCGTTTCTCATGAAAGATTTAAAATGTAAGCCTAAATATTGCAATATTGACAAGTTTTAGACGAGGTAAGTGCTACTAAACATGGTATCAAATAATTAAAATTATAAATGGGTAAACTTGGAGTATACATGATTTTTTATTACTTAAAACTAGTTTGGTTACAAAAATATCAAATTAAGGGAGGTTAGTGTAATGTCAAACCACAAGGGAACTAAGTGTTATAAAGACAACTTGGAGGTAGGTCTATGTAATTATCCCTTAGTTTTATTTTAGTTTTAATTTTTTTTATCAGGATACATTGGGTACTAATTTATGATTTTCTTGTGTGAGATGGACGTCCAGTAAACAAAACCACAAGCTCTAAAAAACATTTAAGGAAATGTAGATACCACTAAGTTGATAAATATAATTGGTTATATGTAAACATAACAAAAGATTAGAAAGTCGTGGAGATACGCCATCTATCCAAAAATGAAAAAAAGAAAAAACTTCAGCACATGCCTCTTAACTCCAGCTGAAAGGGATTCAGTGCTGTATATGGTGATGCTTTAGCCAAAGTACTATTCATCAAGTAGAGGAGGGACGAAGAGTGTCATGAGTGGCAGAGGATGGACAACCCTCCTGTCAAATAAAAAAAAGCGGATTTATTTAATGGAAGTGAACATGAACTGAAGATTTTAACCAAAATAAGCCATTGCTTGACATGATAATGACATAGTTTTATGCCCTGACCACCTTACACTCATAATGGATTCACCAATGCCATGACTGGACATGCACTTTCAGTGACTAAGGAGCCTAATGTTATTTGCACACTGGAATGACACATACCTTGTCAATGTGTTAGACTTGGTGGCCAGTCTTCACTTAGAACCTGCAGTACACTGTGGTGGGTAGATTCTGGGTGTCAAGCTGGTCGTGGTAATATGTACAAGCATTATATTAATGGAGTGAATGGAATCTTCCATTGGCTTATCTCTCATGTAAGGCTTGTTTCTATCTTCAATTTGGGGGCATGTCAATCTGGAACTCTCCTCCTATGGAAGTAAAATGGCTATTGCTAAAAGATGCTTATAGTGCATCTGGTTGTGGGCTTGTGACAGTAAATGTCATGAATCCAATATCTTTTTTTTTTCTTTTTTTCTTTTTTCATATGTTTTGTAGGGAGGTTACTTGGTTCTTTTTCTTTTTCTATTTGAAGCTCTAAAGTTCCAGTTTTTGCCTATTCTTTGACGTGCAGGGTCTAGTTAGGGTGGTCATTTAAAGTAATTTTGGTCAAATTGATTTGTTGTCTATTGCATCTCACAGATCTTGGATTTATTGTCAGGATGCAGCGAAAAAGGGTCAGTTTACATCTTCGAAGTCAGTATCTGATGAAGCAGCTTCTTCTTCTGCAGAGGGGAATGCAGGCTCTAGCCAAGAAGAACAGGAAACATCGTGAATGTCAGGATTCTCTAGTTCTGTAGTTGTTTGTGTTTCTGTTTTGTTGATTAAATCAGACAACAATAGTGATAACCTGTTGACCTGTTATATACCATAAGATCCGAACTTTATGTGGTGTCTGAGTTGAACTGATCAAATCAAACAAACACAGCAGCTGAGATTTTTTTTCGTTTTCTCAACAGATGTAGACATTGTGGAATTAGTTCGAAATCCACTCCTATGATGCGTCGTGGGTCAGCTGGCCCGAGGTCACTTTGCAATGCATGTGGACTTACGTGGACCAATAAGGTTAGTATTGATATTGAGTTTGAAGATTTTACCCACCTTGGTTTTGCCACTTGTCAGTTCAAATAGTGATAATTATATGACGTTTTGTTCCATGTATACGAGCATCATTATGAATAGTATTATGTGTTATGTTGTACTATTCTCATTTTCTTTGATTAAAAGGGATAAGCAGTGGTTCTTTGACCAAATTTTGGAAGGCTAATATTAGTTGTTTGATATAAAACTGGGTTAGGTAGGAAGGTGTTATTGGCATCCAGGGTACGATTTAGTGGTCAATGAAGTGAGAAGAGAACCATGAGGTCTCAAGTTCAAATCCAGTAGAGGCAAGAAACACTAGATGATTTCTTCCCATCTGCCTAAGCCTTGGTGAGCAGAGTTATCTGATACTTGTGTTGATGGGAGGTAACAAGTACTCGGTGAAATAATTGAGATATGCAAGTTGGCTGGGACACCACCATCTAGAAAAAAAAGAGGGAAGGTAGTTGTTATTCCATGAGTGAGCTATCAAGTGTCACATAAAATTTGCATATTGTTTGTTGCAACAAAACCTGAATAAATAGTGGAACATGGATGGTAAGAACTAAGTAGTAGCTACCTGCTTCTTATCAACCAAAAACCAATTAAAAAAGGGATGAGTTAGTTCTGTCTTAACTATTTTAATTTTATTCTTAAAGCAGAAGCTGTAATGTAAAGATCCCATTGAAAGGTGAGTTTGTCTATTCAAGTTTGGTTCCACACAGATTCAGTTCTCAGATCAGAAGTTTTGTGGGATTTTTATACTGCTTAGCACTTACTACATTCTCATCTATCATAAAGGGAGTTTGTGAATCTTTTGATCAGGAAGAAGACTATACAAAACTGAAAATTTTAATCTTTATGCTTAGTTAAACAAAATTCAATATGCATACTCACTTCACCTTTAATGGATAATAGACTTGCAATACATACACCTGATATTAAGAACCTTATGCCCAAAGGCATGGATAAAACCTGTTTGTTTCTTGAATTCCCTACCAACCCTGCCATCAGTTTATTGATACCTATTGCATTCCTAAAATAAGGAGATAAAAGTGGGTCTTCTTTATATATTTAAGATTTTAGATAAGAGAATACACACTATATACATGTTATTGAAGTAGGTAGAGGTCTGGGGTTCTAGTCTCTCTGCCTCTCATCGAAGAATACAACAACATACCCAGGATAGTCCCACAAGTGGGGTCAGTGTTTTGGAGAGCGAGAAGCGGAAAAAAGCGACGAGGGCTTGCTTCACCGAAGCGAGAAGTGAGAAGCGAAGCACACACTTTTTTCCACTAAAGCGCTATTTAGTACACAAATAAAAAATATTAAATATGCATATATAAATAACCAAGAACTCAATAGAAATAACATATTAAGCAAATCTTTCAATTCTTAAATTAAAAAATAAATAAAAGATAGTTAATAATCCTCATCATAACATATTAAGCAAATGCAAACAACAAAACCAAATCAGTAAAGAAAAAACGGAGGAAAGCCTGAAAGAGAGTCCAGAGAAAACTTATCGTTTGAGTCGCAACAACAGTCGTTGGGATGTTTGAGTCGCAGCAGCAGAAGAAGAGGGAAATGTTTGAGTCACAGCAGACAAGTGTGTTATACAGAAGTTTAAAAAAAACCTAACAGTGCTTAAGAGCGCTTTTTGTCGCCTTTACTTTAAGCGCGCTTCTCGCTTCGCCTACTGAAGCGCTCGTTTTTTCAGCAGCGCCTCGCTTCAGAGCATAAAAGCGTAGTACTTGCACCTCGCCTCGCTTCGCGCTTTAAGCGCACTTTTTGTCGCTTTTCACAACACTGAATGGGGTCTGGGGAGGGTGGGGTGTACACAGACCTTACCCTAACTTTCTCGAAGATCTGTAACGGGGTATGCTGTGGAGGAATTAGGAGAGGTAAGATAGTAGAGGCCTTGTGAGTCATGCCCTGCGTCAATCGTCTATCCCATATTGCGGTCCTTCATAACCAAAAAATCATGAAGAAATATTATGGCACAATTTAGGGCACGCGTCAAAACGACGTGCATATGCAAGATTAAAAGGGTAACCAAGGACATCATTTAGAGAGATAGAGGATACGGGATTAGCTTGTCCAACTCTTTTTGGTTTTGTTTGGATCTAATATGCGGATTCGATGGGATCCATCCAAATTCGATGGTCGAATTTCAAACTTTTACATTGGTAATCCTCCTCCACCTCCCCCTTCTCCTTCTTTCACCATCGACTCTTTCTATTGCTCTTCTTTTTTTCTTTTATGGGCTTTGTTCTTGTCCTTATAGAGCGATTTGGATCCGAAGATATTGGAAAGGTGTGTTTTTTACTCGGTTAGCAACTAGAGGAGTAATCTTGACAGTGGAAATTTGAGGAAAAGGAAGATCACTTATGTCAGTTGGTGCTTTATGTCCAAGGGTGCAGGTGAAAATGTCGACCGTCTCCTCATTTACTGTCCGGTAGCTTTGAAATTTTGGCGGGAGATGTTTGCATGGTTTGGGAGTTTTTGTGGCTGATGCTAAGCACGGTTAAAGAGGTTATGGCCAATTGGAGTTTTGGAAAGAGGAGAAGACGCAGGGCTTGGGATTTTGTGCCGATAGCTCTTGTATGGGTAGTTTGGAAGGAACGAAATAGGAGAGTGTTTGAGGAAGTAGAGATGAACTTTGTTCAAATACGGAGTGGTATTTTATCTCTTATTTCCTTTTGGTGCACCCATAAGATTCCTTTATGTATAGACGATTGAGTGTTGTCCATAGAAAACTATATCTTTTGTAGGTTCTCTACTTTTTGGTGTACTTCTTGTATACGAGCATGTTTTAAGCTCGAATGTCAATACCAATAAAATTATTACTTTATAAAATATATGGGCTTTATTCTTGTTCTTGTTTTTTCTTATTCAAACTGTCCTGCTCATGAGGTCTGAGGTTCAAATCCCAGCAGAGACAAAAAATACTAGGTGACTTTTCCCATATGTTCTAGCCTTGGTGGACAGAGTTACTTGGTACATGTTGCTGGTAGAAGGTGGCAGGTATCCCATGGAATAAGTTGAGGTGCACGAAAGCTGGTCCGAACACTACGATCATAAAAAAAAGGTGCTCGCTTTTGCGCTTTAAACGGCAAAGTGCAGTGACATGCAGGTACCTTGCTTTTTGAGGTTAAGGCAACACTAGTTGTGAGAGGAATTTGCTCTAGACAAAGAAGTGTGATAGGCGAGAAGCAGTCTATTCATATTGCTTTTGATTATCTTTAAAAAAATCAGGATCTTTATAAAAGAAAAAAAGATGAGGAATCTGTTCGATAATTTCAAAATTAGGTTTTTCGCTATTGTTGGGTCCTTAACCGGTTTTTCTTCAGTTCATCATCAAATAAACTCTTACCCCGGTAATCCTCCTACTCCCCCTTCTCCTTCTTTAACCATCGACACTTTCTATTGCTCTTCTCTTTTTCTTTTATAGGCTTTGTTCTTGTCCTTATAGAGCGATTTGGATCCCGAAGATACTGGAAAGGTGTTTTTTTTTACCTGGTTAGAAACTAGAGGAGTAATCTTGACAGTGGAAATTTGAGGAAGAGGAAGATCACTTATGTCAGTTGGTGCTTTATGTCCAAGGGTGTGGGAAGATGTCGACCATCTCCTCATTTATTGTTGATAGCTTCGAAATTGTGGCGGGAAATGTTTGCATGGTTTGGGAGTTTTTGTGGCTGATGCTAAGCACGGTTAAAGAGGTTATGGCTAATTGGAGTTTCAGAAAGAGGAGAAGATGCATGGCTTGGGATTTTGTGCCGATAGCTCTTACATGGGTAGTTTGAAAGGAACTAAATAGGAGACTTTTTTAGAGAGTAGAGATGAACTTTGTTCAGATAAGGAGTAGTATTTTATCTCTTATGTCCTTTTGGTGCACCCATAAGATTCCTTTATGTATAGAAGATTGGGTGTTGTCCACAGAAAACCATATCTTTTTGTAGGTTCTCTACTTTTTGGTGTACTTCTTGTATATGACTTATGAGCATGTTCTTAGCTCGAATTTCAATACCAATATAATTATCACCTTATAAAAGATATGGGCTTTGTTCTTGTTCTTGTTTTTTCTTATTCAAACTATGATGAGCCTTCTTATTGTTCTTTTGCTTTTTCTTGTTCGAACACTTCACTTCAGATTTTATTGCTTTAATACTATTTTTTCAATGGGACAGATTCTCCGCCCTTTATTTTTTTCCAATTTTTCACAAATGAGCATATCTGTTCATCGTGATTTTTTCTATTTCTTTGTGTTTCTTTTAATATTACTAAATGGTACAATGACACATTTTTATCTAGTTATTTACTTATTTGTGCAAAGTTTATTTTGGTAATTTTTTTTCAAAAAGAATTGCGCTTCACTTCTCGCTTTAAGTAAATCTGGCTCTTGTCGCGTTTTTGTGCTTCTCGCTCTCAAAAATACTGATCCATCCTAAATTTTGTCAATTTGACCCATAATCATTTGGATATGATGGTGTTTTGTTTTTTCATAAAAAATAAGAACTTTTTAGGAAAACAGCAAGATATCGAGAGTATTCTCACAAATGAGGTCTGGGAAGGAGGGTAGAGTGAACATAGACCTTACTCCTACCTTGTTAAGATAGAGGGGTTGACTGCAAAAGACCCTTGGCTCTAGTAACACATTGCAAGGCAATTTGAAAAAGACAGTTGGTGCTTTATGTGCAACGATTCAGGCCATCTTGATGACTGAGAATCTAGGAAAGAGGAAAGTTACTTATGTCAGTTGGTGCTTTATGTGCAACGATTCAGGCGATGTCGACTACCTCTTCATGCATTGTCATGTAGCATCGAGATTGTGGTGGGAAATTCTTACATAGTTTGGTTTATTTAAGGTGATGCCAGGCACAATAAAAGAGGTAGTGGCCAGTTGGAGTTATGATAGTGTAGCTCCTATGTGGGTAGTTTAGAGGGTACGAAATAGAAAGCTCTTGAGGGGGTAGAGATGAATTTTGTTCAGTTTAGGAGTGATATTTCATCTCTTATTTCTTTTTGGTGCACCCATAAAGTGTCTTTATGCATAGAAGATTGGGTGTCATTCGTAGAAAATCATCGCTTTTTGTAGTTTTCTACTTTTTTGGTTACTAATGCATGTTATCTGCTCAAACATTAATAAAATTTATTGCTTTATCTAAAAATTAAAACTGTAACTTTTAATCCATTATTATTTCAATCATCTTAGTATAAATATTATAACAATTCAAGAAGACGACATGCATTAGACTAACAAGGTTGTACCATATGAAATAAAAACATATAAGTAATGATTACAATGAGAAAAAGATTTTTAAAAAGTATATTACGAGCTAAAAATGAAAAAATGAAGCAGCAATGGTGCAGATAGGGATGGCAATGGGGCGGGGCGGGTTTTGGGATATGCGGGGTGGATGTGGGTTTAAGGCTAGGCGAGGTTGGGGCGGGTTGAAATAATTATTTTGAAAATTGATGCGGGGTGGGTTGCGGGTCTATGCGAGTTTAAACAAAACAAAAGCTAAAATAATTATGACTCTAATTCTATATAGATGAATTATTTAACACCGAGTCTACCATACATATCTATGTAGTTTTCTATTCTAAATAGAAAGAATGTCAAATTTGTCTAAATACTAGACATAAGGAAGCGGGGGATAAATGTGGGGAAGAAAAAATTCTAGTTAATTACATATTTACATATATTTTCAATTATGACATAAAAATAACTAAAGAGTATTTTCAGTTTACATATATCTTTTTATCCCTCTATATTGTTTCTTGGTACTGCTTGGTGGAACATTGAAGTAAAAGCAACAATATTTCTTATTCTCATAAGAATTGGCAGTTCTTGAGCTTAAAATTATTCTTACAGCTTACTGTACTTTTTGCTTGAAATTGGTACTGTATTTGTTGCATTGTTCTATTTATCCATGGTGTTTGGTGGTTTTAGTCAGAAATTCAAGAAAAAAATTGTTCATTTAGCCTTGTTTGGTGTGTGTATGTGTGTGTTGTGGGGGTGGGGTCGGGGGAGAATGGAAGGGGTAAGTTTCAGATTTCTCGAAAGTTTATTTGCTGAAGTTTGGAGCTTTTTTTACGGGTGGTAAATAGCAACAATTAGCATTCTATATGCTTTTTTAACAAAAAAATAGCAAATTATGCGGGGCAGGGCGAGGTGGAGCAAAACCAAAATATTATGCTATACGGGGCGCGGGAAGGGGGGGGGGGAGGGGAAGTCCTTGGGGTTTATGTGGGTTTTCCCTACACCCGACCTGCCCCATTTGCCATCCCTAGGTGCAGAATCTTTTTTTACAGAAGACCATATTAAAGAAAAGAAAGGTCAAACTGGAATTTTCAAAAGGTAAGATCTTTGTTTTGGAAAACCAAAACAAATTTGAATTATTTTTAAGTTTTCAAAATTTTTGGTTATTCCAGAACCCAAGGTAAGTTTTCTACATAACACCCAAGTGATGCGGCCCTTCGCCTACTCTACCAACGTGAGATGCTGCGCTTCCCTTTTTAACCCAAGGATCTTCCATACACCACCTAGTTTTTGGTTTTTGAAAAATCAAATTTTACCAAGGTTCATATTTACAATCCCAAAGATGACCCTATAGCTCCAAAGCACATCCCAAAGTCTATTAGCAACCTTATGAGGTTTCAACTTCAGATGTCATGTAATACATGTTTAACTAACCCTTAACGCTACATATGAAGAGGTGAAGTATAGAAGCAGAAGAAGGAAAAAAATGAGAGAAGAGTTGAAGGACAGATGAAATCAACTCTACTGTTTCCTGGTTTTGCAAGAAGATTATTAACCCCCACCGATGGTTCTTCTATATCCTCTCTCCTTTGCTAACTTTTCGTTGAACTGTATCTTTTATATACGTAGTTAACTTTTCCTGACAGTCTTAGTTGGTTATTGTTTCTCTTCTATATTCACATATTACTTTAGTGCCACACTATGCTTTCAATGGATTATCTTTTGACTTACTAACTCTATTGGCTCTGCAACACTGGTAGGACATTTAAGAACCGATTTTGCAGGTTCTCCTTGTAGAGAATGTATTATTTATTTTATTTTAAATTTTAAAAAAGTCTGGTTAATCATTCCTTTCTTTTTTCCATTAGGCTATTGAACTCAAAATTAGGAATTATCATCGGCAGTAAATTGCGCTTCTTTTTGGTTTGAGTGTGAATAAAACTAGACAGTTACCTTTCTGTCACCGAGACCCCTTTTCAGGGAGTTGCTTTCTATGATGAGCTTTGTAATTGCAAGATGCATACTTAAGGGGATCGAATGCCGGCGGTAATCCGCACGATCAGATCTAGCAACTAAGCATCCTTAAGCTAGCGGTAGTCCGCACTGCATAAGAATTGAAATATACAAGAATTTCTAGATACCTTTTCTGACTGCAAGGTGAAATTTTTATCTGAGCAAAGGGTATGTCGAAGATCTAATACATACTTCCTATTGAGCCCATGTGTCTGGTGATTCTAACCATGAAAAGGACGCCCTTTTTCTCCTCAATAACGAGCTTAGGTCCACGGCTGACCAGACGCAACCACTAAGGCAAAACCAATAAGAGTAGTACTAGATCCGATTGTACCTCGATCTCAGAACCTAGTCGAGAAACCATATCAAAATTCCTTTATATTTTAATAAAACTTAGATCTGTTCATGGTGTATATAGGAGAGAAGTTAGCTATTCGACATAGATATGATATCTTTAGTCGGACATCGTCCTAGCTAGGAGAATACTAATCTGTACTAAAATTAAAATAACAAAAGTACCTCGAGAGACGACCAAGGGCCAAGTGATTGTTTGCTAAACTGATTCAAATTTTTTTTATTACAATTCGGAACAACGGCGAACGCTTTCTTTTTCAAACTTTACAAGAACTATCTAAAGAGGGAAAAGAGAGAACTTTGCAATTTTTTCTCATGTCTTTCACTCAAGAGAAAGATCCTTCAAATAACAAAAAATAAAGACAGAAAGAATCTTTATACAGTAAAAAATTGGGTCCCATGTGGGTTCTTGTACAATATATATTCTTTTGAAACAGTATATCTCCTGTTGATGAAACAGTGTATCTACTGTTTGGATGTCTTGTATTCTATTCTTCCATTATTTGCCATATTTTTTATCTATGGCTTTCATCCGTTGTAGAAATTCTTCTGCATCTTCGACTTCGTAGGCTGATAATATTTTGTTTGTTTCTGCAGGCTGAGCTTCTTCAACCGCCTCATCGCTTGTTACACTTTTCATTGAAGTGTCTGATTTATCAATCTGCGATATATTTTGAAGAAGATTTCTTTTTACTTCTTCGAGATAGTCATTGATCATTTTTTCTTTGTCCCCTTCTTGGTAGGAAATCTTCTTTGCCATATGTTTTACCGATGGCTGCTCCATTAATTCTTTTTCCGGAGCCTTGATATAGAGTTGTATTTTATTAGAAATAGAGTCTATCAACTCTTGGCCGTGTATAACTTTAGTCTGGGGGTTAATTTTTGTCAATTTGTCCCAGAAATTATTGTAGAACGCCCTATAAAGGCAAGGAATTTGATCCTCAGTTTGACCTACTTCAGGGCTCCATTTGTGAATTCATGGTATGGAAAATTCGATAAAAAATATATTTGATCAATTTTCTCTGGATAGCAAATATGATCTGCCATGTAGAGGTTATTAAAATCGGGCGAAATCTTCACCCATTCTTTGTATAACTTTAAGAATTCGGCCGGTAGTATCTTGACCGTAGGACCATGGTATGACCACCATTTCAGAAACCAGGTTGGGATAGGGTCAGCGAATATCTTCGCACATACTTTTATGAACCAAGTATGTTTTTATTTATCATTATTATAGTAAAGCACCTTATCAAATGCCTGAATATAGTCCCAATAAGTGAAACTCATGCTGGACTGATTAAGGCTTATCTGCTTTTCCCTCATTGTGGATATACCCCATTCTTTGACGGATATAATCCGTTTAATAATGCTTTTTGAGAAGTTATAAATTTCTCATTAATATGATAACCTGCGAAATGCTGAAATTCTGCACTTTTCGTATTCATCAAAATGGATTCATAATAGTTTCGGGTTTTGTATGACTCACCTGGGTAGTATAAATCATCGATCAAATACCTTTGGAGTATCTTCCAAGGTTCATTGTTTGTCTGGATATCAGAACTTTCTAAGAGAAATATAATTTTCCTTTTTGATACCTTTTCGAAGGATTTGATATCATCAATATCCTCTTTAGCAATAGAAGCAAAGGTATCTCTTTGCTTTTGATTGGCCAAATAGGCTTTCAAATGTCCGTATAACGAACTATCTTCAGGAATATCCTTTAGATTAACGGATGATCCATCCTCCTGAGAAATCTTCTCATCAAATAAACTCATTCTTCCTCTCTGTATAACAGGGAGTTTTGACGAGGATCTGTATAACGATCCCGATGATGATGCTTGGGAGTATGACCTCCCTTGTGAGCTAGGGGATGATCTTCCCCTTCCTCTTCCTTTAGTGATCCACGGGGGATCTATCCTGTACGTATAGTAGAAGATAATCATTAGATTTATTACAGATATTCTCTAGATAAGAAATTCGGTAAGGAGTTATCAATTCCCTTTTTATAAATAATCTCAAAGTCAAAAGGGGCTAATTGAGCTTGCCACCTTGAAAATATCATTTTAGAAGCATCGTGTTTAAAATCTTTATCAAACATGTATTTAACAGATTGAGCATCTGTTTTTATCAAAAACTTTTGGTTATAAAGATCGTCTTGAAATTTCAAAACACATTTAACAATGCAGAGCATTTCATGGGCCACAGTAGCATATTTGTTTTGGGCCTCAGTCCATTTACCAGAGTAAAATCTTATCAAATACTCTTTTGTATCATTGGGGTTGATTTGCTTCAGAATCCCACCATAACCAATATTGGACGCATCCGTCTCAATAACCTTTTTCCAAGTAGGATTAGCTAGGCTTAAACAAGGTAAAGACTGAACACGAAGTTTAATATTCTTTACCAAAGCAGTATGACTATTAGTCCAAGGAGATTTATAATCCTTTTTTAGCCGGTCATATAAAGGGGCTAAATCGCGGGATAGATTTTTATAGAAAGGGGATATGTAATTTAAACTTCCCAAAATTTTTTGTAATTGAGTTTTATCAGTAATGATATCAGGAAATTTTGATGTAAAATCAATTGCCCTTTGAATAGGCGTAACCTTTCCTTGATTAATATGATGTCCTAGAAATCGGACTTTAGTTTGAAATAAACTCATTTTTGATTTTGATATCACCAAACCATTTTGAATAACAATTTTCTTGAATATCTCAAGATGCTTTATGTGGGTTTCAAAAATTTTGGAAAATACTAGAATATCATCAATATAAACAATGATAAAATCTAGATATGGATTGAACATATCATTCATAATTTTTTGAAACTAGGATGGAGCATTTTTTAAACCAAAAGGCATTACATTCCATTCGTATTTCCCAAAAGGTACATTAAAAGCAGTTCTATAAGAATGTTCTTTAAAAATCTGGATCTATCAATAACCTGACTTTAAATCAAATTTTAAAAATATATTGGCGTCATATAATCTTGATAAAAGATCTCTTTTATTGGGAATAGGATATCTTACCCATTTCAAATATTTATTTAAGGGTTTATAATTTATGACTAACCTAGGAACGCCACGTTCCTTTTCTGCCGCATTATTAACATAAAATGCAGTACAGGACCAAGGAGACTTGGAAGGTTTTATCAAACCCTTTTGTAATAAATTATCAATTTCTTTTTTGCAGAATTCCACTAACTCGGCATTCATCTGGCAAGGATGGGATTTAGTGGGAATATTATCTTCTGAAAAATTATCATCATAAGGAAGGGTAACAATGTGCTTCTTTCGATTCCAAAAAGCACTAGGATGATCAGCACAGATATCAACGGCCATCTGCTCGGAAATTAATTTGATCTTTTGCGTTACTTTAGCAGAATTCATAGAGTCGAATATATTCAGACTAAATACTTCCAATTGTAAATAATCAACATGCTTTTGTTTCATATTAATAAGACCATTGATATCTCTAGTTACTGGATCTGTAACAAAAATATAACTTATTTTATTATCTTTATACGTAGCAGAAAATCCTTTTGAATCTATGTAAGTAAAAGGATAAATAGCATTTATAAACGGGGTTCCAAGTATAATTGGAGGGTATAACTGATTTTTTACCAGAAAGAAGAAATGAGGAATGCAAACCTTATCCTGGCAAATATTAGTATTAGACAGTTTATACTTTATATCTAAAGCATGTCCTGAAGCGGATTTAACCATATGAGTGGTTTTCTGAAAATATTTTGTAGGCACTAAGCCCTCCTGAATGCAGCTAACATCAGCACCGCTATCAATCATGGCAATGTTAGTGATGGAAAAACTATTATCAATCAAACTAGTACATTTAACATACCATTTATGCACAGTAATAACTTGCATAAGTCCTAAAAACATATCATTTTTAGGGTCTGGTTCAGAAATATTTTTTTCTTTATTTTTTGAAGCAGTATAATCATTTTTAGCAACATCAGAATTATTAGTCTCAATCTGAGTATTTTCATGATAAAAAATCATTTGATTTTGTTTAAGAGATTTGATTTCTTTTTTCAAATTCTCAATTTCTTCTTTTAAATCAATCAAAGAGGCCTTTCTTTTAGAAAATTCATTATTACTCATAAGACGGTTATCAACCTCTTTTAAAGAATAAGGAGTAAAATATTCAAAATCATCCTTTTTATTATCAGGGGGTCTAGAAGAACTTGAACTAGCCTCATTAGTGGTAGCTAGATTGATGATTATTTCACGAAGTTTATTATCAGAAACTTCTTTTAAAAGTTCGATCACATTGTCAGAGGTGATCGTGCTAACACCAAGATCTTGGAATTGTGATTGCAACTTATAAATCTCATCGTCTTCATAGTTGCAAGTATCACTTTTGCAAGTAGTACAATGATCATTACCTTTATCATTATCTGAAAAATCAAGAAGTTCTATATCAGAACCTGAATTAGAATCGGAGTAATCTGCATCCGAACCAGAAGTGTATAACAAACCATACACCTTATCAAAGGTCTCATCATCTAATTCTAAAGTTTTCAACTTAGTCAACTTACAATTGGGGGCTATATGACCAAAGTTTCCACACTTATGACATTTGATTTTTGACAAATCTCTTCCTGATCTATCTTTGGTAAATCTAGTAGACTTGCGAAAGCTTTTTCTAGCTTCACGTTCTTCCTTAGTCCTACGTCTAGATCTCCTTTTCCTGTGAGATTCTTCAGTTCTAGAGGACTTATAATATATGCTTTTGTCTTTATTATAAGCAGAAGGTCCGGGTAAATCGAACTGAGTGCAAAAGTCTCCAAGCTGAGATCTTTCTTTAAGCTTATCCATCTTAAGCTGTGTGGACATAGCCAATTCATTGCACAGATTTAACCCTTCTTGGGTGCAAACTTCAATAAGCTTACCATAAGTATAATCTTTGTAGGGAATTTCAGTATGACTACCCCTTAGAGTTTTTCGAACTCTTTCAGGAAATAAGGAGGAAAGCCCATCCATAAACTTGGCTTTCCTTATTTAAGTTAATAAAACATATTACTCTAACAAAATTTAATTATTATCTTATTTCTTAATGCAATATACTTATTAGCAAAATCTCCATAAGCTTAACGAAATAAATAATATATATGCTACAATATCATGTAAGTTCCTTAAATAGATATAAAATTTTCTTATTCTTTAATAATATTTTTATTATTATTATTTAATCTAGTCCTGAAACTTATATCAGAATTTCATGAATATTTCCTTTAAGTTTTGCTTTTAAGTAGATAACTTTCACAACTTTGAACATTGCACTTCCTCCCACACCCCCCACCCCCATTTCAACTGAATATTTTAAATATTTTTTACTACTTATCAACTTCTTTCTTGATTGAGTTTTTAAATATTATAATATTTATTATATTTTTAATATATATTGATGGCTTAGAAATAAATTCTATTTATTAAGAAATATGGGATAAACAATTTTCAAACACAAATGATGTAATGTTAGAGAAATAAAACAATGAGTACAATAATATTTTAATTAAAATAATTTTTTCGTATAATTAATTTTGATAATAGCAACAAAAAACTCAAAATTTTATTTACATATTTAAAATGAAAGAGAACCAAAAACCTTTTAAAACATATATCTAACGCATGCAATATAAATTCCTTAATGATTAAATATTATACTATAAATGAATTTCATACAATACGAAATACTATAGTATTGTTAATCAAAGCTCTAAACTATTTTAGTATTTTTTAATGTACAATGTATCTTAATTTATTTTTAAAATTAATTCAAAGTATACCACTATATTATCTCCATTTTGTTTTTATTATTTAATATTTTTATTTTTGGCTCATTTCCTAAAATTATAGTTACCTGATCTCATTCACAATATGATTTTTTAAATAATAATAAAATATTAAAATGCAAACAAATTTGAATTAACCATATTCAGTTGAAATACAAAAATAAGTATATTAATCTATTCAAATTCTTAATTTAATACATGTTAACCATTCCATATTTGCGAATTTAAATAATTGATTGGCTGTGAGTAATTTATCAACCTTATAGGAATTAGGATCAAATTATCTATTATAAATTACTCCTTTAATATTTTTTTGTTCTACATATAAGATTTGTCATAAGTAATTACAATTAAAACTAACTGTTAAGAAGCAAATGAAGAACTAAATTTAAACAAAGGAGAATAACTTTCACCATCTCACAAAATCAACTTCGCTTTGTCCTATCAAATATCTTCTACATCGATCTAACTTCATTTATTTACAATCATTCAAGTAATTTATATATTCATTTATAAGTTTTTCTTCTAAAAATAACATTACACTCAATTTTTTCATCTGTTGGTATCTGTTTGTATATGAGTGACTTGTTCACTATGGAAGAAGTTCATATTTTCATAAATTTCTTTTCATACTTCAACCCCTGCCTCGTATTTATTTTAAATTGGATAGTCTGCAATGTAAAATATAAAAATATGAAAATAAGAGAAATAGTATTAAAAAAAACTGATAAAATATCAAGTATCAATTTATTTTAGTATTTATGTTATTACTAATGCCTATAATCACATCAAATAAAGTTGTTTATCGTTGAAAATCAAAACTAACTAAAAGCTACTAATTAGTCTCTTCATCACCCTAAATAAATAAATTACCTGCTTATTCAAACCTGCTATAACCTCTAAATAATTTTTTCCTCTTGTCTTCCTTTGAAAGTGATTTGAGACACATTGGATTAGTTCATCCATCAAAATGAAAACAAAATATATAAACACATCCCATTAAAATGATGATAAAAATTAAATGCAATGATTAAGAGTAATTATATTTTGTAATATGTTCTCAATAAGTAGTCACAAAGTATAAGAACAATATGTGTATTCAGATAAAGAAATTGTCATAAATC
This sequence comes from Jaltomata sinuosa, assembly GCA_003996215.1. Lineage (NCBI taxonomy): Eukaryota > Viridiplantae > Streptophyta > Magnoliopsida > Solanales > Solanaceae > Jaltomata > Jaltomata sinuosa. The sequence continues at coordinate 316,942 of QJPP01002537.1, read as the reverse complement.
TTAACAAACATATGGAAGTAATAGAAGGGGATGATAGTGAAAATGCATGTCATATTATGGTGGAAAAAAAAGTGACAATAATATTAATCGTTAAATTGAAAAGAAGAAAAAATGACATTATTTTAAATTCCTGGACCTTGACCTTTGACAAAGAAGGATCAAGATGAAAATGCCATGTTTTTTTTTTTTTTTTTTACTACGTTTCTGCTTTTACTCAATTGAAATAGTATCCTTCTTGCTTACAAACTCTTGTGTTATTTATGTGTGCATGTATATGTGTTGATAACGTGGGGCCGGGGAATAGAAGAGTGAAAAACATGCATTAAGTAGTTAGATAGATATGAGTATATCTATAGATTATGTTATTTCTTTCTACTGCTTGTTTGGTTCAAATTTAGTAATCTTTAGTTACTAAATTTAATTATATCAAGCAAGTATACATAGGAGTCTACTTTTTATATATTTTGCTGTAACAAAGAAATAACATAATGTACTATTTTATCATGAACCATCCCCCAATACTACTATTAAACCTTAATAATGTATTTTGTAATGCCTTCTTTTACGAATCTTTGATGATTAAAAATTTATAAAGAAGAGAACTTACCATATAATTTCTTTGAAGATATGGATGAGAAGTTCAAAACCTAGGCATCGAATCACAACAAAAATTATAGGTTATAAGAATATAATATAGAATAAAATCTCGCTGATCGAAATATAGCAACGGCTATTTTGCTAATGTATATATGACATTAGCAACTCACCTCCTCTTTCAAAAGCGGTAGAAAATTGAAGAAAATGTCGACTCCCTTCCCCCAATGTATTATATCCAAGATTTACAGAAAGCAAAACCTCTGGTGTAGAATGAATGAGTCATAATTAGTTTTAAATCCAAGCATTTAATAGAATAATCAAATTAGAAAAGGATTAAAAAAAATTTGTGCCTTGTTGAAGATTACTGTAAATCCATCCGTTGAAACTGGGTCAATCGACGGGACTCACCAAACCTAGGCAATTACTGACCACTCATCTCCTGCAACATGAATCTGGATTCTGAAAAAAAGTTAGTATAGTTTTCTTTAGAGATTATGACAGGGAAGAGGGAGAGAGTGTGGATGAGGTACAATTTGAAAAATAGAAAAAGATAAACTTGATTTGGTTTAAATTTAAATGAGAAGTTGACAAAGTGCAGCTTAACCACCACGTTCTTCAGAACGTGTATTGTATAACCACAACTATTATAATTTAAAGTAATTTTTTTTGAGAAATTCTATCCATTATTTCATCGTGCAATACCAAAAGCTTTTAAACTATTTTCATAATACTGTAGAGACGATGTAGATATTTCAGTTATTTATTTTCAAAAAATATTCTACACGAATAGATACAGGTAAAAAAAAAACTATTTACAATTTTCAAGGATAACCGTTCCTAATTGTTTGGCTTTATCTAAATATTTTTTGAATAAGAAGATATTTGTTAAATGTTAATCTTTAAAACTAAATATTAGAAATATGCAAATTTTTTGAACTGGTAGTTAAGGAGACGTGGGGTTGAGGGAAGGGGGAGTTAAGTTTTATTTTTGTCTTTTTTCTTATTCGTATTCTTTTCTCCTTTTCTTTTTTGTCTTTTTTTTATTCGGATTCTTTTTTTTTTTTTTTTTTTTGTCTTTTTCTCTTATTGTGTTCTTTTTCCTTCTTTTTCTTTTATATAAAGTTTTTATTTTAAAAAAAAAAGATACAAACAAAAATACAAAAATATTAGCTAACTACTTATATTAAAGTATCACAAATTAAAGGTAAGTAAAATAAAAGAAGATGATAGAAATAATATATTATAAGTAACATTATATGTTGAATTTATTTTTAAAATAAAAAAAGTATCTGTTACCAAATTTTTTGGGAATATAATCAATTTTTAATTTTTATTGCATTAGAAATTCATTAATGAAATAACAAAAAAAGCAGAGAGAAAAGTTACTGCCTATGTAGAAGTTGTATTTGTTTCTGATTAAAAATCATAGTTAAATATTCAATATTAATTCCTTTGTAAAAGTTTGCAAGTTGTAAAAAAAAACCAATTGGAAAAAAAGAGTTATATTATTGTAGGTAACTTTCTAATTTAAAAGAAAATAAGTTTAGAAAAATATAGATTTTTAATATTTTTAAATTCAAATTAAAAACTATTAACCAACTATTACCTAACTTAACTAATTTGTTCTAAAAACTAACACATGTTATCATCCTATGGTGCCACTTGGCAAGATCCTAGACTAGACTTTTCTCCTTTTAAGTATATATATAGATATAGATATTTGTAAACATGCTTTTACCTAACAACAAAAAAAGATATTGATCTACATAAAAAATTATTACTATCATTTAATAATTTTAATACATGTATTGTCAATTCATGCATCCTTATTCCACATTTTATTTCGAATAAAATAATGAATAAATTACACATAATTTACATGTATATTAGTTACGTAAAAAACAAGTGAAACTTAATTTTGTATAAAATAATGCTGAGTTGATTCCCACATATGGTCAGTCAAGTATTGAGAAAATTTTACTAAAGTCATTTTTTATTTTAAATTTTTCCTCTCTTATATGGCCATCCAAGAATTGAGAAGATCTCACTAAAGTCACTTTTGAAATTTTATTCCTAAATGGTCATTGTATTGAGAAGATTCTATTAAAATTCTTTTTGATTTTTTTCTTACAAAGTTATCCAACTGTAACTAAGAAATCTTAGTTGGCATGACATGTCATATTAATTTCTTATTTTTCATACCATGTGAAATACAATAGACTAATTTTAGATACAAAAATATTAAATCTAGTCGTTTGTTATAACTATATATGTCAATTTAAGTCCTAAATCATTTTGAAATGAAATCTTATTGTCTTAACGAGGATGATTTTTGGAGCAATTACTAATTAGAATAAAGAAAATAAATAATTGACGATACTACTGTTGAGGAATGAATTTAAAGTTATCTATACTAACTAAAAATGTAGGAATCAAAGCACGTGAAAGAGGTCATATCGGTCTAATTTAAAAACATGTGCTGCACTCTTTTTCCCTTCGACTGGTTTTCCATTCCCAACAGAGGGTTTTTTCGGCAAGGGTTTTAATAGGGAAACAAAACAAAATGTGTAGCAATGTGAAGGCAGTACTCAACATAAGTACCCAAGGCTTTAGATTAAAGATAACTTATCTAGTGCCAAAGTCCTCACAAGTTTGCAATTGAGCACTGGGGACTCCTCGAGAGGGCAGAATGGTCAAAAGACCTTCAAAACATATATCCGGGGACTTCTCAGGTGGAGAGACTAAGACCTCCACTTCAAAGAAAAAAAACCAAAACAATGTCTAAGAAACAAGGAACTGGGACTACTTAGGCAAAGAAGCTAAATACCTTCGGTTAGACATAAGAAATAGGAGATTGTTCAAAAAAAGTCAATGATCTTCACCCAATGAAAAGTCTGGCAGGCCACCGAAAAGGCCATTGTACAAGCTTGATCTATAGTCAGGAAAATAAAACCTTGTTTTTCCAAACTTCATCTGCATTCTTATTCCAACTAACATACAATTCGAGGATTCAAAATTCTCAAAATAGAGAACTCAACGATCATGCATAATGAAAAGTTCCAATGAAAAGATTTAGAACAAAAGTTATGCATGACAAAGAAGTTTCAAAATATGAGAGTCCCAAGAGAATCCAAAGAACTCAAAGTTCCAAAAATGTTCCTAAAGTGAACAAGAAACATTCTAGAATCACTAGCACAAAGTCAAGGGACCCCTACAAACAAAACCAAAAACTGGATAAATATTCCCAGCTTATGCTATCAAAAGATTGGAAGAATTTACACGAACAAAAATTGGATAAACATTCCTGGCTTATGCTATCAAAAGATCAAACAAATTTACTCGGTCAAAACAAAAGAACAAAAACTGGATGAAATATCCTTTGTTGATACTAGTGAAACACTGGTCGATCGTTTTCCTGATCTAACAATGAGGAGTCAAAAATATCATAATTCTTAAACTCCCTCATCTTTGGAAAAGTGACTAAAAAAGATCAAATGAAGCACATCCTAGTTCACAAAAATGTTTAAAACTATGCATGCATTCATAAAATTAAGTCCACAAACAAATGCTTGCTACCGATGATTTATTCAGATCCAAAAAGAAATCGACTCAAAAAGTAATTGGCCCCCAGATGGTTTGAACTCGAATCTAAAAGACAAAACTGTTCCAAAAATAGGAGCAAAAAGTGTTTGACACTGATCAAAACATTCCAAAGACTTTGATAAAAGCAAAACAATAGAAAATAAATTGAAGCATGAGAATATATTTAATCATACAGAATAAAACATCCCGTAAAGACTCTAACAAAAGGAGCATACCGTCAAAACAGATCAAAACACTCCCAAAAGACTTCAATAAGAGGAGCATACATTCAAATCTAGTCCATTGCCCGGAGGTAGAGATATACATATAAGAAATTAACAAGGGGCATTAGATGGCCTAGATCTAGGATCCAAAATATTAGGAGAAACTTCACCATCTTCTTAATCATCCTCCCCTTCAACAGGAATGAGAGAAACTTCATCATCCTCATGATCATCATCTCTTTCAATGGGAATGGAGGAAACGACATCATCCTTTTAATACTCATATTTTTTAGTGGGAACAAATCCATAAACATCTGCAGGACTCAATGGAGGAGTAGCCAACTGGTTATATTAAGCCTCTTCTTTAAGACCTCGAGCAAAAAGAATCTCAAAATCAAAATCCATGATACAACCTTGGCCTAATCTAAATCAAACCTCTAGAAGCTCAATTTAGCTAACTTAACTTTGAGAGTAAAGAGACGGTCATGCGCCTTGAGATCTTTAAGGGTGTTATCCCTCTGAAGCACGAGCTTTTGATTATAACCTTAGAGGATGAAGTAACAGTCATTCATTTGATCAACTATAGCCTTTTGGGCTTGAACATTTTTCCTAGCCATCATAAGATTTCTCATAGATTTACAAAGATTCTCCCGCTTCACAATATCCTTGGTTGCCAGTTCAGCTTCTAAATGTTAAACCTTGGACTCGAGGAGGTTTCCCCTATAAATACTTAAACAATGATCACCCACCTGGGTATTAATATATGCCTTCAAGGAACAAAGATTAGCCAGAAGCTAGTCAACTTTTTCCCAAAACACCTCCTTCTCAGTGTTGGCATCCAACAGACCATGATCGACATGCTCCAGATTATGGATAAGCTGCTCACATTCATGGAAAGCTTGTTCATAGCCATTAGTGGCCCTTTTTATATCAACCCTCAAACCTATGATGAGTTTAGAAGTAGCTGTCTCCTTGGCTCTTTTTTCAAGATCAACCTTCAAGGCCGCTAATTCTCGCTCTTGGGCCTCCAGTTTAACCTTAAGCTTCTTCCTCCTCTTCAAACTGATTCCGAAACCCTCACCAAGATGGGTATTATCCTGCAAAAGCAAAGAATAAAAGATGAGTCATAACAGATTCAGGAAAAGGAAAGTCAAAATACTCCTCCCTAAAAGGCTTAATCTAACAAAAGCTTTTATACCTTCACCAAATAGGCATTCCTCCAGAGATCCTACGGGGTAATTCTCCAATGTCCTGTCAGGTGCAACTTCCAAAACAAGTGGACCAAAGAAAGTAGACAACAGAGCTGAGCCACAAACATGACTGGCCCCTCCAAAAAAGGCATCAGACTTAGAAATGCCACTATCTTCAGGACCCATAAAGGATATATTGGGATAAAAAACTTTAGGGGATTTTGGCTGAATTATAGGTGGCCTCTAATCCACGAAAGTCTGGCGCAACCTTTCTAAATCCTGGTCTTCTATTTCATTTCCTTCATCTACATTGATTATACATAAATATTAAAGGGTCAGACTGCGAGAATAATTTATTATGAGCTAATGAAGGTTCAAATATGTCACTAGGAACTAATGAACTCGTCTTAACAAAGTCTTTTCTATCTCTTAAAAGAAGGCTAATCGATGGAAATAGCCAATAATTTTCTCTTAGCCTTAACTTCAACTATTTAGTGAGCAGAGGCCCAGGGTCCATATTAGGGTTTCACAACCCAACCTTTTTGACAGAACCTGTTACATATAGAAATAGGACAACGTTAGAGACATGATAGGATATAGAAAAAGTAGCAAATGTGTAACACCCTAGAACTTCCAAGCCCAAACTTGGCTCAGAAAAATCAGAAGAGAATAAAATTTGAACTGTCATCCAAAATCACGAGTCGGTTCCACGACCCGTGAAAGTTTCCACGAGTCATGGACTGGACCCGTGGAACCAAATCAGAGGCTTGGAGATTTTCTCTGAGAACCATGATTGGGTTTTATGGCCCGTGGAAGGATCCACGAGTCGTGAACCCAAGTCGTGGGACCAAATTCTAGTAGCCCAATTTTAGGTCCCCAGGGTTCACGAGTGGGATCCACGAACCGTGGAAGTTTCCACGAGTCGTGAACCCAACTCGTGAAACCCGCCGTTAGAGACCCAGTAATATTCAGCCCAGGAACCACGAGTAGGATCCACGACCGGTGGGAGTTTCCATGAGTCATGAACCCAACTCATGGGATCAGTTCCAGTAGCTCAACTTGAAGGACTAGGAAACCACGACTGTTTCCACGAGCCGTGGAACTTTTCACGAGCCGTAGAACCCATTTCACTAGTGGGTTCCTTTCACCCATTAGGTCCCTAGAACTCAGCCAGTTCCTTCAGTTTATCCATGATTAATTAGACCTAGGGTTGGTAAACCTTAGAGATTTCCTTTCTATTCAGATGCTATATTTATCATGATTCTGACCATGTTTCTCGGAGAATTAGTACAGTTCATGTATAGAATTCAGAACCCTAGCTTGTGATAATTTTCAGTACTTAATAAATTTTTCTTGCTAGGTACACCAGTCAGATAATCATGCTCCAGGATTTGAATGTCATATCTTTCAGTATGTTTATGTGCATTCTCAGACTATATCAATATTTTGAGCTATCTAGTGTTACAGTTGCATGTTAGCTTACATTTAGTTGGGAGTAGACTTAGCACCAAGCGAACTAAGGGATAAAGGATTACCCGTCAGCTTTAGGCTGAGACCTTTGGTAGCAATATCTAAGTTCCAGAACTACGACGCCACTGTAGGTTCTAAAGGGGTCACCCGTCAGTTTAGGCTTGACACCCTTATCCCTTGTGGACATCAGTTAGTGGATCCACGTCAGACTTGTTCGTACCCCTGGAAAGGTATGAACACCCTTCCACCCAGGGTTACAGGTTGGCCCCACAGTTAACTCAACTTGGAGTATGTCAGTTAATAGTATCTCCCACAGTCAGACTCATGTTGCATTGACCTTGTATTCAACATTTATGTTCAGTATTCAGTTCAGCATGTTATTTCATGATTTATACTTGGTCATTGTGTCCAGTTCAGCTTTCAGTTATATGGCAGTATATCTATCTTCATGTTCAGTTTTATATTGTCCAGCTTTGTATATATCCTGTATGCTCAGTACATTCAAAGTACTGACACAAAGTTTTGTGCTACATTATTTTATGATGTAGTTTCAGGCACTCAACATCCAGACCGCGCTTAGTTCGACTTTTGGTCCGTACCCAACAACTCAGTTGGTGAGTCCTTATTAGTTTGAGGATGATATACATGCTTCATATCAGTATTTACTTTTATTTTCAGATTTACTAGAGTTAGTTGGGGGCATGTTCTAGAAACTCCTATTTAGTTAGAAGGCTTTCAGACATAGACTAGATTTAACAGTTGTTAGTGTTGTCACTCAGTCATCACTAAACTATTTTTATATTATACTTATTCCGATTTTTAGGCTCTTTTCTCATATTCAGATATTAAATTGTTTAGCTTCCGCATAGTGCATGCCTTAATTTGATTTTCATATAGATATGCCATGCCATGGGTTAGCTTGGGGTCACTTGTGACACTGATCACCATGTTGCATCCAGGGGGTAACTTTGGGGCATGAAAAACTTGGTATCAGAGCATCAAGTTTAAGTGTCCTAGGGTGTCTGAAAGCCGCGTCAAGTAGAGTCTTCTTCATGGGTGTGAAGCGCGCCACACTTATGGGGGAGGAGCTATGAGACGTAATTAGGAATAACTTCCCTTATTTCTTTTCCAGTCCGTGCTATAGAGTATAAACTCTATTTGATTCCCTTTTATCCTAACCCTGCTCTTTGCATTTTAGAAAAATGCCTCCCAGAAGAGCTAACTCTAAGAATCAGTCGGCAGTAGCAGCTCCAGCAGATCCGTTAAATGAGCAAGTTACGCACGTCAAATTCAAGGCTGCTTTCCAAGTGCTTGCTCAGGCTATGACCTCCCAGGTCAATCAGCAAGCTGCGGCACCAGCTCTGCTATAGACCAATACTGCTACAGCCAGAATCTGAGACTTCGCTCGGATGAACCCTCTAGAGTTTCATGGGTCTAAATCAGAAGAGGATCCCTAAGAGTTTTCAGAGGACATTCAGAAGGTGACCAATATTATGGGTGTCACTCTAGTTGAGGGTGCATAACTAGCCGCTTACCAGCTGAAATGAGTGGCTTATACTTGGTACCAGCAATGAAAGGAATCTTGTCATGCCGTGGCAGGACCAGTGACTTGGGAACTTTTCAAGACTGCTTTTCTGGACCAGTTCTTCCCACTAGAGCTCAGGGAAGCCAAGGTTCAGGAATTCATCAACTTGAAGCAGAATGACATGAGCGTGAAGGACTATGCTCTGAAGTTCAGTCAGCTATCCAAGCAAGCTCCAGCAATGGTTGCTGACTCTAGAGCTCGTATGAGCAAGTTCATGTCTGGAGTGTCTGATGATGTGGTCAAGGAATGCAAGACGACCATGCTCGTAAAGGAAATGGACTTCTCCAGGCTCGTTACTTACGCTCAGTAGATTGAGGAGGAGAAGATTAATGAAATGGGAGGATAAGCTAAGAGGGCTAGGACAGGTGATTATTATCTGCAGAGATCAGAGGGTCGAAATTTCTCTCAATATTGTCAGAAGAATTCAGCTCCAGCTCCATCTTCTGCTTGTGCCCCAGTGCCCAGGTTCAAGAAGGATCGTTGGGATAGAGCGTCTGGCTCTAAGTCCCAAGGTATGATTACTAGTGGGCGCACTAACCCAGTGTTCAAGAAGTGTGGTAGGAACCACCAGGATGAGTGCATGACAGGTAGTGGAAATTGTTTTGGGTGTGGTAAGCCAGACCACAGGATGAGAGAGTGCCCTGAAATTTCTCAGAAGGGCAGGGACACTCATTCGCTAAATCAAGCCAACTCTACAGCAGCCCCAGCAGGTCGCCCTACTCAGCAGGGTGCCTCGTCTGGTACAGGTGGTGGTCAGCACCAGAACAGATTGTATGCACTTCAGGCTCGACAGGACCAGGAGGATTCTCCTGATGTGGTCATGGGTACATTGTGAGTCTTTAATACTGATGTTTATGCATTGTTAGATCCAGGGGCTACACTTTTCTTTATCACTCCTTATGTAGCTGTAAACTTCAGTATTAGTCCAGAAACTCTCCTAGAACCCTTCTCAGTTTCTACTCCAGTTGGTGACCCAGTTGTAGCTAGACTGGTGTACAGAAATTGCCCTATCACAGTTTCCCAGAAAGTCACCTCAGAGGACCTTGTAGAGTTAGAAATGGTAGATTTTGATATCATTCTAGGCATGGATTGGTTACATTCTTGTTATGCCTCAGTCGATTGTAGGACTAGGATAATTTGGTTTTAGTTTCCCAACGAGCCAGTCTTAGAATGGAAGGGTAGTAACTCAGTGCATGTAGGTCATTTCATCTCTTACCTTAAGGCCAGGAAGATGATTTCCAAAGGGTATATCTACCATCTTGTTCGGGTTAAGGATTCAAACTCTGAGAACCCAACTCTTGAGTCAGTTCCAGTAATCAGTGAGTTTCCAGAAGTATTCCTAGAAGATCTTCCCGGAGTTCCTCCCAAAAGGGAAATCTATTTCGGAATTGATCTCCTTCCAGATACCCAGCCTATTTCGATTCCTCCTTACAGAATGGCTCCAGCTGAGCTTAAGGAATTGAAAGATCAGTTAAAAGACCTTTTAGATAAGGGCTTCATTAGACCCATCATCTCTCCATGGGGTGCTCTAGTGTTGTTCGTACATAAGAAAGACGGTTCTCTCAGGATGTGCATTGACTACCGTCAGTTGAACAAGGTCACAATCAAGAACAAATATCCTATCCCTAGGATTGATGACTTGTTCGACTAACTTCAGGGTGCTAGTTGTTTTTCCAAGATAGAACTCAGATCCGGCTACCATCAGCTCAGAGTCAGAGATAGTGACATCCCGAAAACAACCTTCAGAACTCAGTATGGTCACTATGAATTTGTAGTCATGTCTTTTGGACTAACCAATGCCCCTGCAACTTTCATGGATTTGATGAACAGAGTATTCAAGTAGTGTTTGGAATTGTTCGTTATTGATGACATCCTCATTTATTCACAGAATGAGGAAGAGCATGCGACTCATCTGAGGGTTATTCTGTAAACTCTCAATGATCGCTAGCTATTCGCCAACTTAAGCAAGTGTGAATTTTGGTTACAGTCTGTCGCTTTCCTTGGTCATGTGGTATCCAGTGATGGGATCCGAGTGGATTCCCATAAAATTGAGGCAGTAAAGCACTGACCCAGACCCACCTCTCCAACAAATATCAAAAGTTTCTTGGGTTTGGCCGGTTACTACAGGAGGTTCATTGAAGGATTCTCATCTATAGCTTCCCCACTGACTAGATTGACTTAGAAGAAGGTCAAGTTTCAGTGGACAGATGAGTGTGAGAAGAGTTTCTTAGAACTGAAGACTAGGTTGACTACAACTCCTGTCTTGACTCGACCAGAGGGTTCAGATGGTTATGTGGTTTATTGTGATGCATCCAGAGTTAGCATAGGTTGTGTTTTGATGCAGCAGGGTAAAGTCATAGCTTATGCTTCCAGACAGCTTAAGGTCCATGAGAAGAACTACTCGACTCATGATCTCAAGCTTGCAGTAGTTGTGTTTGCCCTCAAGATTTGGAGACACTATTTGTATGGTTTTCATGTGGATGTATTTACAGATCATAAGAGCCTACAGTACGTGTTCACCCAGAAAGAGTTGAATCTTCGTCAGAGGAGATGGATTGAGTTCCTCAAAGATTATGACATGAATATGCTCTACCATCCGGTTAAGGCCAATGTGGTGGCTGATGCTCTCAGCAGACTATCTATGGGTAGCGTATCGCATATTGAGGAAGAAAAGAGAGAATTAGCCAGAGATGTTCATCGACTTGCTCGCCTAGGAGTTTGCCTTATGGACATGATAGATGGTGGTGTGATAGTTCAAAATGGGTCAGAATATTCATTGGTAGCTGAGGTTAAGGAGAAACAGGATAGTGACCCCATATATTTTCAGCTAAAGGGTGCAGTTCATCAACAGAGAGTTGAGGTTTTCTCCCAAGGGGGAGATGGTGTACTTCGTTATCAGGGTCGCTTATATGTTCCTAAGGTGGGGAGTTGAGGCAGCAGATCCTTACAGAAGCCCATAATTCTAGATATTCCATTCATACAGGTACCACTAAGATGTACCGTGATCTACGGGAAGTTTATTGGTGGAACGACATGAAGAGGGATATCACAGATTTTTTGGCTAAGTGCCCCAACTGTCAGCAGGTTAAGGTAGAACATCAGAAACCAGGAGGTGTGACTCAGGAGATTAGCATTCCTACTTGGAAGTGGGAAGTGGTTAACATGGATTTCATTACAAGTTTGCCTCGTACTCGCAGACAGCATGACTCTACTTGGGTGATAGTGGACATAGTCACCAAGTCAGCTCACTTCTTGGCTGTTAAGACTACAGATTCGGCGGAGGATTACGCCAAACTCTACATCAGCAAGATAGTCAGGTTGCATGGGGTTCCATTATCTATCATATCAGATAGAGGTTCTCAGTTCACCTCTCATTTCTAGAGATCGTTTCAGAAAGGTCTTGGTACTCAGGTGAATTTTAGCACAATATTTCACCCACAGACAGATGGTCAGGCTGAGCGTACTATTCAGACCTTAAAAGACATGTTGAGGGCTTGTGTGATCGATTTCAAGGGTAGTTGGGATGATCACCTACCTCTCATAGAGTTTGCCTATAATAACAACTTCCATTCCAGTATCCAGATGGCCCCATATGAGGCCCTCTATAGGCGTAGATGTAGGTCACCTGTTGGTTGGTTTGAAGTAGGTGAAGCAGCTTTGATTAGACCAGATTCGGTACATGAGGCTATAGGAAAAGTTCAGCTCATCAGAGATAGGCTAAAAATATCTTAGAGTCATCAGAAGTCCTATGCATATGTGAGGAGAAGAGACTTAGAGTTTGAAATCGATGATTGGGTTTTCCTGAAAGTATCATCTATGAAGGGAGTGATGAGATTTGGCAAGAAAGAGAAGCTTAACCCTAGATATGTAGGTTGTTACAGAATCCTGAAAAGGGTTGGTAATATGGCTTATGAGTTACAATTGCCATCAGAACTAGCAGCAGTTCATCCAGTCTTCCATATTTCCTTGTTGAAGAAGTTTTTGGGTGATTCGACTTCGATAGTACCTTAGACAATATGGCTGTGAAGGATAGCCTCACCTATGAGGAGGTTCCAGTTGAGATCCTTGACCGTCAGGTTCATAAGTTGAGGAATAAGAAAGTCGCTTCAGTTAAAGTTTTATGGAGGAATCAGTCCGTAGAGGGAGCTACTTGGGAAGCAGAAGCAGCCATAATGTCCAAGTACCCTCACCTCTTTCCCTCCGAGTCAGTTTCAGCTTGAGGTAATAGTTCCTCTCCAGTCTCTTGGTTTACGCTTGTATAATTCAGTGTTAGTACATTGTTCCATCAATTATCCTTGCATTTCAGCATACTAGCATGTTTATTGAACTCAGTTCAGTCATATATCAATTTCTAGTACTCAGTTGGTAGGGATTGCAGCTCCATCCCTCCAAACTCAGCTTGTTCAACCTTCATTCGAGGATGAATGATCCCAACGGGGAGATATTATAACACCTCAGAACTTTCAAGCCCAAACTTGGCTCCGAAAAATTAGAAGAAAATAAAATTTGAACTGTCATCCGGAATCACGAGTCGGTTCCATGACCCTTGGAAGTTTCCACGAGTCGTGGACTGGACCCGTGGAACTAGATCAGAGGCTTGGAGATTTTCTCTGAGAACCACAATTGGGTTCTACGGTATGTGGAAGGATCCATGAGTCGTGAACCTAAGTCGTGGGACCAAATTCCAGTAGCCCAATTTTAAGTCCCCAGGGTTCACGAGTGGGATCCACGACCCATGGAAGTTTCCACGAGTCATGAACCCAACTCGTGGAACCCGCCTTCAGAAACCCAGTAATATTCAGCCCAGGAACCACGAGTAGGATCCACGACCCATGGGAGTTTTCATAAGTCGTGAACCCAACTTGTGGGATCAGTTCTAGTAGCTCAACTTGCAGGACCAGGAAACCACGACTGGGTTCCACGAGCCGTGGAACTTTCCACGAGTCATAGAACCCATCCGTGATCCCTGAGTCGCGAATTTCAGTAGTCTTTCTAATTATTTTTTCCATGGGCATTCCAGAATTTTCCTACCTAATTTAATGCCTAAGCTACGACGTTTTGGCTACTCTAAGCCTACTTTATTAGTCAAAAGCTACCTAAAACCTTCATTATCTAAAATTCATCAGACTTAGAAAGAATAGAAACAAAAGAGGCGATAGTTTTCTCTCAAGAACAAGCAGAGGCCTTCATCAAGTTCAGCCCCAAAAATCTAAGGATATTTTCACCAGTATGTGGGATTTCACTAGTGGGTTCCTTTCACCCATTAGGTCCCTAGAACTCAGCCAGTTCCTTCAGTTTCTACATGATTAATTAGACCTAGGGTTGGTAAACCTTAGAGATTTTCTTGCTATTCAGATGCTATAATTATCATGATGCTTAGACCATATTTCTCGGAGAATTAGTACAGTTCATGTATAGAATTCAGAACCCTAGCTTGTGATAATTTTCAGTACTTCATAAATTTTGCTTGCTAGGAACACCAGTCAGATAATCATGCTCCCGGATTTAAATGTCATATCTTTCAGTATGTTTATGTGCATTCTCAGACTATATCCGTATTTTGAGCTATCCAGTGTTATAGTTGCATGTTAGCTTACATTCAGTTGGGAGTAGACTTAGCACCGAGCGAACTAAGGGATGAAGGCTCACCCGTCAGCTTTAGGCTGAGACCTTTGATAGCAATCCCTAAGTTCCAGAACTACGGCGCCACCGTAGGTTCTAAAGGGGTCACCCATCAGTTTAGGCTTGACACCCTTGTCCCTTGTGGACATCAGTCAGTGGATCCACTTCAGACTTGTTCGTACCCCTGGCAAGGTATGAACACCCTTCCACCTAGGGTTAAAGGTTGGCCCCACAGTTATCTCAACTTGGTGTATGTCGGTTAATAATATCTCCCACAGTCAGACTCATATTGCATTGACCTTGTATTCAACATTTATGTTCAGTATTCAGTTCAACATGTTATTTCATGATTTATACTTGGTCATTGTGTCCAGTTCAGCTTTCAGTTATGTTGCACTATATCTATCTTCATGTTCAGTTTTTTATTGTCCAGCTTTGTACATATCCTGCATGCTCAGTACATTCAAAGTACTGACGCATAATTTTATGCTACATCATTTTATGATGTAGGTTCAGTCACTCAGCATCCATACCGCGCTTAGTTTGACTTCTGGTCCGTACCCAACAGCTCAGTTGGTGAGTCCTTATTTGTTTGAGGACGATAGACATGCTTCATATCAGTATTTACTTTTATTTTTCAGATTCACTAGAGTTAGCAGGGGGCATGTACCAGCAACTCTTATTCAGTTAGAAGGCTTTCAGACATAGACTAGATTCAGCAGTTGTTAGTGTTGTCACTCAGTCAGTACTAAACTATTTTTATATTATAATTATTCAGATTTTTGGGCTCTTTTCCCGTATTCAGATATTAAATTGTTTAGCTTCTCGCATAGTGCATGCCTTAATTTGATTTTCATATAGATATGCCATGCCATGGGTTAGCTTGGGGTCACTTATGACACTGAGCACCGTGTTGCGTCCAGAGAGTAGCTTCAGGACGTGACAAAATGTGTCCTCACCATGATTCTCCACCCTCCAGTCATAGTTGATTGCAATCTCCTTCCAAGAACAATCATCCAATCTAGTGATTACCATAATATCTTTCACCCACTGGGAAAGATCCATTATAATAGGTGAAACTGATATGGTGGCTATAAAAGAAATAAATATATCAAGTTAGAAGTTGACAAAGAAAGTACCAAAAAGAAAATGTTATATTTACTTTTGAGTTAAGTTCCAAGCCTTCGAAAAGAGAAGACAATTATTTGGATGATCTCGCTGGTCTTCACAAACACAAACCTCTCCATCCATTGACGATCATTATGCTATAATCTACACTTGAGATAAGGATCAATTTTACCTCTTTTCACAAGGTACATAACTCCACCCTAAACATCTAGGGGAATATAGTCGCATCAGGTGGCTCAAAAAGAACACAATCTTGGGACTATATACTTCGATTGCTAAGGATCGAAGGCCGGTCATAACACTCCAAACTGATGGACCAAATTTCCTAAGACAAATGTTGCATGCCTTGCACAGGTGAATAATTACTAGATTGGTAGATGGTTTGAAACCTATGGTGAAGGAATAAGTGTATACATTCAAAAACCAGACCTAAAAATGGTTATGTTTCCTAGGATTAAGATCTTATAGAGGTGTTCACAATAACACTCTTTTCAAACAATAGAAAGAATGAAGGACGTTATAATGGTTTTATAGTTCTGGACCATCTCCCTACGATCACTCACTATCATTGGGGCACACTTTAGAGCAACTGTTTGCTAAAGAAAAAATTGTCAGAAGAATGGTATTTGCAGTAGCAATAATCTCCCCGGTATTCGTAGAAGCAACTCTATGGAAGATGAAGACACGATAGCAGTAGTAGAAGGAGAACTGGGAAGTCAAACAAATGATTTGGCCATTTTTCTCTTGCAAAGAAAGATTGAAGTTCCAAATAGAAAATAGGTTAAAAACGCTAAAGTCGAGAATAAAAGAAAAAAATAAGGGGGGAAATGATTTTTTTGAAATTTTGAATCATATGAAAAGATACATGAAAATTAAGGGAACATATGTTTTTTTAGCTTGATAGAGTTTGAGCACTCTTTTATGTGCGAGTGAGATACATTGGAAATAGCTAATGGTTGCGTCCTCTAAGAAGCGGTGCTAATTATCTCGTTAGTCTATTAATCTGTCCTCCTCCTAAACCCTACCTATAATTAATAAATACAATATTATGAATGTTGAAAAAATAGATTTTCCACCATAGTGTGATGGCTAAGGTTCGCTCACAAAATATGCATGCATCTCCTAGAGGATATCTAGGTTGTGGTTTAGAAAATGATCTTTTTATTATTAGTTTTTGCTGAAAATATTTTTTATCTCATATTTATTTTTAACTATTATTTCAGACCTAAATGTCACATGTCTTCATTTGATTCTCCACTTTGACATGTCATTAGCAAGTGTGTTATCCACTCTTTATATATTTGGCTGAGTCAACAAAAATTATCAAAATGGTACATTCGAATCCTACAAGTGTTTAAATGGTACAAATTTTAGTTGAAGTGTCTACGTAAAATTTCGCGTCAACATTAGGTGTCTACATATGACTTTAACCAAAAATAACTCGCTTCTCCCTATTCTTCTTTCCCTCTTCTGTACCCTCTTTACCGTTGTCATTTCTAGAATTTTAATCTCTCTCTTTCTTCTTCTTTCCCTCACTCTCTCAATTTTTTCTTTGAACCATCATAACTAGAGATTCAAATTAATTTAACTTTACCATAACAAAGTTTTGACTAAATAAATTCAATACATATTTTAACATTTTATTCACATAAATGGTGGTTTTGAACCATTACAGAGGAAGTCAATGGTAATGGAAAAATTTGATATGGTGGTAAATGACGGTCTGCAAGGTAGTGGTTGAAAGAGAAAAAATAGAAATGATAGAGGGAAAGGATCAATATTTCTACTTAGAAATTAAGGCCGAGAAAATGAATTTGATATATTTTTCTATAAAATAGTGTTGGTAGGCGATAGGTGGCAGACCAATGGAAGAGAGTTTTATTGGTGGACATGGAGAAAAAGAGTGGAAAACATAGATGGTGATTTCAGTGATGAAGATGGAAGGTATGGATAGGTGTAGGATTGTCAAATACGGCCCAAATATTAGTGACCCACCCAACTCATCTAGAATTTTATGGATTAGGCATAAGATTATTTGATAATGGGCTAAATTTCAATTCATTTAATTATAATCCATTTTAAAGCAACCTCAAACTTAGCTCAGTTTTCATGTGTAATTCAATGATTTTTTTTTAAAATAACTACTATTTAGGCATAATTAGAGATCTATAGCTATAATTTGGGTATTTACAACTCATAGCAACTGCTTGAGATGCTAAGCAAAAAACAATTTATCTCGCCTCTCTCCTTAATCCCGCTCGCCTCTCTTCCTGCCTCTCTCTTTCTCTTTCTCTCTCTATATATCTTTCTTTTTCTCTCTTTCTCCCTTGCCTCTCTCCTTTATCTCTCTCTGCCCGCTCTCTCTTTGTATTATATGTTTTCACATCTCTCTCTCTCTCTCTCTGTATTTTGTATTTCTACCCTTCACTCTATGTATCTTTAATACTATATTTTTCACCCCTCTCTCTCTCTTTCTCTCTTTTTATCTCTCCCTCTTTGTGTTACGATCCAAATGGCCATGAGTGGCACCCACACTAACTCGATGGTGGGAGAACCAATCAACCCGAACCTTATCCTTATACTTAGCTAATTTTAGAGAGATAGAATAAAAACTAACTTAATTTAAATCATAATGAAAGTCAAACCAATACAAATAAATGCGAAAAGAATTCTACTAACTAAAACATGTCCCTAGAACTGAAAGTCATCGTACATGAACTCTAATCATGAACAATTTATAAGATGTCTAACAATGACTAAAATTAAATAGTAAGTTCCATCATTCAGAAGATGGACAATGACTCAAGGAAGATCCACGACACCCTGAGATGTAGTGCTCACCCTTGGATCATAAAGTCAGTCGCTAGCCTAGATTAAGTCGCGTCTAAGCTTTTGGAACACAGTCTGTACTCAACAAAAGAAGAGTACACGATAGCATCAGTATAAAACACTATGTACTGGTAGGTATCATAGGCCGACTCAGTTTAGAACAGGTATATAATCAAATAAAATAACAAATAAAAGGCATTCTAACACTTAACATGTAATTCAGTCAATAGATGCTCATATGAAGTCAAATCAATGATCGGAATATCAAGTTCAAAAAGTCACCAAATATCACCACAAGAATGCAGGAGAAATCTATTTTAATTGTTACAACACATAGAATCTAGGTCCATCTAACTATCATCAATGCAACCACTACCTCTAGTCTCATCTCAGTCCATAATACTACCTAATGACGCTCAAAAGCACTCTCCCGAAGGAGGTGGTAGCAATCATCAAGCAAAACAAAAGTAACCCAATGGATGTTAGGGTCAAATCCTTGGAGAATGGAGTGATAATTCTCTAAGTAATAATTGAGTAATAATCACTAAGCCGAGTAGATGTTCAAACAACTAAAAGTAAAGATTGGAGGAATTAGAAAGGGAAATTAACATATTAATTTTGATTTCAACACAAGAGAGTAATATAAATACAAGATTTGTAATCAATGAAAAGGAGACTAGGGGTATGCTTCTGATAGGATTCTACAATAGGTTAGGGTACTTGATTAATTATACAAATTCTAGATTAATGATACGAATAGCATTGGTTTTAGTTACATTTGTTAATCTCTCGATCCTCCAAATATATATCCTATGGTCTTTGCTCAAGCACCATAGTTTTAACATTAACCAACCAACTCAATTACTTGGGGGAATCACACTATTTTTAGCTTAGATTCTTAGATGAGAATTTTCATCGATTAAGCTATTTATAGCCTCAATCTAAGGTGAAAAATCCAAATTCCCACTATTAAATTTCTATCCGAATTATGAACCCCTCTTTCAAGCAAGAACACAATTAAGAAAATTCAATCAATGTTTGCAACCATCAATTTTATGATTAAACCTTGAAGAATTCAATTGACCCATATCAATTCATCAATTATAAGAACAATTAAATAACACCCATACCCAAATTCAAATACCCATCATGCACATACCTCTAGACAAGGAAATTAGCTACTCATATTAAGGAAATAAGAAGATATACCAAATGAGTAACTCATAATTCCATTTATATTCAATCCAAAATCCAAATTCAAGCTCAATTTGTACAAAAATAGTGAATTCTAAGTGGAGAAGATGAAGAGAGAAGAGTACACTCTCAATATCTCCTTGGAAAACTCAAAACTAAAAATTCTCTATCTAGTACACACCCCAAAATGGGTTTTAGAAGCTTCTCAATACGTCACTTGGCTTTGGACAAAAATACCCTTCAAGAGTGGTGCAACGCGATGTGCGGTCTTACCTTGGGTTCTATGCATCACATGTCATCCTTTGCCTCAACCAGTGATGCTTGTTGCTGCGGTGGTGAGGTGCGAAGGGAGGTGCAGACCGCATGCCGCATTGTGTGGCTCACATGTCGATTGCACCTGTCGTCAGATTCTTCCTCATTTTCGATCATCTTCACACTTCAACTTTTTTTGAGCTCTTTGGGTTCAATTCCTTAATTTTCTACTTTTGATCAAGAGTACTTGTATTTTCATCAATAAAGGCAATAAGTACCTCTAATTCTCATCAAAATATGACAATACTTCATGAAAAAAGGCTCAATAAGTTGGTAGATTACCAACTTATCAAACCCTCAAACTTGAACTATTGCTTGTCCTCAAGAAAGATACTCACAAAGTAAGGAATAAATTAGTTCTAAAACACAAAGGGTGCACACAAGATTACTCTAAAATCTAAAAGCTAAGAAAATATCAAACAAAAAAACTCAAACAAAAAGACTCAACTACAATGCTTATCTCAATTGGTACTACCATATTCTCAAGGCCAGTGCTCATTTCAAAACGTCAATTCAAAAGGACTTCATTTCTCATTCAAAAGCAAGGGAATGTTATTTAAAACAAGATATTCAAGCTTCTCAAGTCATTGGCACGGACCTTCAAGGTTTGCCTCGAAATTTTCTACACAACTTGTCTTATTCATTCCTCTCAATTGAAATAGAGACTTCATCATTCAATTCAAGTATGCAATGCCACTAACCACAAGAGATAATCCCACTCACAATCATGTAATTCACAATAAAAAGGTATTATAAGAGAAATAAAGAGACTCCCACTCTCTCAAGGAAATTCGAGTGCACATGATGATGTGCCAGCGTTCTACGACACATTTGACTCCTTTAAATAAGAATAATCATAAGTTTTCAAGCAACTATTGTTGTTTTACTGGTATATATGTTTAACTTACAGGAAATTGACCAAAAATAGAAAGCATGGAGAAGTTCACTAAAATGGGGCTCACTAGTAGGTGTGACGACTCCCATGACAATTCTCCAAGGTCATGGTGAGTCGTTACTCAAGCCACCACACTTGATGAAAAATTGAAGAGGTCCACTATTTAAGGTGATGATTCACTATCACCCAGGTGATGAACCACCATGTGATCTGCCAAGCCAAAGCAGAGGTTACCAGATCACTAGTTAAAGGTGACGAGTGCCCTGGAAGATCATCACAGTGGTATCGAGTCATCACAACGATTCATCAAGCAGAAGCGAAGATGGCAAGCTCACTGGTTTCTTGTGAAGACTCACCTAACGAGTCATCACAAAGTTGATGAATCACCAAGCCAACTCATCAAGTTGAAGAGGGCATTCCGAGTTCTATTTTTGGAATTTATTTTCCTAGGCTACTATAATACCAAGTGTTAGGGCTAATTACATTATTCCTTCTTGGATATTTTTCTGTCATTTTGAAATGCACATAGCGACAAACATACACTATTTTTCCTTTGAATCATTGCTTTGAGAATTTTTTCTCAAGTTTTATTCAAGAATTGAAGTGGGTTCTTATATATCGTAAGAATCTTCATTATGGTTGTGAATGTTATTGCTTTCTTCTCTTCTAAATTCATGAGTAGCTAAGCTCCCACAACTAGAGTTATGGGATCCATGGTGAATTAATGAATTAGGGTTGATTTGGTATTGGATTCATGTTGTAAATGCTATTGTGTTGTTATCCTTCATTTTTTACAGATTTCTAATTGTTACAAATATTAGAACAAGCCCTAGGTTTGACTTGTTGAAATAAGAGGTTAAAAATCTAGAAAAGGGTTTAACAACGAGGATTCAGAGCTTCTAACCTCCGTCTATTGAGTAATGCTCTAGCGAGATTAATCTACTTAAGGCTAAAATTGAATTCTTTACTTTTATCTTTTCAAGTTTGAATGAATTGAAGGGAAAATCATCTAATTGGGTTGTGAAACATTAAGGCGTACATTTATATTCAATTGCCTCACATTAGTCGTACGAAGTGAATCCGTTACCAAAGTTAACTCAAATATAAAGTCATGGTGGACACACCCCTAGTTTGCTTCATCTATTGATTTTTATTTGTTAAAATTTGTTATTTCCTAATTGAATTAGCCAAAGATTAAACAACGTTGATTGTTATAAAACACCCCACCTTTCCGAAAATCATCGACAAATAGTCATTTAAACTACTAACGACTTAATTTTCACCATATTGACTGTAGGATTTGACCCCAACCTTTATTGGGTTCAAAATTTGACCCGATGAAAAATATCCAATAATGAATAATTATTATTTCAGCCCTAATACTTGGTATTTATAGTTGTCGAGAAAATTTTAAATCTAAAAATAGAATCAGATTTTCTGCCTCCGACTTGCCTGCTTGGGCTGACGATTCATCAAGCTTGTGACGACTCGTCACTTGAGCCATCATAACTTCCAGTGAGCTGAGATGCCCAGCCTGACGAGTTTTCTGGTAAGTCATTAGCCCTGTGATGACTTGCTGGTAAGTCATCGGCCCGGTGATGACTTGCTGGTAAATTAACTATTTAGCTTGACGGTTGGTGTGACGACTCGTCAGAGCCTTGATGACTCATCAGACTAACCAGTAGAGCCCTTTAGTGTAAAAAATCCATCCTTTTCAGTCTCGATTCAATTTCCTGCAATTTAAACATAGAAACCATCAAAACCAATAATGGTTGCTTGAAAACTTACGTCTATTCTTGGTTAAAGGAGTAAAATATGTCGTAGAATGCCCTCACATAAACACCCTCAACATAGAATGTCCAATTGTCCTCAAGCAACATGACAACAAAAACAGAATAGATGACTCAACTAAAAGAAACACAAAACGGATCTATAGCAATCAATATCATTCATCAGTTAAATAAAATTTATCAAACCCCCTTTGTACTACCAAAGTATCTGAAATGCTAAATAGTAGGGATCCAAACATGTCATTACGATATGATAGAAACCAATATTACCCTACGACCCTGAGCTTGCTAAAACTCTAAGGCTGAATATGAATGCACAACAGTGTGAGGCAGGAAGGCTTGCTGCAGCCCAACAAAACCTGAACGATGATAATATTGAGGATGTTGATACTTTAGGTGATGATGTTAAGGTGTATAGTGTTGATAATGTAGCCCTAGTAGATCAGAGGCAACAAAATCAAGGTCGAGGTCGGCAACAACAGAGGCCTTTTACTTTGTATGACGATGATAATGTCGACCTAGACAGAGTGGGTGCTACTGGGGCCATTGTTCTTACCCCATTAGCACCTGGAGCAAAGTTCAACATCACCAGCACGATGATTCAACTGCTGAACTTAAAGGGTCTATTTAGATGAGTGGCTAGTGATGATCCCAACATGCACTTGATGAATTTTGTCGAGATCTGTAAGTCTTTTGAGCTACCAGGAGTGAGCCAAAATGCTATCCGACTGAGGTTATTTCTATTGTCTTTGTCTGATGAGGCAGCGCTATGGTGGACCTTGTTAACACCTGATTATATAACAAACTGGAGTGAGTTGAAAGGAGCTTTCCTAGAAAGGTTCTTTCCCTCCTCCAGGATGATACAATTGAGGGATGAGATTAGTAACTTCAGGCAACAACCACATGAGGCCTTATATGAAACCTGGTTGAGGTTTAAGAAGAAGCTGACTCAATGTCCTAACTATCAGCTACAAGATAAGTTCTTGATGCAGGCCTTCTATAGAGCTCTGAATTTGGCGACCAAGATGACACTTGACAATGCTGCAGGTGGAGAATTCATGGGGCATACCTTTATTGAGGCCACTACTATCTTAGATCGGTTCACCAAGACAAATAGATCTTGGCATACCTGGGACTTTGAGGTGGCCAACAGTACTTATGCTGTGGGTATGTCAGCTGAGCAGCACAAAAAAAAGGAAGAGCGAGATTAGGACATGGCCCATTTAAAGACATAGATGGACCTGCTTATGATGCATTTGTTGGCAGGTGGAACTGAGAAAAATAAAGCTATGAGTTTACAGGGTAGAGTAAGTGAGTCCAAATTGAATGAAGAAGCCAATTATTTGGGGGGTTTCCAGGCTTATGGCCAAGGAAACCAAGGTTGAAACCATTAGCGAGACAAATATTATAACAAGATCGGCTATAAAGATCGAGAGAAAGGTAATTGGAAAAACAAAAATGATAGAGGTGGATTGTATGTACCACTTGGGAATCATGATAAAGCTAGCACTAGTGCAGGGACTTCCAGTGTGGAAGCCATGTTAGCTAAAGTGTTATCAGAGGTAGAATCGACTGACTTGAAGGTGAAGGAGATAAAAGGTGAGCTATCATCCATGGGTCAGTTGGTGGACTCATATTCCACCTCGATTAAGCAGTTAGAGCAGTAGATGGGGAAACTTTCAGCAGCTCTAAATCAAAGAAAGAGTGATACTTTGCCAAGCGATACCATACAAAACCCAAGGAATGATGGTAGTTGTATGGCGATTACTACATAGAGTGGCAAAACTTTTTCAAAATCACATCCGATAATCAGACTCAGACAGGTGATATTGCAGATGACATAATGTGGTACCTGCTAAAACATCCACCGTGGTAGAGGATGCTACTCAAGTGCTTAAGGAGAAAAGCAAAGAAGTTGAAAAACTTCCAACTCAAATACCCAAGCTTCCTCCTCTATTCCCTCACAGGATTAAAAAGAAGGTGGAAGAAGACAAGTTCCATAAATTCATATCTATGCTCAAACAAATATCGGTGAACATCCCTTTGGTAGATGCTCTTGAGCAAATGCCCAGATATGCCAAGTTCATGAAGGACTTGATTACTAAAAAGAGGTCGCTGAGTTTTGAGCTGGAAGATAACCTTCACCACTGTAGTGCAATCTCATTGAGGTCGTTGGTCCAAAATAAGGAGGACCCAGGTGCCATTACCATCCCATGAACAATCGAGGAATTCAACTTTGCAAAAGCACTCCGCGATTCGGGAGCTTGATGCCGCTAGGTATTTATTGGTAGTTGGGCTTAGGAGCCCCCAAACTGACTACTATGAGGCTACTAATGGCCAACAGATCAGTAAAGTGACCGGTGGGTATTTTGTATGACGTGCTAGTGAAGGTTGGCAAGTTTATATTTTCGGCAAACTTTGTAATCTTGGATTGCGAAGTAGATTTTAAAGTGCCCATAATTTTGGGGCGACCCTTTTTAGCTACTGGAAGAGTGCTAGTTGATATGGAGAGCAATGAATTGACCTTCAGGATGAATGATGATATAGTCAAGTTCAATGTTTGCAAGTCAATGAAGAAGCCAAGAGACACGAGTGTAGTCTCGGTTATTGATGTGATTATTGATTCTGAGGTGGAGGTACCTATTAAGGAAAGGTTTGCTGTGGAGACTTTAGCTGCAGTAATGATGAACTTCGATGGTGATGACATCGAGTACTATAAGGAGATAGTGAATGCTTTGGTAGGAATGGGTTCATATTCCTATGCTCAAAATAAGCTAGACCTAGACCTGAAGAACAGACCGACGCCTCCAGCAAAGCCCCCGATTGAAGAGGCACCTGTGTTAAAGTTGAAAGAGTTGCCAGGCCATCTCAGATATGTATTTTTGGGTGATAATAACAATTACCCGTGATTATTACAGCGGATCTTGTAGAGTGATAGGTAGAGGCTTTGTTGTCTATATTGTGGAGGTATAAAAGAGCTATTGGCTGGAGTATTATAGATATCATCAAAATTCCACTAGGTATTTGCACCCATAAAATACAGTTGGAGGATGAGTGTACAACTACCACTGAGAATCAGTGAAGGCTAAATCCACCGATGCAAGAAGTGGTAAAGAAGGAAATAATCAAGTGGCTTAACGCAGGAGTGGTGTACCCAATTTTAGATAGTAAATGGGTAAGCCCGGTGCAATGTGTCCCTAAAAAGGGAGGTATGACTGTGGTAGCGAATGAGTTGATTCCATTGATATCGGTCACTGCGTGGAGGGCTGTATAGATTACAGGAAGCTTAACTCTTAGACTCTGCGTGATCACTTCCCGATGCCTTTCATGGATCAGATGCTTGACAGATTGGCCGGGAGAGGATGGTATTGCTTTTTTGATGGGTATTCGGGTTACAACTAAATATTCATCGTACCAGAGAATCAGGAGAAAACCACCTTCATATGCCCATATGGAACCTTTGCCTTTAGGCACATGCCTTTTAGCTTGTGTAATGCTCCAACAATGTCCCAGAGATGTATGATGTCCATCTTCTATGATATTATAGAGGCTACATTGGATGATTTTATGGATGATTATTTCATGGTGGGTGATGTGTTTAAAGACTGCTTGACTAATCTGAGTCAAGCCTTGCAAAGATATGAAGAAGCAAATCTTGTCCTCAACTGGGAGAAATGCCACTTTATGGTTAAAGAAGACATTGTGTTCAGGCACAAGATATCAGTGAGATGTAATGAAATTGATAGAGCCAAGATTGAAGTGATTGAGAAGCTACCTCCACCCATCTCAGTAAAGGGTGTTAGGAATTTCCTTGGTCACGCAGGGTTCTATAGAAGATTAATCAAGGACTTCTCCAAGATTTCCAATCCATTGTGCAAGCTGCTAGAGAAGGAAGCAAAATTTGTATTTGATAGTGATTTCTTGAAGGCATTTGAATGCCTAAAGGAGAAGTTATGGCCGCTCCTATTATAGTTGCCCCGGATTGGTCCAAACCATTCGAGGGAATGTGTGATGCAAGCGGTGTTGCACTTGGAGCCATTTTGAGTTAGAAAAGAGATAAGCTTTTCACCTATTTACTATGATAACAAGGCATTGAATGGGGTGCAAAAGAATTACACGATCCCAGAATAAGAGCTGCTGGCGGTTGTTTATGCCTTTGATAAATTTAGGGCATACCTTCTTGGCACAAGAGTTATGGTGCACACCGACCATACTGCATTAAGGTATCTCATGTTGAAGAAATATGCCAAACCTCGATTGATCAAATAGGTGTTGTTATTGCAGGAATTTGACTTTGAAGTCAAAGATCGAAAGGGATATGAAAACTAGGTGGCTGACCATCTTTCTAGGCTAGAGAATGAAGGAAAAATGGTAGATGAGCTAGAAATCGATGATTCATTTCTGGATGAGCATGTATTAGCCACTTCACTTGATCTTGTGCCACGGTACGCATATTTTGCCAATTACTTAGTCAGTGACATAATGCTAGAAGAGCTGAACTTCCACTAGAGGAAGAAGTTCCTTTATAGTGCAAGTAAGTATTTTTGGGATGAGCCTTATCTATTCCGGTTGTGTGCTGACAACATAATCAGAAGATGTGTACCGAAGGT
This sequence comes from Jaltomata sinuosa, assembly GCA_003996215.1. Lineage (NCBI taxonomy): Eukaryota > Viridiplantae > Streptophyta > Magnoliopsida > Solanales > Solanaceae > Jaltomata > Jaltomata sinuosa. The sequence continues at coordinate 289,914 of QJPP01002537.1, read as the reverse complement.
GTAAATGATGAGCATCTTGCAAGCCTGTCATTCTTCCCCAGTTGGGGAGCATCGTGCAAGTGATCGTACCGCTCGAAAGATCTTGCAATGTGGCTATTACTGGCCCACGATTCACAAAGATGCTTATGACTTGTTCAAAGCTTGTGACCTGTGCCAATGACAAGGAGCTATATCGCGGAGGCAAGAGTTTCCCATGTTTACAATCTTGGAGGTTGAGTTGTTTGATGTTTGGGGCATAGATTTCATGGGCCCATTTCTGAGCTCCTATGGTAACATGTATATCTTGGTAGCGGTTGATTATGTGTCGAAGTGGGTTAAGGCTATAGCTTTGGCTGACAATGAAGGGAAATGTATGGTTGCATTCTGTTCTACTTTGACTAAGTATGGTGTGAAACAACACAAAGTGGCCACTCCATACCACCCGCAAACTAGTGGACAAGTAGAAGTATCCAACCATGAGATCAAAGAAATATTAGCAAAGTTGGTGAATGCTAATCAGAAGGATTGGGCATGGAAGCTTGATGATGTACTCTGGGTGTACCGAATAGCGTTCAAAGTACCAATAGGTATGTCTCCTTATCAATTGGTTTTTGGGAAAGATTGTCACCTGCCTGTCGAACTTGAGCATAGGCCCTTTGGGAGCTCAAGAAGCTAAATCTTAGCTGGAACGACACTTTGAAGTTGAGGTTAGAATAACTAAATAAGATGGATGAGTTCCGGCTGAGAGCTTATGAGAGGGCAGCCCTCTACATGGAGAGAATGAAGCTGTATAATGACCGAAGGATTGAGAAGAGGGAATTCAAAGTTGGGGACTTAGTGTTGTTGTTCACCTCAAGGTTCAAATTGTTCCCTGGAAAGCTCATGTCCAAATGGTTTGAGCCTTTCAAAGTTAACCAAGTGTTCCCATCTGGTGTTGTTGAGCTAGAAAACAAGTATATGGAACATTTCAAAGTGAACGGACAGCGGGTCAAGCAATATATTGGCTTCCCAGAGGAGATAAACATCTTGTCTGTGGTGTATCTTGATGAAGTCTGAGTAATCAAGATGCTCGAGTCGTGCCACAATGTTAAATCAGGTGCTATATGGAAGGCAACCCATATTTTGTTGTTGTATAATCACTTTAGAGTAGATGGTATTTTGTAGAATCGGTTAATGTATTATTGAGTGTTCAGGAATCACAAGTACAAGTAAAGGCACTGTTATGTTTAGAGGTGATGAGTCACCTGACATGTTGCCACAGGGGTGACGAGTCGTCACCTCAAATCACCACAAAAGCAATAATTTGATGGGGTTCTGGTTAGTGGTGATGACTCATATGACGAACCATCACATGTGTGACGAGCCATCACCCTAACCACCAAAGTGGCACCCCAATTGCTGAGCTCACTGTTAGGGCTGGTGGCTTATTTGATGAGTCACCAGCAGCCTGAAGACCCATTAGGGGACCCACTAGCCCAAATAAGTTTAATGGTTTTTTTTTGACCTGGTCCGACCCAAACTCTAAAACCCGACACCTGATCCGACCTAATTGTCTTCTCCTAATCTAAATTAAAAGTGGACCATTTAAATTAAAATAGTTTCCTCTTTTCTTCCTTCTCTAAATAAAAGCCCTTCTCCAATCCAAATTCCTTAAGTTTCCTTAATCACAAACACCCGTTCCATCCTCCACATAAATCCCTTCCGTAATCAAAATCCCCGTACACGCTTCTCCTCCTCAAGAAGCCCGATCGTAAATAGTTTAAGAAGTTGGGTTGAGTTGTTGTTGTTTCTTTTGAATAAAGTTCAAGGAACATAATCTTCTTGACTAATCACCAAAACCAAGGTATGATTCTAGTTTCTCTTCTTGAAATTGTTCATCAAATTTTGAATCAAAAGAAGAGCAAGAAGTTGATATTTGAAATTTGTGGGCGGTGTGTGATGATGTCTATTATTTGGTGTTGTTTTGGCTGTTGAAAATTGATGTTTAAAATACATGTGTGAATTCTGAGTAACCAAAGGGGGTGCAAGAACCATTTATAATGATGTGAAATTGAAATCAAATCCCAAAAGGGATTGGGAAAGTGCTAATGAACACAAAGTGTTCAAAAAATTGCATCAAAGAAAAAGTTCTTAACTGTTTAGTGGTGATGACTTTTCTGACGTCTCGTTAAGCCCACGACGACTCATCAGGAAAGCTACCACAGGATCCCATAACTGAAAAATCTACTAGATAGAGGTGACGGTTTGTGTGACGAGTCACCACACCTGTGGTGACTCGTCAACGAAGCTGTCACAGGAGCCAAAAAGTTCCCGATGCTTCTGTTAAGGCTGACGGTTGGTGTGATGAGTTGTCACACCTCTGGGGACTCATCAGCCAACTCGTCAAGCAAAAATAGTTAGTCTCTTTGTTTTGTTTTCCTTTTACAATATGATCTAACTTTCTCCCTTACAGGTATAATGGCTCCAACATTACAACCAAGCCATGCCAGGGCACGGAAACAAAAATAAAGGCTAGTACTTACACGGGGATTACTAGATGAACCGGATAATAAAGTGGAAGCAATTAAGGCATTAGCCTACCAGACTAGGCTATCAAAAAAGAAAAAAAGCCAAGTCTCCCAGGCTGAAGAGGAGAGTGGGTCATCTAGCAGGGGAAGTGATAGTGCTAGTGATGAGGGTGACAGCTCAAGCTCCAACATGAATGATAAAAGTGGTACTGAGGCCACTAGGAATCCAGAAAAGTCACCAATAGTCTCCAGTTCATTCAAGTGCAAGACACCAAATTTCAGGGATTCAATTCAGCGAGAAATTGAGGGTACCTGGAAGCATTACTTCGATGGTATTCTCCCAACCAAGACAAGGAGCCATAAAAGGCCTATTACTGAGTAATTACAAATTATGACCATTGATCTACCTGAGTACCCCATTATTCAAACCCAATTCCAGAGGTATCAGTTAGAGTGGATGGGCAAGCCACTGGGATCTACTACCCAGCTTTAGTGTGTGAGTTCGATACCAACTATTTGGCTGTGCTAGAGAGCAAGGTTGAGAAGGGAAAGAAGCTTAGGACCTCACCAAGACAAGACATGGTCCCAGTTTGTGGAAAACAAGTAGACATCTCCCGAGGGACAATCAACAGAGTCCTCTTTGGTCCAGAATACACCCCTTTAACTGACATGCCTGAGTTTCATGACAAAATTAGCACAACATTCCAGCAAAGACCGTGGCTAGCTTATATATTGACTGAAGGCTCACCTTCATGGATAAATTCAAAAGAACGAATATCAAAGCAATCTCTGAACTTTACAGCAAAGTTCTGGTGGTCTATAGCGAGACTTCGACTCTTTCCTATGGGTGGAGATGCTAATTTGGATAAGAGAAGAGCCATTCTAGTAGAAAGTTTGATAGTGGGATACAACATAAACTTCAGGATGATAATTGCAGATGAGATGCGTACCAGAGCCATCATAGTCATATCTTCATTGCCATTCCTATGTCTTTTTACTAAGTTGTGCAGGCTTGTGAAGGTGTTGATAATAAGTGGCATCGATAATGAAGTGATAAAATCATCCACGCAAACATCGACAAGACTAGGGATCATATGAAATTTGAGTGAAGGGTCCATAAGTCACAAGATTTTCAGGCACCAACTCCTAGAACATCTGAGGCAGCTGATACTCCATCAGGTATGGAATTACCTCTTGCTATCTTTGACATGCATACTACATAGACCACTTTTGGTACTGCTGGTACCACTACTGCTGAAAGTTCTGACACTGCCTCAAGTCCTCCTCTACCACCAGAGTACCACTTGAATCCTCGAAATATTGTAAAGATGGTCCAAATATATAAGAAGTTTGAGAACCAAATTACCGCTTGGATTGACCTGTTCAAGCCAACAATAGAGGCCATTCAGAAAGCACTGAAACTATATGAGGGGTTGCATGCTAGAGTTGATGCTATAGAGACTCGGATGGATGCTAAGTTGAAAGAAATGAGTATTCTAGACCTAGCCAAATTTGATGCTGAGCTTAAGAAGGTAAAGGCTGATGTCACCGCTCTCCAGCAAGGGTAAGCTTCATATGACTAGACTCCAGTCTTTGCTGAATTGGAGGAGGATGACACGATAGTGGATTTGTGGGGAAGACCTTTGTGGATTGATTAGTCACAGTCAGGTGAGGGTGGTGTGAAAAGGTCAAAGAAGAGGAAGCATAAGAAGAGAATGCCAGAGGAGATAAACTTGGAAAATGCATGAAAGCAGTCTATACTCGATGAGCAGTTGCGCCAAGAAAGAGTGAATGTCCAATTGGCTAGGGATTCCTGTAGTGTGGTACTTGAGACCGGAGAGACTGTGGCTGTAGATGATTTGAGCACACCAACCAACACTGGCATCATTGTTCCTACTTTAGAGACCCCTGCAGTTTTCACCATTGCTCCAGACTTCAAAGCCTAGGCTTCACATGTATCTCTATCACTTCTATTGCATATTTGATTTCATTAGCATTGAGGACAATGCTTGATTCTTTTGATGGGGGTAGGTGTATCTATGAGTCACCACCGAGGGTTTTTGTTGCCGTGTTTATTTTCCCTCCTGTGTGCTATCTAGTAGAACTAACATGTTTAGGTTGTTATTTAATTTTCATTTGCGTTGTCTTGTCAAGTTGAGTCTATAGCAAGTATGGCTTTTTGCAAGTTGAAATAAAAAGGATCCCCCTCCAAAAAGTTGATTTTGTACTTATGTTTGAAATGGTTAACTGTTCTAGATCCCAGAATGTCATTGATTGTATGTGATTGTAGTAATTTTAGTTAAGCCGAACTGTTGTTTTAATGGTTGGTAGTGGTATATTTTCTTGGTGCCAAGTGTGTGAGATTATTTTGATAAATTCTTGCTCTGTGCATGCATCTAGAACTTGACGTGCCTATTCTGTGAAGTTTGAAGCCAGTTGCTTAGGAAAGGATCACAAGCCTTTTTTGTGTGCAGTCCACTTAGCCTAAAAATCCATCCAAATGTAAATAATTTCTTTGATCCTTGTTTGAGCCAAAGTTGAACTTGTTCTTTTGATAACCTTTACCTTCCCCTTTTAACTTTAAATCTCTATTTTGGCTCTGGTCCCTCCTTGGACATCGTGCACCTTAACTCAGGCAATGATCCTAAGTTGAGGGTGGCTACTGTAGAGGTATATGATAAGAAAAATAGGGTTGTTCTAAAGATTGGTTGTTGATGGGATAAAACGTACAGGTGTATGCCAAAGAAAAAGAGTGAAAGAAATAAAAAGAAATAAAAAAGAAGTGAAAAAGAAAAAAGAGTAATCAAGTTAAGAAGGCCACGCCTGTAGCTAGAAATAATGGAATCAAAGGTGAATAAAATTGTATGGAATAACTATGAGTGGAAATAATAGGTCGATAATTCTAAGGAGGGTTTAGTCACTATTCTCCAAATATATCCTGCCTGCACCCGAAGCCTCATACGAGCCAAAAGAAGTCCTGTAGTGATCCTGAGTGACTTTCTGAAAAACTAATATAGAATAGCAAGGGCAAGCCTATGGTATCGCATGTGCACTATTTGAAATCATTTGTGAGTGTGAGTGATCTGACTTAGTCCCAAATCTTGTGTGGGGGACTTCCTTATGGTGAGGGCACCGGGATTTCTTTATCATTTATTGACTGTTGGGATAACTGCTTTGTGTATATGTAGAGTACTCTATCACATTGTAATAACATGATTGGATCCGTTCTAGTTAGCTTTTGAAACATGTTTGTAGTACAGGGGCTTGAATGAATGTGATTCAATTGTTAAATAACCGTTGTTTGCTATAGACCTATTGTGTTTCTCTTAGTTGAGTCATCTTTTCTGTTCTTGTTGTCATGTTGCTTGAGGACAAGCGAACATTCTAAGTTGAGGATGTTGATGTGCCGGCATTCTACGGCACATTTGACTCCTTTAACTAAGAATAATCGTAAGTTTTCAAGCAACCATTATTTTTTTAACGGTATATGTGTTTCACTTGTAGGAAATTGAACAAAAATAGAAAGGATGGAGAAGTTCACTAAAATGGGGCTCACTGGTAGGTGTGATGACTCCCATGACGAATCTCCAAGGTCATGGTGAGTCGTCACTCAAGCCACCACACTTGATGAAAAATTCAAGTAGTCCACTGTTTAAGGTGATGACTCACCTGACGAGTCGTCACCCAGGTGACGAACCACCATGTGATCTACTAAGACAAACCAGAGGTTCCCAGCTCACTGGTTAAAGGTAACGAGTGCCCTGGCAAATCGTCACAGTGGTGATGAGTTATCACAATGACTCATCAAGCAGAAGCAAAGATGGCAAGCTCACTGGTTTTTTGTGATGGCTCACCTGACGAGTCATCACAAAGTTGATGAATCACCAAGCCAACCCGTCAAGTTGAAGCGGGCATTCCGAGTTCTATTTTTGGAATTTATTTTCCTAGGCTACTATAAATACCAAGTGTTATGGCTAATTACACTATTCCTTCTTGGATATTTTTTAATCATTTTGAAATGCACATAGCGGCAAATATACAGTATTTTTCCTTTGAATCATTACTTTGGGAATTGTTGCTCAAGTTTTATTCAATAATTGAAGTGGGTTCTCATATATCGTAAGAATCTTCATTATGGTTATGAATGTTATTGCTTTCTTCTCTTCTAAATTCATGAGTAGCTAAACTCCCACAACTAGGGTTGTGGAATCCATGGTGAATTAATGAATTAGGGTTGATTTGATATTGGATTCATGTTGTATATACTATTGTGTTGTTATCCTTCAATTTTTACAGATTTCTAATGGTTAAAAATATTAGAATAAGCCCTAGGTTTGACTTGCTTGAAATAAGAGGTTAAAAACTGGGAAAAAGGTTTAACAATGAGGATTCAGAGCTTCTAACCTCTATCTAATGAGTAATGCTCTAGCGAGATTAATATACTTGAGGCTAAAATTGAATTCTTTACTTTTATCTTTTCAAGTTTGAATGAATTGAAGGAAAAATTGTCTAATTGGGTTGAGAAACTTTTAGGCGTACATTTGTATTCAATTGCCTAACATTAGTTGTACGAAGTGAATCTGTTACCAAAGTTAACCCGAGTTTATTGTAAAGTCATGGTGAACACACCCCTAGTTTTCTTCATCTATTGATTTTTATCCATTAAATTTTGTTAGTTGCTAATTGAATTAGCCAAAGATTTAACAACGTTAATCGTTATAAACCCCCCCGCCCCCCACCTTTCTGGAAATCATCGACAAATAGTCATTTAAACTACTAACGACTTAATTTTCACCATATTACCTATGAGATTTGACCCTAACCTTTGTTGGGTTCTATATTTGACAATGACCGCTTATACTTCTTAAGTGATGTGTAATTTAGGCGTATCACACTGCTTGAACCATAAGCTTATCCTTTATGTAATTCGCCACTAATGTAGAGTTACCAAGCTTAAAATTGCTAAGGACTTGCGGGTTACGATGTTCGCTTGGGCTAAGGTGAGGATTGCATTTGGCTCAAGTGACAAAACCACCTTAACGCTCTTTGTGCTCATTCAAAACACCGCTCACATTTTCAAACAATAACTTCCCCTTATTTCTCCCTCTCACAACCCAAAGTTTCCGTTCAACTTGATCATTCAACTTTCTTTTATCACCTTTACTTGGTAGCACCAATTCCTTCTTTTCTTTTCATTTTGTTCATTTCATTGGACAATTTGAAGTAATTTTTGTTTTAGGAATATAGTGCTACCTTGTGTTGAAATACATCCCTTTCTTCTCCATATTAGTACATGCACCCCCAAACTTAGGCTTTTGCCTATGTTATCATTTCAATTCTCCCCCTCCCCAAAACTTAGGCTTTTAGCCTACATTTCACTTTTGAACTATTAGGGAGGATGGGTGCAAAAATCAAGGTTCCAAAAAGGGTCAAGGTTTCAAATAAGGTGCCAAAGAAAGGTCACAAGCTCAAAGGGGCTTACTAGGATCAATGTAAAGGGAAGTCAATATGGGTGAAGTGGCTTATTCAAAAAGGGCCTAAGGTCATCTTTCAAGCTCGGTTACATCTAGGATTTTGCCTTGAATCACATTTGAGGCAAGTTCTAGATAACACATACACACAAGAAGGAAGTATAGCTTACCACACAAGGCAACACAACACAAGAATTTCACAGTTAATCTCACAATCAATTGGGACAAATAACTTTTGACAAGCTATTCCGAGTTCTTTTGCACTCCCGTTTGTGAACCGATCAAGCAAAACAGAGAGTGTGCAAGTAATGACAAGAGAATGCTTTACTCAAAATTATTTTCCCTCTTTCCTTCAATTTGCCAAAAATTACTTGCCAAGAAATTTTTTGGTGGGCCCATTTTGAGACAAGCAAAACACGGACTCAATTTTAAACTAAAACTTGGTATTTTCCCTTAAGAAATACGCCTCTCAATCTATCATAGGAAAACACCAACTTGGTTTGACAAAAATATAAATAAAAAGAAAATAAAAATAAAAGAAACAATTTGCTCCTTGGGAAAGAACCGTGGTATGAATAAAACCCTTGGAGTTTATTCACTACTCTACTATTAAAAAGGCAACCAAAATTAAAGCGCTCATGAATCATTTGAAATTAAGCCTCCGTGTAGGCATTAAGCGTTTGCAAGGCACGGGTAGTGAAATAATAGATCATGTAGGACTAAGCCGGCATTCACAACTTAACACACATAAAATAAGCCCGGGGAGGGCAAAGTTTAAGCACTAAGAAAAGAAAAGGACCGGCAAGAGCAATATCACAATCATCCAAATCATGCCCAACAAGAGCCAAATAAATTGTCTAACAGGAAACAAAAAATGTCAAGGCCCGACAAGGGATATAAAAACAATATCTAAAAGCCCAACACGGGCAACCAACAACAACAATCAAATATGCACCACCTCCCCCATAAAAATAAAGCATTACCCTCAATGCTTAAGCTCAAACAAGTAAAGAAAGGGTGCAATAACTCCCTGAATGGGCTGCTCCTCCCCATCATCCGTTTGCTCCGCTGCTTCTAAACTGGTACGTGCTCCTATTTGGAAGGAATGGGAGGTATGCTATAGATCATATCGTACCTGCTGAAACTCTGGATCCTGTGCATTATCCAACTCCTCATCATCGCCAGCATATGCAGCGAATAACTCATCCATGGGACTGGGAGTGTGATGGGGCTTAGTCGTGGCCACATCCAAGGCACTCAAGTTAGCATTACCAATCAGTGCCTTCCCTTTGGCCTTGTCCAAATCCTTTCGGATCTCTACTACAACACCTTCAATAACATCCACCCTCTTGCATAGGTTGGTCACACTGCTCACCACTCCTTTCATAGCCTTCTTTACTGCTTTTTGAATCAGACCCAACAACTTCTCAGCCAAGTTATTCAACTGCCTATTATGTGAAAAGGCCATGTCAACCAACTTTTGAAAGCCAACTAAATTCGAGGTGGATGATGAAGGTGAGGGTCTAGGAAGGGTTGCAACTATGGGATTTTCTAACTCTAAAGGAGTAGGTGCATCTGAATCTGATTTGGATAGAGAAGAAGCAGTGGGTTCAATCGCAGCATCGTCAATATTCTCATCAGTAAAAGGCTACATTCTGCACCTCTTCATCCTAGGGGCATCCATATCTATCTTGTTCCCTAAGTCAAGCACACAAACGACAGGAGTATAGATATCAAAGGGAAAGTATGTAATCCCAGCTTTAGCACAGAACTTGATAATGAGCATAGGGAAAGGGAATGAATCACCATCCCAACATGCTTTTATCTTGATCACCAGTGCTACGATCTCTCCAAAGTTAACATGCTCCTCTGACATGATGGCGGCTATAAGAATGGTGCCTTCCTGGGTAAACTTCTGATCATTCTGAGAAAGTAAGAATCTGAAGCAAACAAAGTCATACCAGAGTTGGGCCTCAAAGAGCAGAGTCTTGCGTAGAATAGTGCCCCCTATAGTGACCCAAAGGGGAGTCCCAGGAGCAATAATAGTGACATCCCAATCAAGTGGCTTTTTCTCAAGGAGCAACTTAGCCCAAAGTTCTGGAGCAGGCTCAATTAGGTTACCCTAGTATACAATGTTAATAGCAATAGGTGTGATGCAGATTTCCTTACCCTGAACTGTGATTGGATTCAAATAAGGGAAGTCCTCCACATTGACCGTGTACCCTATAGAGTCCTTCTTGGCCTGATAGGAGGTGAAGAATTCATGGACCACTTTGGCATGATACCCTCCGGGTAAATCTAGGAATGGGAACCATTGGAGGGTGTTGAACTGGTGGTAGATATTAGGCAGATGATCCCCAACTACTGCCAAGTTAAAACTGCACTCCTGGTTGAAGTTCTCTTCTTGGCTCTATCATAGATGGCTTTCATGCCTTGTACTTGATAAGTTGGTAATCTACCAACTTATGGAGCCTTTATTCATAAATTATTGCCATGTTTTGATGAGAATTAGAGGTACTTATTACCTTTATTGATGAAAATACAGGTACTCTTGGTTAAAAGTAGAAAACAAAGAAATTATACCCAAAGAGCTCAAAAAGAGTCGAAGTGTGAAGGTGTTCAAAAACAAGGAAGAATCTGTCGAGAGGTACGACTGACATGTGAGCCACATAATGCGGCGTATTGTCCACACCTACCTTTACACCCTGAAGCAGATTTCATGCAGGTTTCTAGTAGCATGTACAATGTCACGTGCGACACACACTTTATCAAATGCTGTCCGCACGTGACTCGCACATGTCATCAATCACCTGATATATTTCCTTATCTTTTGAAATCCATTTCTTTTTAGTTAGATAACTTCTTTTGGATTTTCTTCTTTTCAAAATTTCAAAAATACAAAAAGATTTTTGCTCTTACTTTGGGTACTCACAATCTTCTTGTGCAGACTATGTCTTCTGGTAGGGGAAACTCAGGGCGTAGCTCAAGGAGGCCACTAGCTCATCCTACCTCCACTTCTAAATCTAAGGGCAAAAAGAAATCCCTAGTTGTTCCCCCAACACCTTCTCTTGTGCAAGTTTCGAAAGAGGACATGATTCACTTTGAGGTAGAAGGTAAGAGAGCCCTCTATGACTGACACAAGAAAAGGACCTTCAACCCAGAGTATAGATTCAACTTGGTAGTGGTTGGGGATGATCTGACTAACATCCCCACTAGTTTGCCACCCACCTTCCATTCTAAAAAGTGCCCGAAGATTATTATAAGGAGGTGGTTCATGAATTCTTTGCCTCTTATCAGGCCAAGCAAGATTCTATAGGGTACAAGGGAAATGTGGAGGACTTTCATTACTTGGAATCATTCATGGTTCGGGGTAAGGAAATTTGCATCACACCTGCTGCTATCAACGCCATCTACTGGGGTAACAGAATTGAGCCTGCACCCGTACTTCAGGCTAAGTTGTTTGCTGAGACAAAGCCACTTGACTGGGCTGCCACTATTATTGCTCCTGGTACTCCTCTCTGGGACACTATGGGAGGAAACATCCCATGTCAGACTCTATACTTTGAGGCATGCCTATGGTACGACATTGTCTGCTCCAGTTTTCCACTTTCTCAGAATTATCAAAAGGTTACCCAGGAGGGAGCCATTCTGGTTGCCTTTATCATGTTGGGGGAGTATATTAAATTTGGAGAGATATCAACTATCATAATCAAAAGAAAAACTCATTGGCTGGTGATTTATCCCTTTTCTTGTACTCATTATTAAGCTTTGTGCTAAGGCTGGAATACCATACTTCTGTTGTGATAAGCCTATCCATGCCACTAGTGTGCTTGACCTCACAAAGAAGACAAATATGGATGCCCCCTTAATGAAAAGGTACAAAATGCAGCCTTTTAAAGATGTTGAGGTTGAGGATACAAATATTGAGCCCACTGCTTTCTTTCCTTCTAGATCAGCCTCAAAAGCACCTTCTTCTGCAGAGTTAGGAAATCCTACAGCTGCTGCACCTCTTGGACCTTCACTATCTTCACCCACCTCAACCCAAAGTGGCCTCCAAAAGCTGGTTAACTTAACCTATTCTCATGATAAGCAGTTGACCGATCTAGATAATAAGCTACCCGATATGATTTAGAAGGCCGTAAAGAGAGATATGAAGAAGGCAGTGGATAGTGTGAGCAACCTTTGCAAGAGGGTGGATGTAATTAAAGTCGCTATAGCAGAGATCCAAAAGGATTAGGACAAGGCCAAAGGGAAGGCACCGATTGGTGATGCAAACTTGAGTGCTTTGGATGTGGACATGACACAACCCCATCATACTCTCGGTCCCATGGATGAGCTATTCACTACATATGCTAGTGATGATGAGGAGTTGGATAATGATTAGGATCCAGTGCTCTAGCAGGTGATCATAGAGTTACAACATACCACCCGTTCCCACCAAGGATGAGCAGGTACTAGTTCAGAAGCAGCGGAGAAGGTGGATGATGATGAGGAGTAGCCCATATAGGGAGTTGTTGCACCCTTTCCTTAAGCATTGAGGGAAATGCTTTTTTTTTTTGGGGGAGGTGGTTCATATATATTTGTTGCTGTTGGTTGCTCGTGTTGAGCCTTGAGATATTGTTTTTATTTCCCTTTTCGGGCCTTGACATTTTTATTTCCCTAGTAGACAATTTATTTGGCCCTTTTCAGGTATGTTTTGGGATGATTTATATATTGCCCTTGTCGGGTTTTTTATTTTCTTAGTGCTTAAACTGTGCCCTCACCGAGTTTATTTTATGTGTTGCTTGAGTTACGATAATACTGAGTTGGTCCTACACAATTCATTATTTCACTATCCGTGCCTTATAAACACTCTTAGTGCCTACGCCGAGGCTTGATTTCAAATAATTCATGAGCGCTTTAAGTTTGGTTGCTTTGTTAATAGTAGATTAGTGAATAAACTCCAAGGGTTTTCTTCATACCACAGTTCTTTCTCAAGGAGCAAATTATTTCTTTTGTTTATTTTTGTGTCGAACCAGGTTGGTGTTTCCCTATGATAGATTGAGAGGTGACTTTCTTAAGGGAAAATGCCAAGTTTTAGTTTGAAAATCAGTCCATGTGTTGCTTGTCTCGAAATGGACCCACCGGAAAAAAAAAATTCTTGGCAAGAAGTTTTTGACAAATTAAAGGAAAGAGGAAAAATGATTTTGAGTAAAACATTCTCTTTTCATGACTTGCACACTCCCCATTTGGATTGATCAATTCACAAATGAGTGTGTAACCGAACTCGATGATGCCTTGTGTTGTAAGGCTTTACTTAGTTTTTGTGTGCATGAGTTATCTAGAACTTGCCCCGAATGTGATTCAAGGAAAAATCCTAGATATAACCAAGCTTGGAAAATGACCTTAGGGCCCTTTTTAATAGGCTACTTCACCTAAATTGACTTTCCTTTTACATTGATCCTAGTAAGCCTTTTTGAGCTTGTGACCTTTGTTTGGCACCTTGTTTGAAACTTGACCCTTCTTGGAACCTCAATTTTTGCACCCATCCTCCATAATGGCTCAAAAGTGAAATGTAGGCTAAAAGTCTAAGTTTGGTGGGGGAGGGGGATTGAAATGATAACATAGGCAAAAGCCTAAATTTGGGGGTGCATGCACCAATGTGAAGAAAAAAAGGGTGTATTTCAACACAAGGTAGCACCATATGCCCAAATCAAAAATTGATTCAAATTGTCCAATGAAATGAAAAAAATGAAAATAAAGGAAGGAATTGGTGCTACCAAGTAAAGGTGATAAAAGGAAGTGAATGATCAAGTTGAAGGGAAACCTTGGGTTGTGAGAGGGAGAAATAAGGTGAAGTTATTGTTTGAAAATATGACCGGTGTTTTGAATGATAAAAAAAGAGCATTAAGTAGGTTTAGTCACGTGAGCCAAATGCAATCCTCACCTTAACCCTAGCCAACATCGTAACCCGTAAGTCCTTAGTGATTCCGAGCTTGGTAACTCTACATTATTGGCGAATTACATAAAGGGCAAGCCTATGGTTTAATGCCTGTGAACTAAAACTTCCTTGAGAGAGTGAGAGTCTTCTTGGTTCTCTTATAATCCCTTTATTTTGTTAATTGAATGACTGTGAGTGGGGTTCTCTCTTGTGGGGAGTGGCATCGCACACTTGAAATGAATGATGAAGTCACTATTTCAACTGAGAGAAATGAATGAGATAAGTTGTGTGATGAATCTCAAAGCAAACATGGAAAGTCCATGCCAATGACTTGAGAAGATTGAATATCTTGTTTTGAATGACAAATTCCCTTGCTTTTGAATGAGAAAAGAAGTCCTTTTGATAAACTTTTTGAAATGAGCAATTGCCTTGAGAAAAGGGTGGTCCAAATTGAGATGAGCATTGTAGTTGAGTCTTTTTTTTTGGGTCTTTTTATTTGTTATTTTCTTAGTGTAGAGTTTAGATTAATCTTGTGTGCACCCTGTGTGTTTTAGAGCCTAATTCATTCCTTACTTTATGAGTATCTTGCTTGAGGACAATCAATAGTTCTAGTTTGGGGGTTTGATAAGTTGGTAATCTAACAACTTATTGAGCCTTTATTCATGAATTATTGCCATATTTTGATGAGAATTAGAGGTACTTATTACCTTTATTGATGAAAATTCAGGTACTCTTGGTCAAAAGTAGAAAACAAAGGAATCGGACCCAAAGATCTAAAAAAGAGTTGTAGTGTAAAAGTAGGAATCAGACCCAAAGAGCTTAAAAAGAGTTGTAGTGTGAAGAATCTGCCGAGACGTACGATTGATATACGAGCGGCAGTATGCGGCATGTGGTCTGCACCTCCCTTCAAAAATCATCACTAAAGCAACTGGCATCACTGGTAAGAGGAGACAGAGATATGTGATGTACACAACACGTGGTACGATTGCACATCGTGTCGCACGTCGCATTGCACCACTCCCGAAGGGAATTTTTGTCCAATGCCAAATGATGTTTAAGGAATCTTCTAAAACCCATTTTGGGTGGTGTACCAGATAGAGTTGGATAGATTTGAATAGAGAATTGTTCCCAAGGAAGATATTGAGAGTACTCTTTCTCTTCATCTTCTACACTTAGAATTCACCATTTTTGTACTAAATTGAGCTTGAATTTGGATTTTGGCTTAAATATGAATGGAAATATGAGTTACCCAATTGGTATACTCATTTCCTTAGTATGGGCAGCTAATTTCCTTGTCTAGGGGTATGTGTACGGTGGGTATTTGAATTTAGGTGTGAGTCTTATTTAATTGTGCTTATAATTGATGAATTGATATGGGTCTATTTAATTACTCAAGTTTTAATCATAAAATTGATGGTTGTAAACATTAATTGAGTTTTCTTAATTGTGTTCTTGCTTGAAAGAGAGGTTCATAATTCGGATAGGAATTAAATAGTGGAAATTTGAGATTTCCACCTTAGATTGAGGCTAGAAATAAGTTAATCAACAGAAACTCTCATCTAAGAGTCTAAGCTAGAAATAGTATGACTTTCCCAAGCAATTGAATTGGTTGGTTTATGTTAAAACTATGGTGATTGAGCAAAGACCATAGGATATACATTTGGAGGATCGAGAGATTACCAAATATAACTAAGCCAATGCTACCTGTTTCAAGAATTTGCATAATTAATCAAGTACCCTAACTCTTTGTAGAATCCCATCGAAAGCATACCCCTAGTCTCATTCTCATTGATTACAAATCTCGTGTTTTCATTTTGCTTTTGTGTTGAAATTGAAGTTGCTACGTAAGTTTCCCTTTTCAATTCCCACAATATTTTCTTTTAAGTTGTTTGAGCATTTACTCTCTTAGTGATTATTTCTCGATGGTCTCTTAGCGAATCATTACTCCACTCTCCGTGGATTTGACCCCGACACTCATTGGGTTACTTTGGTTTTGTTTGACGATCGTTACCACCTTCTTTGGGAGAGTGTTTTTGAGCGTCATCACTACTTTGAAGCAAATTCTGTCCTCTGTCGAAACTGGCACAGGAGGAGAAACTGGTGCAGCAGCGGGGGCCTTCTTTTTGCCCATGGATTTGGAAGTAGAGGTAGGACGGACTGCTGGCCTCCTTGAACTGCGCCTTGAGTTTCCCCTGACAGAAGACATAGTCTGCATAAGGAGATTGTGAGTACTCAAAGTAATAGCAAAATATTTTTGTATTTTTGAAATATTAAAAATATGAAAAAGCTATAAGAAGTTATCAATTGAAATAGGAATGGAATGCAAAGGAGAAGAAAAATATGTCAGGTGACTGCTGGCATGTGCGAGTAACATAGGGACTGCACATGGGATTGTGCGCTTTGCATGTGGCGTCGCACAGGCTAACAGAAACTTTCCCAAATGGACCTCAAGGTGCATTGGGATGTGCGACTCACACCAGCCATTATGCACGTCACACAACCTCTAGCCCTTCCAAATAGTGCACTGGCTACATTAAAGGCAATATGCGATGCCTTGTGCGCTTCACACATAGAGATCTGCGCATCGCATGCAAAATGCACAAGAAAACAGTTGAGAATTTGCAATTTCTTGCTTTTTTATATGTTACGTATGTGACTTGCAGATCAATACCTATGGAATGCAAGGGAACCAAGCAACAACACCAATTCTAACAGGGCCTACACATGTATTGAACAAAACCCAAGTTATCCAGGTACTCAGACTTTCCCAAAAAACTTCCAAACACATTCAAAACCAAAGATTAGCTTAACGATTTCCCTTAAGAAGGACGTTATCCCATCTATCATCGGGAATATCAAGCCTTTATGAAAATAACATAGGCACATTCAATCGCATGATAATTTACTCCTCTCAACCAAAGCGCTCATCAAATAATCATACTCAATTGAAACAACACATGGGCGCAGTGGTAACAACAATTTCAGCCCAAACAATATGATTCAACAAAAACCTTGTGAATATGACAATTTTCCCTTAAGAATGACGTCACCCAATGTATCATAGGGCCAAATTATGCATCAACTCAAGTGGCTTACTCAGACTTCACCCAAAACACAAATTTTAGGGCTAAAAATTAACACAAAGCACATGCATTATCATAAAAGAAAAATCTACCAAGTTCATCACAAGCAAAATCAACAATATACCCCAAGATTGGGGTCCCAAATATTTTGGATCTCACCCACAATAAACATGAAAGATTAAACTAGCATGCTTCACAATAAGTGTTCTCAATCTACTTAAAAACATAGATTAAACATTGGAAAACTTATCACAAGTAGAGAAGAGGGAGGAAAAAGCAAAAGTTGAAGCTTCTAAGTGCCAACAATGGAGACCCAACTCTTGATCAAAAAATGAGGCAACAGCGACCGGTGGTGTAGTGGTGGTGATGGAGTTTGGGTGAGAGAGGAGAAGGTTTTAGGAAAGGTTAGGAGATTTGGAGGATTGTGAGAGAGATTTGTGGAGGTTTTGTGTGAGAATAATGGAGAAAAAGTGGAGGGTGATGGTTTATAATACAGAAAAGAAGAAGAAATGTCACGGGTCAGTCTGTGGGTCAGGTCGTTCAATGGGTAGGTTAACAAAATTTTTAAAACTTACCTGAGTGTGCTGTGATATGTGATTCACACCTGCCAATGTACGGTTTGCACATTGCTTCGCACGCGATGATTTTGCTCCTAAATTTGCCCAGCTTTTTGGTTTAGTGTGCGATGGAGGTGCGATACACAGAATGGGAGATGTGATTCGTACCTCCTATCGCATGTCGCCTCTGAATTTTTCTTTTTCTTCTAGTTCACTGGATGGTGTGTGCGGTGCCATATGCCATAATGGGATGTGCAAACCATATGGCCCATCGCACATGCTCTCCGGTTTCTTTTCTTCCACTTAGTTATTTTTCATCTCCATGTATTCCTAAAACACACCAAAAACAACAAAAGGGTAAAAGTAATAAAGTAAAAACACTTGGGTTACCTCCCAAAAAGCGCTTGATTTTTCATTGCAGCTCGACGATAGTACCTTAATCTTTAATCATTATCCGGGAGCATGCCAATCCAATTGGATTGACCCTATCCTAAGCAAGGTAAGTTCTCCTTTAACATCTTCATTAAATTCTCTTGTTGCCAAGTTGGCAACACAATAGATTTGGGTACCTCCTTTATCTCAAACTCACCATGGGCTTCCACCAACTTTCCCTTAGTATAGATCACATAAACAACTCTAAATTTGTCCGATGGTCTCGTGGGTTGTCATACATTGAATGTTACTTCTTCGATCCTCATATGGAACTTGAGTTCTCCTAGCTCTACATCAACAAGAGCTCTCCAAGTTGCCAACAGTGGTTGCCCTAATGTGATGGGCACCTCAAGATCGACGTCACAATCCAAAACCATAAAGTTGGCCGGTAGGATAAACTTGTCCACCTTGACCAACACATCGAATAATATCCCCACCGGGCGCTTAATTGAATGATCGGCCATTAAAAATCTCATTGGTGTAGGCTTAGGGGTACCTAAGCCTAACTTCTTGAAAATCACAAGGGCATCAAGTTTATATTGCCCCGAGATCACACAAGGACAAAAATACTCCAATAGTACATATGATGGTGAAGGCTTTTGGATCTTCCCATTTGGGGGCAATATTGCTTGTTATCACCGCACTACAACTGTGGGACAGTTCCACCGTCCCTACTTTACCACTCACTTTTTTTTCAATAGCTCCTTTATGAACTTTGCATACCCCAGCATTTGCATAAGAGCATCAACCAAAGGAATATTAATTGCTAGTTTGCTGAACATGTCGACAAACTTTTTGAATTGCGGATTTTCCTTTTTCTTGGTCAATATCTGAGGGTATGGAGGGGGCCCTTTTGGCAATGAATTTTGCACACTTGGATTATCCTCTTCAATATCAATAGTTATTTGAGAATGAGAGTCAGTCTCATCTTTCACTTCATGTGGGTCTTTATCATTTGCAATCACATTGGGCGCACTAAGCTTTACCCCAATATTTGAACTCTCATCAACTTTGTTCTCAACTATGACATCCTCTTGTATCTTGTCCTCATGCTCCATAACAACCTCAATATTTGGATTCTTTGTCCCACTAAGCATATTTCCACTTCGAGTGACTATTGCCATCACATGGCCACCATTCCTTGAGTTCACAAGAGTGTCACTTGGAAGAGTACCTTTTTGACGAGGGTTCATTTAAGAAGAGAGGTGGTTCATTTAAGCTTCCAAGTGCTTAATTGACGCTGAATGGGAGTTCACGGTTTGATAAAGAGTAGATACATCACTCTTTAGATCTTTTACTCCTCTATCCATAGACTCCACTCTTTGCAGCACTTTGGACAACATTTCCTTAATTTGAGAGCTGACCGGGTCACTTACCGTTGGTTGATAAGGAGAAGCATTCACCTTTGGTGGAGGCACATAAGCATTATTGCTGCGGTGGTTGTAATAATCATTTTACCTTTTATAATCCCACTCACAGTCTCTCTAACCTTGATTCTCATCCCGTGGTCTCCAGTTGCCTTGGTTTGCACCTTGATACCCCGAGCGAGAACCCGCTGAAATCAAATAATAAAGTAAATGCGAGGTGTAAACAAGAGAGAGGATGACTAGGGATGTGTTTCTGATGGGACTCGAACACAGGTTAAGGTACTTGATCAAATGCATAAATTCTTACTAAATAACATGGGTAGCATTGGTTTTAGGCATGATTATTAATCTCTTAATCACACAATCATTCATCCAACGGTCTTTGTTCAAGAACCATTGTTTAGGCATAAACCAACCAATATAGGCTTGGGAAGGTCATATTATCTCTAACTTAGACCCTTAAATGGGTGTTTCCAGCGAATTGAGCTATTTCTAGCCTCAATCTAAGTGGATTCCTAAGTACCCACTAACAATTTCACATCCAAAATTGTGAACCCCTTTGTCAAGCAAGAGCACAATCAAGTAAATTAAATCAATATTTGCAACCACCAATTTTAGAGTTAAAATATGCTGAAATCACTAACCCATATCATATTAGCAATTATAAACACAAATAAGCAAGACCCATACCCTTTTATCAAGTACCCATCATCAACACATCCCTAGACAAGGAGACTTAGCCACTCATGCTAAAGGAATAAGAAAGTATACCCATAGGGAAATTCAAATTTCTTTTCATTAATTGTAGCAAGAATCCAATATTCAAGCTTAAATTTACAAGTCCAAGATTGAAGATTGAGAGAATGGATTGAAACTCTCTTTCTTGCCTTGGGAGAGAAACTTGCTCAAAAACTGAAAACAATTCCAAAAACTATGAAAAACTATGCCCAAATTGGGTTTTAGAATATTTCAAATTTGTCATACAAAAGGGGACAAAATTTCCCCTCGAGAGTTGTGCGCCTCGACGTGCGGTTCACACGTCTTGTTGTGTGCATTGCACAGCTCTGCATAAGTGAACCAGAAACTTGACTGATCTTTAGTCGTCATGCAAAGTGGGGTGCAGTTCGCACCAGTCCTTGTGCATGTCGCACGAGCACCGCACCCCCTTAACAAATTCTTCTCTTCTTTTGAGCATTTATGCGGAGGAGGTGCGGACTGCACCAAGGGTTGTGCGTGTCACACGAGGTCTGCACCTCAAGACAGAATCTTCATCTCACTTGATCACTTCACACTTCAACTCCTTTTGAGCTCCTTGGGGTCCAATTCCTTGTTTTCTATCTTTGACCAAGAGTACCTTTATTCGTGTCAATAAAGGCTATAATAACCTCTAAATCTTATTAAAACATGACAATAATTCATGATTAAAGGCTCAATAAGTCACCATACCCCTAAGCTAAAACCAATTTTTTAACCCAAATGATTGCACCCACATATAATCCTGTAATTAGCCCGTCCCTTTAGCTCTTGCTCCGGTGTTTCTGCCACCGTCCCCTCTCCAAGATCTTGTATCATTATTTTTTTATATTCTTATTTCCTTTTCCTTTGTTTTTACTGATTCTTTTAATTATCTTCTGATTATTTGCAAAATAATTAAGTTCCTTCCATCAAGAAGGTGAAATCTCCACAAGATTGATACTCCTCCTTTGTTTTGGTAAGTTGATGTTCTTGCCAAGTGTATTTCTAAAGGTTCATGATCATTTTTTTTAGTCATGAATCTAGATGGATCTGAGATGAGATTTTGCTTCTTTGATGTTTGGTTCGCATTTTACGTTTTAATTTGATCCTACCATTTTCAAATTTCAAATTTAGTGATTTACCCTTGACTCGATTCTGTCATTGTGGGAATCAAATTTTTATGCTTTCTAGCTTTTTCTATTAGTCGTGGTTCTATGAATTAAAAAATAGGGGTTTACCAAGGATAACATTTTTAATTACCCCCATAATCCCCTCTTAGTTATTCTATTTTTCTTTTAGATTTTCTTTGATTTCTCTGCTTGATTTCTAACTCTTTGTAGTTTTATTTGCTGCTTAAATACTGATGACCTTCAAGCTATAAAGGGGCAGAGCCTTCACCCTCTTTCACCTATCGGGGACTCACGCTTTCACCATTTCTTTTCACTACTGCTACAATCTTTTTATATTGAAATACCTTATATTTATTATTGTAAAACTAAGTTATTTTGGAGATTGTTGACTCATGCATTTCTGTTAAAGTTCTGATTCGAGGGTGACCTTTAGTTTCTGATTTTTTATTGTTATCTTGACACATCATATTGGTTAGTTTTTCGTCCCCTCGCATTTAAATTCATTGTGTGGTAGTTGTATGTAGATTTAAATGCTCATGATGTTTGAATGCTACAAGCGTTCGATTAGGAAGTGCCCATATATGCCCTTCAAACTCAATATGCACCTTTTTCTATTGGCTCTACATGTTGTGCATATTCAAGAACATGACTATATCATGTGCATGTACTCGATTCTTTTCTGAAACTACTCCAAGCTATTTTCACGTCTGTTGCAAAATCTACAGTTAGTTATCATATACTTTGCTTCCTTACTAGTTTAACGTATTGCTCATTTAAGGCTCGACGAATAGAAGTTGGTTTGTCTGTGCATTGTATGTGACTTATGTATATGCCCTCTTGCGTATATTAGTTTACAAGGACCTGAATCTTGGTTGGGATGTTGAAGAGTCGCATAGGGCCTGAGAATGCCACAATTTATTGGACATCGTTTGATTTAAATTATGTTACTCTTATTGTTTTGGTTTGTAACAATGTAAAATGCTACTATAATTTTGAACGAAGGGGATGATATTAAGGGGTGAGCAGCGAATTATGTTCTAATTGCTAATCTTTTATTATTATTTTCAAATAGTTTCCACACAAGATTTTATGCCAATATCTCTTTACAACTTTCATTCTTAATATTAAAACCACTGTTTCGATTCCTTTTTCTAAAACTTGAGATAGACAGTGTTTAAAATTTCTAACAATATAAATACTATCTCCTAACCTATAGTTAGTGAGAAAATAAAAGGAATTATGAGGTCTAATTTCCAATTTTTAATTAAGCCGACGCGTCCCCGGGAGTACCACCTACCAAAGCTTTCAAAAAGGAAATTATGTGTATCTATATGTAAATATATTTATGTGCTTATTATTTGAAACTTCAAATTTTTCACTTGTCTTTAAGATATATTATCATTAATTTTAAATTTTAAAACCGACCTCAAATCAATTTTTGCTATGGTGGAGAAGCGCGTTCAATAATATCATGGCATCATCCCTATAAAGCAACAAACATTTCAAATCTTTTAATTCTCGTATGGATTCTTGTAAAAAGCTTAAGCTCATTTACTCTTATAAAATTAATTCTATTTTCATGTTTTATTTTCTTTTATTCGTTTGGGATAGTTAATATTTATTTCAAGGCGTGCTATTTCTCCGTTGTAATAAGATGTAGTTTTTACTTGTGTAAATTTATTTGAATAATTAATTACTTATAACTAGTTAAGTTTCTTTACTTTACATTTTCTTCTCTTGCTTATCTAATATTAATAACTTTTCCATGTCTAATCATCTAGTTATTTAAATTCGTTTTAATTAAGTAATAACCAAGTTATTTCTATGTTTTGTTTTACTCACTCGTTTTAAATAATTAATAAATAAATTTGTTATTTAAATTACTTTTATCACCTAGATTCATATTTATTAAATAATTATTTATGCCTAGTTTATTTATTCATTTTAAAATAAGAGTTTCATGTTTAGTCACTTAGTTATTTAGATTTGTATATTAAGGAATAACTTGTTATTTAATTATTAATTAGTTATTTAAAATTGTATTAAGGAATAATTTGGTTGATTAACATTGTTATGTATTTGCCGCATGTTTTAGATTAATAAGTGAAATTACACTTAATTTATTTACCTTCTTAAAATTAAGGTTTATTTACTTAATCATATAGTCATTTTAGTTTAATAATTCATCGACCTCTATTTTATCACGTACCTCCCACGTAATAATGAATCCGGCAGGGACTTATATTTGTGGATCTCAAAAGGTGCTTAACACCTTTCTTTTGATGTAATTTAAACCCTTACCCGATCTCTGATTGCATAGACTAAAATAAATTTATTTGTATATTAGTAGTAGAATGGTGTCCTAACGCACCTTAATTCATTAGGTGGCAACTCTTCTCTCTTAAATCCTAAAAAGAGTTGTCACATCGAATCCCATTTTTTGCGAGAAAAATGGGATACGACACATACCTGTCTATATTTTTTGTATTTTAGATAGACAACAATTGTTGTATAGCTTTCCCATAGTTTAGAGCTCTTGTACCGGTGACACTCGGTCCGGGGTAGGTCTTGTAGATGTTTTGTCTTTTCGATCACTTTGGGGCTAGTTTTGTATATTTATTAATTTTGGTATATATATATATGCTATTGTCTCGTGATAGAGTGGTATCAGAGCTCTAAGTTCACCGATCTCGCCAATACCAAAAAAAGTGTCTAGTAGAGTCTCGTGAATCGGTATGATGATGTCCGTATCCTATCTGTGAGAGGGTATAGGACATTCATTGGAAAGATTTCATCTTGTTTGATTCCTTATCATGAGTCCTTGATCTTATCAACTTCTAAGTATCTTTTGTTTTACTCTTTCTCAGATGGTTTAGAAAAGATCAATAGTAGGTGAGGACGAGGCCCCTACACCTACTATTAGAGACCCAACTAGGGGATGGGGTAGAGGTCGACCTAGAGGTTGAGGTATGGGATGGACTGTGGTGCCAACTTTGGGCCAGACTAGGTTACCATTTCTCGAGCCTGATATTGGGGTTGGAGAGGTACAATATGAGTCGAAAGGTTTGGGGCCAGCCGAACATTCGACAGGTTTTGTGGCTACTCCAGTACTACAAAACACATTGGTTTGCTTGCTTAATTCCTTGAGGGTATGTCATAGCCAGCAACCTCACCAGGTACTCCAATTGGTTATCAGGTCAGAGAAGAGGCTCAGACTTCAGCTGGGGAAGCAACACAGGGTTCAGGAGCATAACTTACTACTACTGCTCCCCAATTAGAGGTGTTGCCGATCCTTACCATTATTCCACCTACTCCAGCTGGGCCCATTATGTCTTCTGAGGAGCAAAAGGTGCTTGGTATGTTTCTGTGATTGTGTCCCCCAAGGTTTTTTGGTGCTCCTAGGGAGGATGTGCATGAGTTTTTGACTAGTTTCTAAGAGAGATTACATAATCTTGGGTTGGTTGAGTCACACAGAGCAGATTTCACCATGTTTCAACTGGATGGTCCAGCAAAATAGTGGTAGATGCCATGTATAGTTGCAGACTAGCCGATCACCTCTGCTTACTTGGGCACAGTTCTTTGCATTTTTCTTAGAGAAGTATGTACTGTGCAGCTTGAGGGAGCAGTTGATGGATGAGTTCTCCAGGTAGAGCAAGGCTCCATGTCTGTTTTAGAGTATGAGGTCCATTTCCATGAGTTGGCTAGGCATGCCACTATGATTCTGCCTACCGAGCACGAGAGGGTGCATCGCTTTGTTCAAAGTTTGACCTTAGAATTCTGTTTGGATACAAAGGGTATTGTAGCATCAGGAAAGTCCTTCTTAGAGGTTGTGTATTATGCCCACACTATTGAGGGTGTACTTCACGAGGCCGAAGGGGGAAGTGATAAGAGGCCCTGCTATTAGGGTAGTTACACTGGCTTACAGACACATGGAAAAGGCTACTTTGGTAGGGGTCAGCATCAACAACATTTCCAGTCGAGCTTGCCTATTCAAGCAGTATTACAGATTGCTGAGGGTCAGAGTAGTCAGGGTTTAATTAAATCTTTGTGAGGTACTTATTCTGGGTCCACATGACATGGTAGTCATTCTAATTCAACCGAGTCTTCATAGCAGGGTATAGTTAGGTGGGGTTGTTATGAGTGTGGTGAGGTGGACTATTTTGCTAGGAGTGTCCTTCAGCACATCACTGTAGGCGGTAAAATCAACCAGTATAGGCCCCCAGGGCTCTAGCACCATCAACCAAAGGCAGTGCACAAGGTAGTAGGGGTGGTCCCCAGGGTACTCGAAGTGGTCCTCAGTATGATAGATCGGGTGGTCGTGGTGGTCGGAGCCACATGTATGCATTTCCAGGCCGTCTAGAGGCTGAGGCTTCAAATACTATCATCACAAATATGATCTCCATTTTCCATCAGTCAGCTTCTATATTGTTTGATTCAGGGTCTATATTTTTGTATGTGTCTGCTTATTATGCAACTCGTCTGAAGCCTACTTATGAGTTATTGCCTATGCCTTTACGTGTAACTACCCTAGTAGAATATTCTTTAGTAGCGGATCATGTATATCGAGCTTGTGTGGTGACCATCCTGGGGTATGAAATGTGAGTAGACCTGATTTTTCTAGATATGGTTGATTTTGATGTGATTTTGGGCATGGATTAGTTGTCTCCCTACCATGCGGTCTTGGATTGCTTCACCAAGATTGTTACTCTATGGATGCCTGGTATCCCTCTATAGTATAGAAGGGTGCTGATAGTCACATACCGAGGGAGTTATATCTTTCCTGAAAACCCAACAGTTGGTTGGGAAAGGGTGCTTGGCCTCTCTTGCTTATGTTCGTGATACTAGTGCAAACACACCTTCACTTGAGTCAGTTCCTATGGTTTGTGAGTATTCAAATGTGTTTCCTTCTGATCTACCATGTCTTCCTCCTGATCGTGATATTGACTTTGCTATCAATATCGAGCTGGGCACTCAACCCATTTCTATTCTGCCATATCAAATGGCACAAACCGAGTTGAGGGAGCTTAAGGATCAGCTCTAGGATTTGTTAAGTATAAGGTTCATCAGGCCTAGTGTATCTTCGTAAGGTGCTCCTATTCTATTTGTAAAGAAGACGGATGGGTCCATACATATGTGTATCAACTACAGACAGTTGAATAAAGTGATAGTTAAGAAAATGTATTTGATGCCATGTATTGATGATCTTTTGACCAACTATAGGGTGCAATGATGTTCTCTAAGATAGGCTTGAGATTCGGGTATCACCAGTTGAGAATTAGGACTGCAGATATCCCAAAGACTATATTTAGGACTCGAACGACCATTATAAGTTCCTAGTTATGTCTTTTGGGTTGGCCAATACCCCAACAATATTTAATGTCTTTTGGGTTGGCCAATACCCCAACAATATTTAAGGAGTTGATAAATCATGTGTTCAGAGCCTACCTGGATTCCTTTATGATTGTGTTTATTCACGAGTAGAGAGAAGCATGAGCAACATCTGAGAGTTGTACTTCAGACCTTGTGATACCATCAATTATATGCCAAATTTACTAAGTGTGAGTTTTGGATTGAGTCTGTGGCATTCTTGGGGCACATGGTGTCCAATGATGGGGTTATGGTGGATCCAATAAAGATTATGACAGCTCGTGATTAGGCTAGGCCTACTTCTCCTACCGAGGTTCGCAATTTCATCAGGTTGGTAGGTTACTAAAGATAGTTTGTGAAGGGATTTTATTCTATAGCATCTCCATTTACTAGATTGACTCAGAAGAATGTCCCCTTCTAGTGGTCAGATGAGTGTGAGGCGAGTTTTCTAAAGCTCAAGGCCTTATTGACTTTAGCTCCAATTCTTACTCTTTTGGTCGAGGATCTAGGGGCTTACAGTGTATTGCGTTGCTTCTGATATTGGTCTGGGTTGTGTATTGATATAGCAGAGTCGATTGATTGCTTATGCTTTCAGATAGCTGAAGGTTTACGAGAGGAACTACCCCACTCATGACTTGGAGTTAGCGGCGGTAGTCTTTGCATTGAAGATTTAGAGGCATTATCTGTATGGCGTGCATTGTGAGATCTTCATTGACCACCATAGCCTTCAATATATTCTTAGCCAGAAGGATCTAAATTTGAGAAAGCGTAGGTGGTTGGAGTTACTGAAGGACTATGACATCCCCATTCTTTATCATTCGGGCAAGGCAAATATTCAAGCGGATACCTTGAGCTGGAAGACAGTGAGTATGGGTAGCTTGACATTCTTAGCAGCAAATGAGCGATCTTTAGCTTTGTACATCCAATCCTTGGCTGACAAGTTAGTTAGACTTGACATAACTGAGCTGGGCAGTATTCTTGCTTGTGTTGAGGCTAGGTCTTCCTTGTTGGAGCAGATTTAAGCACAACAGTTTAATGATGCAAGGTTAAGGATCATTCATGATAAAGTGTTGAGCGGTGAGGCTAGGAAGGAGACCTTAGATTCGAAGGGTGTTCTGAGGATTGAGGGTCATATCTATGTTCCTAGAGTTGGTGAATTGGTTAGATTAATCATGGCAGAGGCTCATTATTCTAGGTATTCCATTCATTCTGGGGCAACTAAGATGTATCGTGACTTGAGGCAGCACTACTGGTGGTGCAGGATGAAGAGTGATATCTCAGATTTCGTGTCTAGGTTCTTGAACTATCAGCAGGTGAAGTTTGAGCACCAGAGACCAGGTGGTTTGACTCATAGGTTACGCATTCTAGAGTGGAAATGGGAGAATATAGCTATGGACTTTGTGCTAGGCTTGCCATGTACCTTGTGGAGATTTGATGCTATTTGGGTCATCATAGATAGGTTGACGAAGTATGCTCACTTTCTGCCAGTTCAGACTTTCTACAGTTCCAAGACGTTGGCTCAGATCTACATCCGTGAGATTGTACATTTGCATGGGGTGCCAGTTTCTATCATTTCTGATCGTGGTAATCTGTTTACCTCATGTTTTTGAAGGTCTATTCAGATGGAGTTGGGTACCAGAGTTGAGCTTAGCACTACTTTTCTCCCGCAGACTGATGGTCAGTCAGAGCAAACTATTCAAGTTCTATAGGATATGTTATGTGCATGTGTTATTGATCTTGGGGGTTAATAGGACCAGTTCTTAGCCTTGGCAGAGTTCGCATATAATAATAGTTACCATTCTAGCATTCATATGGCTCCATTCGAGGCTTTATATGGTAGGCGGTGTAGATCTCCGGTGGGTTGGTTTGATGCCTTTGAGGTTAAACCATGGGGTACTGACTTGCTTTGTGATGCTATAGAGAGAGTTTGGGTCATTCAGGAGAGACTTTGCACTACCAGAATAGGCAAAAGAGTTATGCTGATCGGAGGGTTCGAGACTTAGAGTTTATGGTTGGTGACTGTGTATTCCTTTGGATATTGCCTATGAAGGGTGTCATAAGGTTTGGGAGGAAGGGTAAGCTCAGTCCTAGGTTCATTGGGCTATTTGAGATCCTTCGTTGCATTAGGGAGGATGTTTATGAGTTGGCCCTTCCTCCTTATCTTTCCGGTGTTCATCCAATTTTCCATGTTTCTATGTTGTGGTGGCATATTCCGGATGAGTCTTATGTGCTTCAGTGGGATTCTATTAAGTTGGATGAGTCTCTGGATTTTGAGGAGGAGCCTGTTGCTATCTTGGACAGGCAGGTTAGGAAGTTAAGGTCTAAGGAGATTCTGTCAGTTAAGGTTCAGTGGCAGTATCATCCTATCGAGGGGGCTACTTGGAAGATCAAGACCGACATGTGGACCCGCTATCCTTACCTTTTTGAGACTTCTGATATCTTATTTTTTTTAACTTTTGAGGATGAAAGTTCTTTTAGTAGTGGATATTATAATGACCCTCTAGGTCATTTCCTTGATTTTCATACTTTTTTTGTGTTTCGAGATTTCCCACAACGGATACATGTCATTTATAACTTACCATAACTGACCGTTCGATTCTCGAGCCATTCATTTGTATTTTAAGCTCATTTCCCTATTTTGCAACTCTTAAAGCTAGTAGAGTTGAACTTGGTCAACATTCGGAGAAGACGACCTTGGATAGAAATTCTGTCAGTGTTTTTAGCTCGGAATGCCGACTTTGTACTAAAGAGACCTTTGGTTCAGGACCTAAGGCTTCCGGACTCGTTTTAGGCTATTGGGGTTCCATTTTGGTAAATGTTGGTTTTGAGCATGGGGCCCACTTTTCATCAAAATGATCTTTGTTGGGATTTTTCCAGTTTTGTTGAGTCCAGAATGCCATTTTTAGTAGGGTAGCATAGTTTGTTTGCATTTGCGAGACCCCAGATGAATCCTGAGGGTCCATCTGGTGACTTTTTGAGTTGCCAAAACTATTGTTGGCTGGTTTCTGTTGCAGCACTAGCCAACCCTTCGCCCACGAGGAGGGTGGATGCATACGCGAGGAAGGGGCTTTGGCCTGACCACCATGTGCCTTTCTCCCATGCGAGGCCTTGGCTGCATGCATGGTGGCCAGCCTGCGTGCGTGGTAAAGTTGCACCTGGGCCTACCTCCGCCTGCCTTGTGCATGCGCGTGTGCCTGAACGCATGCGCAGTATCGTGGCCGCATGCGCATTGGCCTGCAACTGGAACCTATATAAGCTTCAACTTCGTTTTCTCCTCAAGCAAACTGAAAATCCTCCATTATTTTGAGCTCCTAAGCCTAGTCTTGGCTCACATTTCCATCTTTCTAGTTCTGGTAAGTCCATTCTTATTCCTTATTCCTTTACCATCATTTAAATTCGTGTTGTATTCCGTTCTTTCTCCGTTGCATTCCTTGCTTTAATCCTTGATCAAAGTGGACTTCGGGGATATTTTAGGCCCTAAAACGAGTCCCATTCATGCCCAAATTATCGGCATGGGTTTACAAATCCGCTGTAAAATTGTGAATTTTGTTTTTTATTTCATTGCATGGGCCCCAAGGGTCATTTTCTGACCTAATTTTCGGCCCAAATTTCCGTATAGTAATATGAGTGTTGTTTTTCTTGTCTTGACACCTGGATTATGTTCTTGATAGCATAACAACTTTCTGAGGTTGTTAGAAAAGAGAAGGCACACGAGTGGCAGTTCGTACTTGTAGTTTGACCCCGAGGTAGGTCATGATTTATTATTTTTAAGACTTGACTTAGTTATATTTTATATTTTATGAGTTGCATGAATGTTAGGCTAGAATTAGGCTTAAATCCTATTTCTGCTTATCTTGGCCATTTTTTTGGGATTGTAGAGTAGTATTACCATGTTTTATTCTTAGTTTAGGATCCCGTAGTCTGTTGTGACTAGACTAGTATCCTTAGAAGGATTTGGGGAAGTTTTAGAGGCAGAGTAGATATTTTCACTTGTTTTCTTATTTTATTTCCATTTTGCCCTTTTATTCCTGTATTGGTGAATATATGGTCCCAAGGCCATAGCATGGACTGGATGGAGTGTCAGGTCAGTTATCTTGTTTGGAGGATGTTTTGCCCTGATTGATTGATATTCTCTGAATATGGCATCATATCTCATTACTGCATTACGTTGCTATTGGTTTTGGAAATGAAAAAAATATGAGATTTTTGGTTCAAATTCGAGATTTTACTTAACCATTGATTTTTGAAAAGAAAGGAAAGTAGCATTGTTATACCGGTCCGTGAGACGGTTCCGAACCCTTTATCTATTTTGCTTTCCTATTGATGAGTCCAAGGCATGATTCTGGGTGGCTGGAGGAGCACATATCCAGATTTTACTTTTATACATATGTTGATGAGCTCGAGGTTCCTTCCGGGGACCCAGGGTACTAGATACCGGGCTTTAATTTTTTGCATTGGCCATACTTTGCATCATATCATCTCACGATTCATTGCATTGCATTATCTATGTGTACTTAGAGTGCTTTTACCCGTTTTATCATTATTGTCTTCACCGTCAGATAGATAGTTCTTTTGCTGTTTATAACTAGATTTAGGTGGATCCCTGTAGCTAGTTTATTTTTCTATAGCTTATTATATATATTATCTTTCTGAGCTCGGTCGGCGTGTGATGCCTACTAGGTACCCATTGTTTTGGTACTCATACTACACTCTGCATCTTTTTCTGATGCAACACCTAGTACGATCCACCCTCGTTGACCCTCCAGTCATTCGTGGCCAGCTGATATTCGAATTGCGATGAGCTCCCAGCGTTTTGGAGATCATTACTGCTTTCCATCTCCATACCTGTCCATATTTCTTTTATTTCGGATATACAACACTTGTTGTATAGCTTTTTCATACTTTAGACGCTCTTGTACCAGTGACACCAGGTCCAGAGTGGGTTTTGTAGATGTTTTATCTTCACGATCACTCTGGGGCCATTTTTGTATTTTTATTACTGTTGGAATATATATATATATATATATATATATATATGTTGTCCCTCTCCTTGTATGATTCCCTCTCATATTTTGTTATTTAAATTATTTTATTATACTTCCGCATCTTTGGGTTGGCTTGACTATCAGGGGGTAATGTAGGCGCTATCGCGATCCTATTTTGGGCCGTGACAATATATAAACCATATTTGAAGCACAACAATCTTCCTATTATTTGTTGACTGTAAATATTCTTGATACTTCGGTTATACCTATCGAAAAAAGGGGAAAAGTACTCCCTCAGCCTAAACAATTTTTTGACTATCATTTGGCATTTTTTGCTATAAAAAGTTACTCTATTTATATAGATTTTGATGTCATTTCTAGGCAAGTAAATATTTCTTTCACAAGAATTAAGAGATTGATATCCAATTCACATTAAGAACTAAAAAGAAATCAATAAAAATGCTAACCCAAGAACCACTCATAATCCTTTTAAAAATTTGAGATTTTTACTAAAATAAAAAAGGAAAAAGGCATAAGTACCCTTCTTAACTATCACCTTATTTTCAACTACACACTTTTTTAGGAGGTCCTATCACCCCTCCCCCCAAACTACTTTAAAGTTGAACACGCTCAATAAACATTCTTGGTAAACATGCTCGAAATTAAATTCTGACAGTTCCGTTAGCTCCAAAGCATGGATTTTGGTCAGGATGGACCTTTAGTCGGGGTCTGGGAGATTTTGGTTTGGTTTTGTATTGGTTTTTGTGTTTTCTAGCCAGTTGAACTTAGAAGTTTGACTTTGATCAATATTTGGAGAAGATAGCCTCAGATGGAAATTTTGTCAGTGCTGTTAGCTCCGAAATGTCAACTTTAGGCTAGAGGGAACTTTGATTTGAGTCCCGAGGCTTCTAGACTCATTTTAAGCCATGGTGTTCCATTTTGGAAAAGTTGGCCTAAAGTTGGTTTTGGGCGTGAGGCCCACTTTTCATTTTATCGACCTCCGTTGGGATTTTCATCAATTCCATTGAGTCCAAAATGCCATTTTTAGTCAAATGGTTTAGCTCGTTTGTGTTCGTGGGACCCCAGTCTCATTCCTGGAAGTTCGTCCGAGGAAAATCTGCCAAAGTTAGCATGGGCTACTGCTGCTTGATGGTGTGGGCTCCAGGGCATCACCTGGGCTTCGCCTGCGTGCACCTGCACCTGGGCGCCGTGCCTATATGCCGGCCAGGCCATGGTCTCCAGCGCCCTTACGCGTGCTAGCTCTCCTGCAGCGTGTGGCCACTGCTGCGCTAGCGCGCCTGCGCCTGCATGGCCGACTGGGCGCCTGAGCGTGGCAACTTATAAGCTTTTGGCCTTCAATTTTCTAGCATTTGTTCCCTTCTTCCAAACTTGATTTCTCCTCTATTGTTACTCCAAATTTCACCATTCTTCACCTGGTTCACTCCCTTATCTTGGAGGATTATATACTTCGGGTCCGTGGACGTTCTTGGCTTCTAGAATTGGTAAGTTTCTTGTTTAATTTTCGTTAATTCCCCATAAAATTTCCCTCTTCAATTCCTTGGTTTAGGGGCTATTTGAGCCCCCATTCTTGGTCCATTTCAACTCAAATTTGGGGAATGAACTCCCAAGAACATGGGAGACATTATGGTGTTTTTCGTTTCCAGCTTTGGGTTGCGAGGCCCACAAGCCCGCTTGTGACCTGAATTTCAATCCGTCTATAATTAGAGCATTATGGGTATTATTAGTCTCATTTTAATGTGCAGTTTATGCTTATGATAGTTTGATTTTGTTTTGGAGCTTCTCAGAGCGATTTGGGCTTGGACATTGTCATTCTAGAAGCTTGTCATCGGACGACAAGCAGGTTACGACTTAACTCTTGTAGACTTTGCATATATAGGATATAATTGTACTAATTAACATCTTTGGGTTGGGTTTATTAGCTTGGTACCCCAGACCTTGCTCGTTCTTTCATGTCCGTATTATTTCACTCATTTGGTTGTAAAATTTGTTGTAGTTGCTTATATCACCCTTGTGGTCCTATGTGGCCTTGTAATTGAGCCTGGACAATAGATGGTGGGTTATTTGAGAATGTCCATGAGTCTCAGACATCGATATTCGTCTGTAGAGCTGTTTATATATGCTGTAGAGAGATTGGATCCTGTGCAGGGTCGATAGGTTGGTTGTGAGCTGTTGGGCTACTGTTTGTGATTGAGCATGCTATTATCATGCATATAAAGAGGTTTTTCCACATGTTTTACTATGGTTTTAGCTTCGGTCCTACTATTGTTGAATTTCTAAACCTTACATGGCCTTAAGGGCCCGTTTTCAATAAAAATGGTCATGAAAGGGTTTGGAATTGTTTTTGTGGATCTACTTGGGGTAAAAGAGGTAAAAGGATGATTTTCTCACTAGTTTTTCTATTATTACTAGGCTCAGCTTGGACGTAGTGCTAGATTTGATTTCCTATTGATTTGAGATGGTACTAGACTCGGACAGGCTGAGCATTAGATTTGTTTTACTACTGGTTTAGACACGGCTATGTCCGGGTACCCTTGTTGGGGTTTTTGAGACATGATTCACTAGTTTAGACCTGGATAGGCTACATGAATGCATTTTTTAGGTTTGGCTACTGGCTGAGATTCGGATACACTCCAGATGATTATTTTGAGGTTGTAAGATTAGTATGTGGTTGAGGACCTCTATGGACCTTGCCGATCCAGACCAGGGGCTACGTGCTGAGTGTGCTGGAGGAGGGGTATATGGTGTAGTTAAGGTATACGGGCCGTGTCCTTCCATAGATCCTACCTGCTGGGCCCATAGGCATCGGAGGAGGTACATACATAGTTACTATTCAACCTGGTTTTTCACTAGTGCATCATATCATTCTTTGTGTGAGACTCCACCCTTGTTTTCTATTTTTTGAGTGTATGCTCCAGTAGTATAGGATGCTGGAGGGTTTTTCTTCAGTTGTATGCGTTCCTCAGGTGTATGGGCGCCCGTTGCGACTGTAGATAGACTTATTATTATCCTATCGCATCTCTGGTACATATTATGGTTATATTCAGGTTCTTATTCGAGGTTTCACATATGGGAGTTATATAGTGTATGGTCTTGGTTCATTTCATGATTATACTTGGATTATTGGCTAGTTTTTCCTACCTTGAAGGTGTATTATTGTCATGTTTTAGTAGTAGAATTGGGCTTTAAGCATGATTAGATTATTTACTTCTCTCTTTCCCTTCTTTCACTTGAGGTTACCGGTATACTGCCTTCTTCTTAGACCCTCTTTATATACTGTTATTGCAAGGACCCCAGGTGCATTCTTTCTTCTTTCACCTGTGTTCTGTGATGTATATTTCTATTAGCTAGCCTAGTCTGTTGTTTTATTCTTGTATCCTTCTATGCTAGCTTCCGTGTACTTATTCATTGTTTCTGTGACTACTTGATTCTTTTCTGGTACATTACTGCTCTTATATCTTATATGTGCTCAGTCAGCCTATGATACCTATTGGGTACCCGTTGCTTAGCAATTAGTGCTCATCCTACACTCTACATCTTCTTGGTACAGATCCTAGTATGGGATATCACTGTTGATCCATTGGTGACTCGTGCGGGCTGATCTTTTGGACTATCCGAGGCTGAAGGTGAGCTCTTGACAACCAGGGCTTAACTTTTAGCTCATCCCTTGTATTGTGTGCTCTTTTTGCTATTCAAAGACAGATGTGTATATATTATTTTGGATCCTTGGTACTCTGTTGATGTAGTTCCGTCTCTTATATTATGATACCATGTTTCTGGTGTGGTTTTGCTTCCGCTTATGCATTCCTGTTGCTTATTTTGTTATCTTATTTCCCTTGCTTTTGCTTATATTATGCTTCTTCTGCTTGCTTGTTGGCTAGTAGACCATTACTAACCGTTCCAGGCTATGGAAATTGGTTCGCCTACTGAGGGGTTGTAGGTGCCATAATGATCGAGAAATTGGGTCGTGACAACTTAGTATCAGAGCCTAGGTTCACCAGTGTCTTAGTATCAGAGCCTAGGTTCACCAGTGTCATCGGTATAGGAGACAATATCTAGTAGAGTCCTCCAGATCAAGCGGAGATGTCCATACTCAATCTTCAGGAGGCTACAGTGACATCTTAGGAAATGTGACTCTCTTGTTTCTTCTATATCATGCATCTTATACTTGCCGGTTTCCTAAAATCTTACTTATTCTAGTTCATTCTCCCGAAGATGGTTCATATGAGATCGTCGACATCAGGTAGGGGCAAGCCTTCAACTCTAGCACCCCCAACTTCAGCGAGGGGCCGGGAAGGTCACAAAAGTAGAGCTAAGGGACATGCTCGAACAACGACACCAGTTAGAGCTCCTAGGGTTGAGGTTGAACCCAAATATGAGTCCGAGTTTGATACAGAGAAGTAACATATGGACCAGGGGACTGCCAGGTGCCACCAGTTCCAGTTCCAGCTTCAGTACCAGCATCAGCCCCAGCTCAGTCGGCAAGTATTCGGGGTTTACTTCTATAATTATTGGTATGATGGGGGATCAACCTTCTGAGGTAGCATAAACCTCCGCTCGGGGGAAGCCCTAGGTGTACAGAGTTCAGGAGCACAGCCTGTTACTACGGCTCCCCATGATAAGGTTATTCCAGTACCATCTGCTGCACAACCTCTTGCTCCTCGCCCAACTATGATAGAGAGGGAGCAAAAGGCTCTGGGCAGATTTCTGAGATTGTCTCCACCTAGATTTTTTGGTACTCCTGGTCAGGATCCTTATGATTTTATATCCACTTGTGAGTAGATGCTATACCATTTGGGTTTGTTGGAGACTCACGATTTTGGATACACTACTTATCAGCTGGAAGGGCTATCTAAGTTATGGTGGAGGGCCCAGGTTGTTTGCAGACCATCTTGGTCTCCTCCGTTACCTTGGTCTGAGTTTTATGAGGTCTTTATGGACAAGTTCTTTCCATAGAGTGATAGAGAGCATCGCAGGGAGAATTTCACTAGGCTTATACGGGGTACTATGACCGTATCTGAGTATGAGACTTGCTTATATCAACTTTCTCTATTTGGGGCCATAATTATCCCTACCGAGCTAATAGAGTTTGCAGATTCATTTGGGATTTGAGACTGGAGTTCAGACAGATAGCTGAGGTGTTAGTTGCTAGCAGGTGATCGTCCTAGGCTATTATGGATCATGTTTTTACTATGGAGGACTTGCACCGCCATGATTAGGGGTCTAGAGATAAGAGGCCTCGACATCAGTGCAACTACAGTGGTTCCCGTTATGGTGGCAGAGTTTCAGGCCAGTTGGGCCTAGGTTATCAACCACAGTAGCACCAGGGTCAGTCTGGTCGACCGGTTCAGGCCTCGCTTAAGGCTTCTGGTAGTTCTTAGTTTGAGCAGGGTCAGAGTAGTCAGCATGGTCACCCTGGTCAGTCTTCGATGGGTACAACTTCTAGGGCATCCGGTCATGATGGCCATATGGGTTTAGATGGTTTGTCTTGATAGAGTGGGCCATCAGGGCCTTGCTATGAGTGTGGTGTTCATGGTCACTATGCTAGAGAGTGCCCCCAGCAGGGTACAACTTGCTATGAGTGTGGGGTCAGTGGTCATTACGCTAGATATTGCCCCCAGTGGGGTACAGTTCAGCCGGCCCATCCTATTCATGCAGTTTAGCCACCGGCTAGAGGAGGTGGTATTCAGGCTAGAGGTGGTGCCCAGCGTGGCAGGGAAGGTGGTAGGGATGGCAGTCGGTCAAGTGGTGGTCATCATCAGTTTTATATGGTCCCTGGGAGACCAAAATTAGAGGCCTCAGATGCGGTTATTACAGGTACGATTTCTGTATACTGCAAGTCAGCTTTGGCTTTATTTGATCCTGGATCTACTTGCTCGTATGTTTCTGCCTACTATTTGCCTTGTTTAGGGTTGGCTAGTGAGCCGTTATCTGTGCCTGTATGTATTTTGACCCTAGTAGGAGATTATTTAGTAGTGGATCGGATTGTGAGATACTGTAAGATTGGAGATATTGAGACTTGGGGATATTTGATGATTCTTGATATGTTAGACTTTGATGTGATTTTGGGCCTAGACTAGTTATCCCCTCATCGTGTGGTTTTAGATTGTTATGCCAAGACCGTTACCATAGCCATGCTTGGCATATCCACAATTGTGTGGTAGGGTTCTGTCTGCTATGCACCATCTGGGATCATCTCTTGTCTTCGAGCTAGGAAGTTGATTTCCCGCGGATGTTTGGTTTATCTAGCATATGACTGAAATTCTAGTGCCGACCCTTCTTCCTATTGTGGTTAGAGATTTCCTAAATGTGTTCCTTATTGACCTGCCAGGCCTTCCACCTGAGAGAGATATTTACTTTGCCATTGAGTTAGAGACGGGCACCAGGCCCATTTCTATTTTTCCTTACCGCATGGCTCCAGCTGAGTTGAGAGAGCTTAAGGAGCAGCTCTAGGACTTATTAGCTAAGGGTTTCATTGGGCCGAGTGTGTCGCCATGGGGTGCTCCAGTGCTATTTGTGAAGAAGAAAGATGGGTCGATGAGGATGTGCATTGATTATAGGCAGCTGAATAAGGTGACTGTGAAAAATAGGTATCCGATGCCGCACATAGATGACTTGTTTGATCAGCTTCAGGGTTCAGCCGTGTTTTCGAAGATAGATTTGAGGTCAGACTACCACCAATTGAGGATTAGGGCAGAGGACATCCCTAAGACAGCATTCAGGACACATTATGGCCACTATGAGTTCCTGGTGATGTCTTTTGGGTTGACTAATGCCCCCGCATCTTTCATGGACTTGATGCACATGGTGCTTAGCCCGTACTTGGATTCATTTGTTATAGTTTTCATAGATGACATCCTAATATACTCGCGGAGTAGAGATGAGCATGAGCAACACTTTAGTATTATACTCCATACTTTGAGAGATCATCGGCTTAATGCCAAGCTCTCAAAGTGTGAGTTTTGGCTTAAGTTAGTTGCATTCTAGGACTGGTAATGTCTAAGGATGGGATTAGAGTAGACCCGGGCAAGATTTCAACCGTTTGTGATTGGCCTAGACCTACTACTCCTACCAAGGTTCACAATTTTATTGGGTTAGCGGGGTACTACAGATGGTTTGTCGAGGGGTTTTCTTCCATAGCAACACCTTTGACTAGGCTGACTAAGAAGGATGTCCCATTTCAGTGGTCGGATCAGTATGAGGATAGTTTTCAGAGGCTGAAGGACTATCGACATCAGCATATTACACAAAGTCAAAGGAAAGGTATTGGTGCTGCGCACGTTGAAGTAGGACCCATGGTTTGAACCAGATGTTGAAACAACCATAGGGGTAGCATGGATCTCAATGCCAGATCTACCACCCAATTTCTTTGCTAGGGAAGCAATTTTATCAATTGCATCAGCAGTAGGTAAACCACTAACAATGGACATGGCCACCGGGAATCAAACAAGACCAAGTTGTGCAAAGGTGAAGGTTGAAGTGGATTTAGTGGTAAAAACTACCGCAAAGGGTGAAAATTAATGAAGAAGATGACACAACGGGGGAGATAAAGTCAAAATGGATCCAAATCCAATACGACTATATGCAAAAGTACTACAAGGAGTGTGTCATACAAGGACATGAAGAAGCAGAATGCTGGAACATCCACCCAGAGTTACAAAAGGAATAGGAGACCCAACAAAAGGCAGATGAAAAAAAGGTTCAAGAGCATACAACTGGCACAACAACAAACAAGAAGAGATTACTAATAAGTGGGAGAATTTTTTGAAAGTAGCACAACAAGATTGAGTGGATGAGAAGGAAAAGTAAATACAAAAAAGATAGATATGGCCATATTGAAGAAGAAGGGGAAGTAGCATCTGGAAACAAATTCAACGCTTTAATAGTAGAAGCTGAGACTGGGGACAAAGCTACAGAAGGAGCAACAAAGGGTGCAGGAGAGAAACCAGCCTAGGAGACCAAATAATAGGTCGAGGAAGCCTTTGGAAAAAAGGGACACAAAGGGGATGAATACAAGGATGAAAATACCAAAGAGGGAAAAGAAACAACAAAACACACCACCAATGTAGATAGTGACAAAAAAGGTACAAATCTCATAGTAGGAAAAGAACCAGAGGGACACAGTAGCAACACAATGCCAGACAAAGAGCCATCAATAGACAAAGAGAGGCATAACACTGATGAAGTAGACTCATCCAGCCGGGAAGTAGCTGAGACCAACCCTCAAAATAAGAATGAGGAAAAACATGGAGATAATGTTAAGCCAACAGACCCACATAGTCATGTAGAAGGAGACATAGATCAGAGGGCTCAAGAATCTGAGGTGGGAGAAACAACAGGTAACAACCAAGAAGAAGGGGAAGAAGACAGATGCATAAGATAATCTTCAGGAGAACATAAAGGATGTGAGCAAAAAAGGAGATCTATCCCCAAAACACACAAAATAGCTTACTAAAAGTAGAAAAGGGAGAACTAC
Source organism: Jaltomata sinuosa (assembly GCA_003996215.1). NCBI lineage: Eukaryota > Viridiplantae > Streptophyta > Magnoliopsida > Solanales > Solanaceae > Jaltomata > Jaltomata sinuosa. The sequence goes on along the minus strand of QJPP01002537.1, from coordinate 249,887 downwards.
CACGGAGACAAAGATCAATCAAAGGACAAAAAGGAGTATCTCAGTAAAGCCCAATAATAGCAGATGATGATAGACAAACTGCTATTTTGGAACATAAGATCTGTCAATACTCAAGACTCTTTTGAGAGGTTAATAGATCTTAAGAAAAGAAACCATTACTCATACATTGCCCTCATGAAACCTTTCCAAGGGCCACAAGAATTATAAGGGTATAGAAGAAGACTAGGCATGGAGAATGCAACAGTAAATTGTTCAAAAAAAATATGGGTGTTTTGGAATAGACAATAGAATGGAGGGTGCAATCAGACACTCATCAACAACTAACCCTCAATTTTAGTCACATAACATATCACAAGAAGATCTCCATAACAACAATTTATGGTAGGTGCAATGCACTGGAGAGGTTGGAACTGTGGGATGACATTGGAGAAGTGGCAGAAGACATGACACATCCATGTATTTTAGGGGGTGACTTTAATGTCATATTGGATGACTAAAAAAATCTAGGGGACTACCAGTCACATAGATGGAGACTATTGATTTTTCTCAATGCACAAGCTCATCTGAAATAAGATATACATGAAGCACTTACACTTGGTGGAATGGAAGAATAGAGGATGCTTGTATTTTCAAAAGGCTGGACAAAATCTTTGGAAATTAGGAGTTTATGGGTGAATTTGCAGCATTTGAAGTGCAACATCTAATTACACAGGGATCAGATCATGCCCCCTATAGTTGGTATGTAGCACAACTCAGGAACCAGTGACAAAACATTTCAGATTCCTCAACTTCTAGACAAAGCATAAGAGCTTTAAATAGATAGTTACTGAAAAATAGAAGACAGAGCAGGAAGAGATGAGAGGGAACCTATTTTAGAGCATCCATGAGAAGATGAAAAATATTAAAAACACTTTGAGTAAATGGAGCAGGGAGACATATGGGAACATCTTTTAGAATATTACAACACAATAAGATGTAGTTAAAACGAAGGAGGTGCAATTTGAGATCAACCCAACTAAGGTAAATAGAGTAGACCTGATCAAAGAAGAAGAGGAGCTGAGAAAAGTACAAAAGGTAGATCAAGAATTCTGGAAACAACAGGCAAACGTGAAGTGGTTTGCAGAAGGGGATAAGAACACCAAGCTCTTTCATGCATATGTGAATGGAAGAAAGAGAAGATTGGTGATTAGCAAGATTGATAATGAAAAGGGTCAGTTGCTGGAAACAACAGAGGAAATAGGAGAAGAAACAGTAAGGGTCTTCACAAAGCAGTTCACAGAAGAAGACAAAATTGGTGACTACTCCATGCTGTAACATATACCCAAAATAATCACCCAAGGACAGAATAACAAAATGGTGGAAGCACCACCACTGGAGAAAATAGAGGATGCATTTTTTGACCTGAATAAAGAAAGTGCTAGTGGACCTAATGGTTTCTCAGGAGAATTCTTTCAACATTGCTAGGATATTGTTGGAAATGATGTTTTACAGGCAGTTATGGCATTCTTCTGTGGAAGGGATCTCCCAAAATATGTGACTCATACTAACCTAGTGCTGATCCCAAAGAAAGAACAAGTGAATAGGTTCAGTTATCTGAGACCAATCAATTTGAGCACATATATAAATAAGATCATTTCAAGGGTCATTCATGGGAGACTGTTATAAGTCCTTCCTAACATAATTTCTAGGAACCAAACTGGATTTATGAAAGGAAGGAGCTTTGTAAAGAATATATTGCTTGCCCAAGAAATAGTAAGTGATATCAACAAGAGAAACAAATATCACAATGTAGTTGTCAAGTTGGATATGACAAAGGCATATGATAGAGTCTCATAGATCTATCTGACTAGGGTGATGAGGAAATTTGGTTTCTGTGAAAGAATAATAGATATAATTTGGAGGCTGATCTCAAATAATTGGTATTCAATGTTGGTTAATGGACAAAACTTTAGATTCTTTGGTTCAAATAGAGGACTAAAGCAAGGAGACCCTATCTCCTACTCTTTTCGTTATTGCAGCAGAGGTCTTAGTAAAGGGACTGAACAGCCTACATGAAGACAGGGAATTTAAAAGATTTGGGCTTCCAAAATAGAGTGATCAGATTAATCACCTATCATATGCAGATGATACTATCCTGTTCTATTCAGGGCACAAAGGATCCATCAAGAAGATGATGAGCATGTTAATAAAGTATGAGAAAGTCTCACGTCAGCTCATAAACCTAGACAAGAGCTTTCTGTACATGCATGAGAAAGCACCCATACCAATATGTCAAAGAATAAGAAGAATAATTAGCATTGGCCAAGGAAACTTCCCTTTTACATATTTAGGGTGCCCAATCTTTTATGGGAGAAATAAGAGAGCCTATTTTGAAGGCCTAATGAAGAAATTTGTCACTAGGATTCAACAATGGCAGAACAAACTTCTATCCTTTGGAGGAAGGTACACACTGATTAATCATATGCTACAATCTTTGCCTATATATTTGATGTCTGCAATGAACCCACCCAAGGGTGTACCTGATCAAATACACAGGATCATGGCAAAGTTCTTTTGGGGCAACACAAGGGCCTTCAAAAGAAGATATTGGGCTGCTAGGGACATCCTATGTCTACCAAAACAAGAAGGTGGGGTGGGCTTTAGGTCATTACACCATATCAGTGATGCCATATTTGCAAAGCTTTGGTGGAACTTTAGAACCTCCATAAACTCCTTGTGGAGTTCATTCATGTCGAACAAATATTGCAAGAAATGGCACCCTATACTGGTGATAAGTCGGTAATATTGAGCCTATATCCATGAATTATTGCTATGTTTTGAATATATTTAGAGGTTCTTATGGCCTTTGTTGATGTCTATATAGGTACTAGTGATCAAAGATATAAAACAAGAAAATAGACCCAAAAAGAACTCAAAAGGAGTGAAGTGTGAAATGATCAAAAGAAGACAAGAATCTGCCCTGAGATGTGGCACTTGTGCGACACGCACAAGCCATGGTGCATTCCGCACATCCTACCGCATGAAGCTTAGGATTGCCTGAAGAATTTATCATGGGGTGCGATCATCGTGCGATGCGCACAATCCATGGTGTGAACCGCACTCACTTCGCATGAGACCTCCCAAATCGACTGAAGTCACTGGTTCAACTGAAGATGGTGTGCGACGCGTACATCATGACGTGCAAATTACATGTCACATCGCACACCACCCGAAGGGGAATTTTGTCCTGAATTTTAGTGACGTTTTGGGAAACTATAAAAGGCTAATTTAGGAATATTTTGAAGAGCTTTTAACTTTGAGAACAAGTTTTCCTCTCCAAAGAGAAGAGGGTTTGAATGGGTGCTTGACAAATGGGTGTGGGTGTTGCTAATTCTTCCTTATAATTGCTTATTTGATATGGGTCTAGTAGTTTTACAAAGTTTTAATCCTAAATTGATGGTTGTAAACATTAATTGTCATTACTTGACTATGTTGTTACTTGAAACGGAATTTCATGGTTTTAGATGTGAGATTACTAGTAGGAACTTGGGACTCCATTAAGATTTAAGGCTAGAAATAGCTCTTATCGATGGAATCACCCATTTAAGGGTCTAAGCTAGAGATAGTGTGGCCTCCCCAAGCTTGATCTTGGTTGGTTATTGCTTTGACCAATAGTGCTCTAACCAGGACTACTGGATATGTGGTTGTTGATCGAGAGATACATAACCACGCCCATAACCAAGGCTACCTATGTCAATAAGAACGAATAAGTGTGAAAAGGCAAACACCCTATCCCATATTAAAGCCCCATTAGATACACATCCCTAGTCTCTTACTTAATTTGATACACCTGCTTTACTTACTTGCTTTGTTTACGAATTACGATTGTAGTGATAGAATCCCAATTCCCCCAACCTTTTACTTTCGTGTCTTAAGCATTTACTCTCTTTGCAAACTCATTTTAATACAATCTCCATATAGCTAGCATCAAGTCCCTATGGGTATGACCCCAACACCTGTTGGGTACTTATAAATGTGTTTTGCTTGACAATCGTCGTGCCTCCATATTTGGGGTGTACGATTTGAGCGTTTATAAAAAAATGGCACCATTGTCGAGGACTTGATTTGATAGATATATTTGGTTGTTGATTTGAAGTCACTTTGAGAGTGCTTTCTTTTTTTACTTTTGTTTGTTGTTTATGTTGCGATTGAAAAGGCTAGCCTATGGACGAGGCCGGTGACAATGAGAGAATTGATGACTTCATGGAGGTTGATAGGCTAAGCCTATGATGCAAGGAGGTGTGGGTGCAATCCGCCTTCCCCCTATGGTGGGAAATGCTATCTTCCATGTGATAAGCACCATGCTCTACTTAATCCAAATGAAGGGCCTATTTAGTGGAGAAGCACATGAAGATGCCAACCGGCATATCTGAAATTTGTGGAGATTTTCCAACCATTCATATTTCAGCATATCTCCTAAGAGTCCATTCGATTACGCCTATTCCCTTTTTCCTTGACGGGGGAAGCCACGACGTGGTTGGAAGAGTTGCTGGATGATTCCATCACATCTTGGTCTGAGTTGGTTGAGGAATTTAAATCAAGATTCTTCCCTCCATCTTGAATGATGAAGCTAAGAGATGAGATTACCAACTTTAGGCAACTCCTGGATGAGCCTCTACATGAAGTTTGGTTAAGGTTAAAAAAGAAGCTTCTCTTGTGTCTGAACCATGAGTTGTCGAACAACGTATTGCTGCAAAGCTTTTATCAGTCGTTGAACTCTCTAAATAAGTCAGTGGCTGACAACCTTGGAGGTGGCACCTTCATGGACTTAGAATTTCCCATTGCCTCAACTTTCCTAGAGCAAATGACCAAGACCAACCAAGCTTGGCATACGAGGGAAGCGAATATGCCATCTTCGAGAGCTCCCTCATCCATCCTGACCAATAAAATGAGTAAAAGAGATGAGGAACAGGATGAGACAATGGCCAAGATGATGATACAAATTGACTAGATGGCCAAGTATGTGATGGGAGTAGGTGGTGCAAAAGTGGTGAATGCAGTGAGTACACCGAAAATGAAAGCGAATGATGATGAACTGATGACAGTGGTCGATGGTAAACTATGCTTTGTGTCAGCGGGTTCTCATCCCTGGTATTATTGCCCGAGGGAAGAGAACCAAGGTTGGATACGATATAAATAAAGGGACAAAAATTAGAGGGATAGATACAAAGATGGTGATCGCTTCAATCACAGGAGCTCAAATCCCTATATACCTCTGAACAAGGTGGACTCTCTCTGCCAACCAGGAACAAGCAACCCCGGTCATTCCAAGCTAGAGGACATGTTGTCCTTGGTTCTCAAGAAGGTGGATACGATAAATACGGGAGTGAGTGAGCCAAAGAGTGAAGTTTTAACACTTCACCAAACTGTGAGCTCTCACTCAGCCTTGATCAAACATCTTGAAGCACAAACGAACCACCTCTTAAGCTAAATTAACCCGAGGATGAAGGGGATGCTGCTAAGTGATACCATCACCAATAAAAAAATGAGTGATTCGAGGTAGCATCGTCAAGCTGCGATATTAAATCAAGCGCTGCTTGGGAGGCAACCCAAGTTCCTTTATTTTGTTTTTGGTTATGTTTTGTTATTTTTGGTGTGTTTGTAGGTAATTCATGGTGTAGAAACATGGACAAGTGAAAATAGGGTTGTGCAGAGCACCGTGCAGACCATATAAGCTTGTGCGTGCCGCACAGCTCACCGCATGCCAAAATAGAAGGCCTGGGAGGAAGTTGAAAAATTGGAGGTGTCGTGCGGTCTGTACGAGCCCAAGTTCACATCGCACCTCCATCGCATAGCAAACCAGAAGCTTGGGCAAGCCCAGTGGAGAAAAAAGGCGATGCGTGAAATGCCATGTGGTCTGCACCAAGGCTGGTGCGAATCACATGTCGTAGCACACAAGAGGTAAATTTGAATTTGAATTGACCTAACCCATTGATCGACCCAACCCGGAGATGACCTGGCCAAATTTTTTTTCTTCTTTTCTTTTTAAAACTGCCTTCCCTCTTCATCTTCCACCATCTTTTCTCCAAACTTCACAATTTCTCTCCCAAAATTCTCTCTAAATCCCTCAAACTCCCTCAAAATCTTTCCTTTCCTTCATCCAACCATCTCTGCCGCTCCACCACTACTATCTCCGTCGTCTCTTCGGAAAGTCTACTTGGGTCACCATTGTTGAACGCCGAAAAGCTTTAATTTTCACTCCTCTCTTTCTAATCTACACTTGTGGTATGTTCCTCGACATTAAATACTGGTTTTTATGAAGGTTGGGAACTCATATTGTGAAGCATGCTTAGTAGAATTGTCATGTTAATTTTGGGTGAGATACAAAAATTTTGGGTCCCCAATTTTGAGTTGTATTGAAAATTTTGCTTATTGTCAACTTGGTAGAACTTGAATTTTGTTAATGCATGTTGATTGGTAGTGAATTTTAGCCTTGAAATCTATGTTTGGGGTGAAGTCTGAGTAACCCACTTGTGATTGACAAATGGTTTGGCCCGATGATAGATTGGGTGACATTGTTCTTAAGGGCAAGTCGTCGTTTGTCATGAAGTTTTAGTTGAAAATAGATTGTTAGGGCTGAATATTGCTATGTGTATTCCCATGATTCGTTGTTGAAAATTATCCTTAGGTGGATGATATTTTGCGGGGAGAGGTTAATTGTTGCTAAAATTTGTTGGTGCCCATTAATGCAAGTGAGGGCTTGATGTTCCCGATGATAGATGGGGTAACGTCCATCTTAAGGAAATTCGTTAAGTTGTTTGCTTGCTTGTTGTTGTTGTTAATAGAAATCTCGAGAAGTCTGAGTACTCGGATGGTTGTGGTCATGATATACCTTACCCCCCATTGTTTAATCTTGTTGGTTTGTTGTGTGGTGCCGAGTGCCTAAGTACATCTTGCTCTATGGATCACATGCATAATTCACAAGAACAAAAGGAACCAAAAATTCCAATTGTGCCTTTGTGCGTTCCGCATGTGATGTATAGATCTTGATGTGCGGGTTGCACAAGGCATCACACCATGTTCAAAATATAGCCAACTCACTGTTTCGAGGGGTGAAGCATAGTGCGACATGCACTTTTGTTGGTGCAGACCGCACTAGCTTCACACCTCAATGGAAAAATTCCCTGTAGGATTCTGTTAGCTCGTGCGATAGCACATGGAACCCATACTCCTGCTGGTGCATTTTGCATGTGGTCCGCACAAGCCTTCAGTCACCTACTTTATTTTTCTAGTCCATTGCATTCCATCCTTTGTAGTTGCTAACTTCTTTTTAGGTTTTGTTTTTGTTTTGACTCACAATCTCTATATGCAAAATATCTAAAAGTGGTCTTTAAGATATGGTTGATAAAACATACAACCATGAAAGACAATTAAGGGACTTGTCGAAGTATCTACCAGGATTGATTGAGAGGGTGGTGAAAAATGCCATCAAGGGAGTTATGGAGAGCGTGTCCAATCTTTGTAAAAGGGTGGACCTCGACACTCCGGAAGGACCTCGAAAAGGAAAAGAGTAAGGCCTCAGTGGAGGAGGCAGATTTAAACACCCTATCCCAGCCTTGCACTATTCCTGGTCCCCTGGATGACTTGATGGCATCCCTTATAGATGAGGAGGAGGCAACAACTGATGATGATGATGAAGAGGCATAGCCTCCAGGGAGTTCACCCTTCTTTTCCTTGAGCTAGTAGCATTGAAGGCAATGATGCTTTTGTTGGGAAGGGGTGGCTTTACTTGTCTTTTGTTGGTGCCCATGAGTGGGCTTGCGATATTATTTTTATTGCCCTTGCCGGGCAGTGTTGACATTTTAGTTCTGCTAGATTTGATTTGTCCCTTGTCGGGCATATTTTGGATGATTGTGATTCTTATTGCCCTTTCCGGGCCATTTGCTTATCCTTTGTTTTGAGCTTATTTGCGCCCTCACCGGGCTTGATTTTTGGTTGTTGAGATTTTGTTACTGGGTTGGTCTTACATGTCCCATTGTCTTACTACCCGTGCTTTACAAATGCGCTAAAGGCCTACGCCGAGGCTTGTTTTTAATTGAATCATGAGCGCGCAATTGGATATCGCCTTGTTAATAGTATTTTAGAAATAAACTCCAAGGGTTTTCTTAATACCACGGTTCTTTCCCAAGGAGCAAAAGTTTTGATTATTTTATTTTTCTTTTCTTTTGTTTTTGTGTTGAACCGGGTTGGTGTTTCCCTATGATAGATTCAGAGGCGACTTTCTTAAGGTAAAATGCCAAGTTTTAGTCTTAAATTGAGTCCGTAGTTGCTTGTCTCGAAATGGACCCACCGAAAAATCTTTCCTGAAAATTGTTTTTGAAAGTAAAAGGAAGAAGGGAAATAAATTTTTGAGGAAAAACATTCTCTTGTCATGACTTGCACACTCTCGCTTTGGATTGATTGACTCACAAATGAGTGTGTAATAAACTAGGAATAGCCTGTCGAAAATCATTTGCCGCAATTGATTTTGAGACTAATGAAAGAAGTCTTGTGGCATGATGCCTTATGTGGTGAGGCTTTACCTTGATTCTCGTGCATGCGTGTCGTCTAGATCTTGCCCCAAATGTGATTCAAGGCGAAATTCTAAGTGTGACCGAGCTTGGAAGATGACCTTAGGCCCTCTTTAATTGCCACTTCAATGACTTCCCATGACATCAATCCGGGGATAACTTTTTTCTTGGCACTTTTGGAACAAGTTTTATATATTTGCTGCAATGTTTTTTATTTTGTTTTTGCAAATTTAAAGGCAAGTTTTCTGCATTATCTTGCATATTTTTCAAGATTTTAGCATCAATTTTTCTTTGTGCTATTATTCAACTTGTGCTTCATGTTTAAAAGTGAGTAGACATCCAGGTCTTTTTATTAAATATTTGACAGAGTGTGGAATTATACCTCAATAAACCATGCCAGAGATTTCGAGTAAAAATAGTGTAGTCGAGAGAAGAAATAAAACTCTTAAGGATATGTAATAAGTATGATTAGTCATTCTTCTTTACCTAAATCTCTTTGGGGAGAAGCACTAAAACTGCAGTTTACATATTTAACAGGTTTCAAAGCAAAACAATAACTAAAACCCCGTACAAGTTGTAAACTGGTAAGAAGCTTAGTATTAGACGCTTACATGTCTGGAGATGTCAAGCTAAGACTAGGCCTTACAAGCTTAATCAAAAGAAATCAAATTCAAGAATTTTTTGTTGATACTTTGTTGGCTACTCAAAAAGGTCGAGAGATTTTAAGTTTTACTACCCTCAAATAGATCTTTTTTTGAGATAGGAAATGCCAAATTTATTGGGGATATTGATTCTGCTTGGACAAATATAATTGTGTTTGAAGAGGAACTTGATAATATTTCTTCTACTAGTGAAAATGATCAAGTAGCTTTACTAGATGATTTTCAACTTGCAAAATAGGATTATATAGAAAATACTATACTTTTATCACCTTCTGTTCAAGTTGATATTTTTTAACAACCTCAAGTTAAAGTGCCTAAAAGAACATCTAGCAAAGAAAGGAGAAATGTAATTTCGGATGACTATGTTGTTTATTTACAAGAAAATGATTTTGACATAAAATTAAAACATGATCTTATAACTGTTAGTCAAGCAAAATCATGACAAAATTATGCTAAATGGATCGAAGCCATGAAAGATGAGATGAAGTCTATGAAAAATAATATCGTTTGGGATCTGATGTGGGTGTTTTTCACTTTTTTTAGCCATATTTCTCCCAAGTTTATACTTTGTTTTAAGGATAATCTATTTAGTAGTCTTGTTTTACACCCATTTCTACATTTTGACACTTATGTAAGGTGTTTTGTGTATTGTAGGTTAAAAAATCTAAATTAGACTAAGTATGAAATAAAATAGGAGGAGAAGTGAAGGCAAAGCAAGATAGTGATCCAATTTTGCTTCAGCTTAAGGGTACAGTCCATCAGCAAAGGGTTGAGGCTTTCTCCTAAAGGGGAGATAGTGTGCTCCATCATCAGGGTCGATTGTGTGTTCCCGACGTTGATTGGTTGAGATAATAGATTTTGATTGAGGCTCATAGTTCTAGATATTCTATTCACCGTGGTGCCACGAAGATGTATCGTGACCTACAAGAAGTCTATTGGTGGAATAGTATGAAGAGGGACATAGCCAGTTTTGTGGCTAAGTGTCCCAACTGTCAGCAAATGAAGGTAGAGCATCAGGGACCGGGTGGTATGACTCAGGATATTGATCTTCCTACTTGGAAGTGGGAAACGATCAATATGGACTTCATCACAGGTTTGTCTCGTACTCGAAGGCAACACGATTCTATTTGGGTGATTGTTGACATGATGACTAAATCAGCCCACTTCTTAGCGGTTAAGACTACTGATTTAGATGAGGATTACGCTAGACTCTACATCCGGGAGATAGTCCGATTGTACGGTGTTCCATTGTCTATCATTTTGGATAGGGGTACTCAGTTTACATTCCAGTTTTAGAGATCGTTTTAGAGAGGTCTTGGTAGTCAGGTGAAGCTTAGCACAACTTTTCACCCACAGACGGATGGCCAGGCATAACGTACTATTATGACTTTGGAGGATATGTTGAGAACTTGTGTGATTGATTTCAAGGGTAGATGGGATGATCACTTACCTCTTATTGAGTTGGCCTACAACAACAACTTTCACTCTAGCATCCAGATGGCTCCTTATGAGGCACTTTATGGGCAGAGATGTATGTCTCCTATTGGTTGGTTTGAGGTAGGTGAGGCGGCTTTGATTGGTCCAGATTCCGTTCATGAGACTATGGAGAAGGTTCAGATCATTAGGGAGAGGTTGAAGACCGCTCAGAGTCATCAAAAATCATATGCAGATGTGAGAAGGAGAGAGTTAGAATTTGAAGTTGATGATTGGGTATTCCTGAAAGTGTCACCCATGAAAGGTGTGATAGATTTGGCATGAAAGGAAAGCTTAGTCCCCGCTACATTGGTCCTTATTGAATTTTGAGGAGAGTTGGTAGTGTCGCTTATGAGTTAGATTTGCCATCAGATTTAGAAGCGGTTCATCCAATTTTCCATGTTTCTATGTTGAAGAAGTGTGTTACCCGACCTTGATTGTTCCTTTGAAGGATATGAATGTGAAGGATAACCTTACTTATGAGGAAGTTCCCGTGGAGATTCTTGATCGTCAGGTTCAGAGGTTGAGAAACAAAGAGGTCGCTTCGGTAAAGGTCCTTTGGAGAAATTAGCTAGTTGAGGGAGCTACTTGGGAAGTAGAAGAAACCATGAAAGCCAAGTACCCTCAATTATTTCCTTTCGACCCAGTTTCAGCTTGAGGTAATAGTTTCCTTCTTAGTACATTCCTTCGATTCTATTCCATCAATTTTCCTCATGATCCTAGCATGCATTCATGTTTTTCAAAGTTAGTTCATTCATGTTTTAAGTTGAAAAGATCAGTTTTCATGTTTACCCTTGAGTTTTACTATTTTGATGTGTGGTTGGGGTGTTATTTCTCCAGTTTCCTTACTTAGTCTTCATTCGAGGATGAATCATACCAAGCGGGAGATATTGTAACACCCCAGAATTTAATTCAGCTTTTAAACTTAGAAACTCAGAAAATTTTAGAAGTTCCAGGGATCACGAGTCAAGTCCACGAGCCGTGTTCCTGCAGATCATCCTTTGGTTTGAGAACCACGAGTCAGGTTCATGATCCGTGGATGGTTCCAAAGGTCGTGGAACCAACTCGTGGAACTCAGACTAAGGGTTATCGGTCCCCCGAGAAACCACAGGAAGTTTCTAAGACTCGTGAAAGTTTCCATGAGCCGTGCTGCTAAATCGTAGTAACTCTTCCGCAACTTGAATTTTGGGCTCAGGAACCACGAGTCCAATCCACGACTCGTGATTCCTTCAACGGCTTATGAAAGGGACCCGTGGAACCTGAAGCTGAGTTTTAAAACAACTTTTTCTTCGTTAAGTCCCGGGGGTATTTCAGTTATTACCCACCCTTTTAACTCCTAAGTGAGGTCATTTTGGCCATTCTTAGCATGATTTCTAAACTTATTAGCCTAATTCCCTTCTCATTACCTCATTCATCTACCAAATTGGGAAAAGAACTTCTTCAAGCATCAAGTCTCAAGCTCCAAGTTCAAGCCTGCATTTCTTTTCAATTTCAGTTGGGTTAGCTTCAATCAAGGTATGTGGTTATTCATTAACGGATTCCCTTCAACCTGATGCCCAAAACTCCAATCTTCTAAATTGAACTTATGGATTTCTAAATTACGGTTCTTACTCAAATTGGGGAAAAAGTTATGGGTCTTCTTTTAAGGCATCAATTCATGATTTCTCAATACATATCTATAATTTAATTGAAGTTCCTTAGTTGATTTCAAAGGCCATATGTTGATGATGAATTTTAGTATGATTTCATTGAATTGCATGTCTTCAAGTAAAATTGGTATGTTTAGGTAACATGACCTTTATTTTCATGAAATTGCATGCCTAATTCTTCAAGCTATGATATTAGAAAGGAAAGTATATTTTGAATTATGGTTTTGCGAAGCTTTAAGATTCGACTTGTGAATTGCATGACATCAATTATGTCCTTATGCTTTTCCAATAGTTTTGGACATTAGATATGTCCCTATGTTTTATGAAAGGTTTGGCATCCAGATATGTCTACCTAAGTTATGAACAGTTTTGACATAAGACATGTCACAAGTATTATGAGCTATACATATATGTTTTGGGAGTAGTATTAGAATCGAGTTGGACAGGGTGAGAGTACCCTTAGTCCCAGAACTACGTGCCCTCATAGGTTCTAAGTCCCCTCATGTCACGACCCAATTTCTCGGTCATGATGGCGCCTACAACCCCCGGTAGGTGAACCAATCCCCGTAGCTCAGAACAGTTAGTAATGGGCTACTATCTAGCAAATATGGGAACAAGACGAAGAGAACAGATAAAAGGGATATAAATATATACATATGCGGAAGCTAAACAAAACCCCAAGACCTGGTATCATAGTATAGAGCCAAAACTACATACATGGAGTGCAAACGATCCAAAACAATATATACAGATGTCTCTGAATGGTAATAGAGTACATGAAGCAAAAGATAAACTAAAGCTAAGCTCCGATTGCCAAGAGCTCACCCTCAGTCTGAAGTAGTCCCCAAAAGATCTCCAAGCACGAATCACAGCGATGGCCCACGCTAGGATCTGCACCCAAAGATGCAGGGGGTAGGGGTGAGCACCAAATGCGAAGCATAAGGTACCCAATAGGTATTATAGGCCGACTGGGCACATATAAGAAAAAAGCGTAGTAACATACAGAATAGAAGCAAGCAGTCACAGAAATCAACGAAAGGTACACAGGAACTAGCCCAGAGGGAAATCAACAAAACCACATGTGAGGCCAGTAAGAAGAATATACACACCATAGGCACAGGTGAAAGTAAGAAACAACGCACCTGGGGTCCTTGCAATAACAGTGTATACATAATAAGTTTACAAAATGGACGGTATACCGGTAACCTCAAGTGTAAGAAGAGGGAAATAGTAATGATAGGCATGCTCAGAGACATGAATCAAACTCAACTAATCATATCAATCTCAAATCCAGAACTAAGAGTCTAGCAGTAACCAATTCCATACTTAACCATAACAGGGAACAATTCTGTAAGTAAATAGCAAGAGTCTACGGCCCATACAACCGAGGAACACAAACAAGTGAAAACAAACCCTCCGGCATCCCATACTACCGGAGCGTACAATCAACAAACAACAAATAAGGGTGGAGCCTCGAACAATGAATGATATGATGCATGAAGATCTCAAGTGAAATGGCATCTCTGTATGTACCTCCTCCGGTGCCGATCCGGCCCAGCAGGTAGGTTCCATGGAAGGACACTGCCCGTATACCTCTACTCCACCGTATACCCCTCCTCCGGCACACGCAGCCTGAAGCCCCAGGCCCGGATGGCAAGGTCCATGGAGGTCCCTGACCCCATACTAAAACTCAGTATCAAAACATGTCGTCCGAAAGCCAGACTGGTGTCAAGATAGAGACCCAGTCTCAAATATGCATGCCCAGACCCTGTCCAGGACTAAAGTAGTAGGAAAATATCTCAAAAAAAAACCCCTCCAAGGGTGACCGGGAGTAACCGGGTCTAAACAATAAAAAGTCATGTAAAAATCATCTCAAGTAGCAAGAAAACTCAACTAGCACCCCGGCCCTGCCGAGTCTAGCGTTAATCGTAAAACTGATGATTTAAAACATAATTTACTTTCTTTTACCCAGGAATATTCACAAGTTAAATCAAACCATTTCCAAATCATTTCCATCAAAAACAGGCCCCCGGGGCCATGCAAGGTTTAGAAAATAGTGCCAGTAGTCCCGAAGCCAAAACCATAGTAAAACATGGATAAAACCTCTTTATATGCATGGAAATGGTATGATCACACACAATAGCTGCCCAGCAGTTCACAATCAACCTATCGACCCTGCACAGGCCCACAACTACTCAGCAAGCATAACCAGCCTAGAAGGATAATTCTATGCCCGGGACTCGCGGACATTCCCAAAATCCCACCTTCTATGTTCCAGAGTCAACAAGGTCTCACAGGACCACAAGGGTAAATAAAATATATCGACAAGTACTACAAACAACGGAGGAACAAAAGTAGGCGGACATGAATAAAGCGGTCGAGGTCTGTGGTACCAACCTAATAATCTAACCCAAGGATGCCATTAATACAATTTTATCCTATATATGTGGAGTCTGGGGAAAATAAACCGTAACCTACCTGTCGTCCGATGACAAGCTTGAATCTCCCCGAAAAAGCTCCAACAGGAAATCAAACTTGAATTTAGGCTTGAATTTAAGTTATAAGCAACAATAAAATCAGTTATCCGATCCTAAAACACCAAGCACCACCTTAATGGAACAATAACATTTTTGTTACCCATGAACTAAAATGGAACGTTCAAGACTTGCAATAGAATATCATAAGAGAGTTTTTACGCCACGTATAAAAATACATATAATATATATAGAAGGATGATAAGAAAGGGATGCGATCATACCAGCACTAACGCACCGGATCTCATCAGAACTCCGAAGTTAAGCGTGCTTGGGCGAGAGTAGTACTAGGATGGGTGACCCCCTGGGAAGTCCTCGTGTTGCATCCCTCCTTTAGAAGGGGAGCCTTGAAGTAACTGGTAAAGTTGTTGCCATGTGACCAGGAGGTCACGGGTTCAAGCCGTGAAAACAGCCCTTTGCAGAAATGTAAGGTGAGGCTGCGTACAATAGACCCTTGTGGTCTGGCCCTTCCCCGGACCCCGCGCATAGCGAGAGCTTTAGTGCACCGGGCTGCCTTTTTTTTTTAAGGATGATAAGAATCCTTTGCCTACTAATTATATAATAGGTATGCATGTCATAATTAGAAGTTCACTTCCATGACAAATGGCAGCAACCATAATTCCACTAAGCTTGTTGTTCCCTTGTCTTACCTCCACGTGGAGTAGATACCACAATCTTATTTATTCTTTTACGTATATATACTCGGGTATTGAACACGTTCATAGTAAAATATATATAATATTCTGAATATACCATAATTAATAGAAAATTATTCCAAGTAAAACCTACTATATTATAATAATAATTTTCAACATAACAAAATTTACTATCTCCGTTAAAATATTACAATGTATAAAAACCTTATAAAATAAATACATATACAATTAAATCGTAACAAAATATTTTTCATAAACCTTTAAAATATTTTGAAAAGGTAATAATAATATAACTTTTTACCAAATTCAACTTTTAAATAAAATATTTTCAAATATACGCGCGATGCTAATAAAATTCTCAAACTTAAGTTCGCAACTCACCACCGCACGATTTTGATACTCAAGAACTCTCTTGGAACCCTCCCTTATGTTTTCTCACTCTTTTAGAACTGAAATGGCATTTTAAAACGTGAAGTTGAGGCTTAAATCGAGTTTGACCCGACCCGGTTCGCGACCCGGTTCGCAACCCGTTTCTGCCAGACAGTCCGCGATAAAATAGTCATAACGTTTTACTCAGAGATCAGTTGGATGTGAGGTTTTATGCGTTGGAAACTAGACTCGTAGACCTTCGATTTGGTATTTCGGGGGACTTCTAACTCTTTTATATATTGGGAGAAAAGCCCAGAGACATTTTACCCAAAGTTCAGAAAATTTATTAAAGGAAGTTACGATAACTTTTGTCGACTAGCTTGACTTCAAAACTTATCATACGACCAAACAAATGGACCCGGCACCGAACTACTGGTCCCGACAAGCCTTAAATGACTTGGGGCCGCTACAAACAAGCTCTAACAGTTCAAGGAAAACGTACACGTGGAAATAACCGGAAGGGTCATTACATCATCCACTACTAAAAAGGACTTTCGTCCTCGAAAGTCAATGTCAAGGGGGTACCTGAAGGCTAAAATAGCTGCGGATACTGATCCCGCATATCTCTCTCGGTCTCCCAGGTAGCCTCCTCGACTGGACGGTGCCTCCACTGAACCTTAACAACCGGGATCTCTCGAGACCTTAATCTCCTGACATCTCTGGCCAAAATAGCTGCTGGCTCCTCAACAAAGGCTAAACCCTCATCCAACTGAACTGAATCCCACTGCAACACATGAGACTCATCTGAGACATACTGACGCAACATCGAAACATGGAATACAGGATGTATAGCTGAAAACATCGGAGGTAAGGCTAGCTGATAGGCAACGCTACCAACCCTCTGAAGAATCTCAAATGGCCCAACATACCTGGGGCTAAGCTTGCCCCGCCTACCAAATCTCACCACGCCCTTCATGGGCGATACACGGAGAAACACCAAGTCACCGACACTAAACTCCAAGGCACGAAGCCGACGATCAGCATAACTCTTCTGCCTGCTCTGAGCTGCCCGAAGTCTGTCCTGAATCACTCAGACTCGGTCTAAGGAATCTCGAAGCAAATCTGTGCTCTGTGGCCCAAAACTAAAACCATCAAACCAACCTACCGGTGATCTGCAACGCCTGCCATACAAAGCCTCAACAAGGTGCCATGCCGATACTCGAATGGAAGCTGTTATTATAAGCAAACTCTGCCAAGGGAACAAACTGATCCCAAGAACCTCCAAAGTCAAGAACACAGGCCCGAAGCATGTCCTCCAGAATCTGAATGGTCCTCTCGGACTGGCCATCTGTCTGAGGGTGGAAGCGGTTGAAGATGAACCTCTGTACCCAAATCTCGCTGAATAGCCTTCCAGAACTGAGATGTGAACTGAGTGCCGCGGTCTGAAATGATAGAAGCTGGGACCCCGTTGCAACCGAACAATCTCACGAAGGTAGATCTGAGCTAACCTCTCTGCGCCATAAGAAGTCTGAACCGGCAAGAAATGTGCTGACTTAGTCAGCCTATCAACAATCACCCATATGGAATCAAACCTATGAGAAGTACGAGGTAAACCAACAACGAAGTCCATAGTAATCCCTTCCCACTTCCACTCAGGAATGGGAAGTCGCTGCATCAAACCACCAGGTCTCATGTACTCGAACTTAACCTGCTGACAGTTCAAGAACCGAGATACGAAATACGCTATATCCCGCTTCATACCACTCCACCAGTAAAGCTGCCTCAAGTCTCTATACATCTTTGCTGTGCCAGGGTGAATGGAGTATCTAGTACAATGTGCCTCGTGAAGTATCAACTGAATGAAATCACTAATCCTCGAAACACAAACGCGACTATCAAAGCTCAGAACCCCATCTAAATCTAGAGTAGCCTAGCTGGTCTCACCCTTAACAACCCGATCACGAAGGTCACACAACTGCTTATCCTCAAACTGACTGCTCTGAATCTGATCAATCAAAGTAGAACGAACCTCAACACTGGCGAGAACTCTGCTAGGATCCGACAAGTCAAGCCTAACCAAACGGTTAGCCAAGGACTGGATGTCCAAGGCCAATGGTCGCTCTGAAACTGAAAGAGAAGCTAGGCTACCCATACTCACTGTCTTCCGGCTCAAGGCATCCTCTACCACATTTGCCTTGCCCGGATGATACAGAATAGTGAAGTCATAGTCCTTCACTAACTCGACCCATCTCCTCTGTCTTGAGTTCAACTCTCGCTGACTCGTGATATACTGAAGACTTCGGTGATTGGTGAAGATCTCACAGTGAACTCCATATAGGTAATGCCTCCAGATCTTGAGTGTAAAAACTACCGCCGCCAACTCTAAGTCATGAGTGGGGTAGTTGCGCTCGTGAGCCTTCAGCTGCCTTGACGCATATGCTATTACTCGACCCTGCTGCATCAACACACAACCAAGACTAACCCCAGAAGCATCACAATACACGGAGAAGCTCTGACCCTCAACCGGCAAAGTCAAAACTGGAGCTGAAGTCAATAAGGCCTTAAGCCTCTTGAAGCTATCCTCACACTGGTCCGACCACTGAAATGGGACATCCTTCCTAGTCAGCATAGTCAAGGGTGCTGCTATGGAAGAAAATCCCTCAATGAACCGTCGGTAGTAACCTGCTAACCCAATAAAGCTGCAGACCTCAATAACAGTAGTAGGTCTAGGCCACTCACAAACCGTTGAAATCTTTCCCGGATCAACCCTAACCCCATCCTTAGACACCACGTGCCCTAAGAATGCAACTGACTCAAGCCAAAACTCGCACTTTGAGAACTTGGCATAAAGCCGATGATCTCTCAAAGTCTGGAGTATAACCCTCAAGTGCTGCTCATGCTCATCTCTACTACGCGAGTATACCAAGATGTCGTCTATAAAAACTATCACAAAGGAGTCCAAATACGGGCCAAGAACCCTGTGCATCAAGTTCATAAAGGCTGCGGGGGCATTAGTCAACCCAAAAGACATCACCAGGAACTCATAATGGCCATAACGTGTCCTGAATGCTGTCTTAGGGATGTCCTCCGCCCTAATCCTCAACTGATGGTAGCCAGACCTCAAATCAATCTTCGAAAACATGACTGAACCCTGAAGCTTGTCAAACAAATCATCAATCCTCGGCATCGGATACCTATTCTTCACTGTCACCCTATTCAGTTGCCGATAGTCAATACACATGCGCATCGACCCATCCTTCTTCTTTACGAAGAGAACAGGAGCACCCCAAGGTGACACACTAGGCCTAATAAACCCCTTAGCTAACAGATCCTGGAGCTGCTCCTTAAGCTCCCTCAACTCAGCAGGAGCCATACGATAAGGAGAAATAGAAATGGGCCTAGTGCCCGACTCTAGCTCAATAGCGAAATCAATATCTCTCTCAGGTGGAAGGCCTGGCAGGTCGGTAAGAAACACATCGAGGAAGTCTCTAACCACAGGAACAGACTCAGGAGAAGTAGGGTCAGCACTAACATCTCGGACATATGCTAGATAAGCTAAACACCCACAGGAAATCAACTTCCTAGCTCAAAGACAAGAGATGATCCCAGATGGTGCATGGCTAACAGAACCCTGCCACACAACCGGGGATACACCGGGCATGGCATTGGTAATGGTCTTGGCATAACAATCCAAAACCACGTGGTAAGGGGATAACCAGTCCATGCCCAGTATCATATCAAAATCTAGCATATCAAGAATCATCAAATCACCCCAAGTCTCTGAATCACCAATAGATAGCATACAAGATCTCACAATCCGATCCACTACTAAAAAATCTCCTACTGGGGTCAAAACAGAAACATGAACAGATAATGGCTCACTAGCCAACCCCAAACAAGGCACAAAGTAGGCAGATACATATGAACAAGTGGATCCAGGATCAAATAAAGCCATAGCAGACTGATGGCACATAGAAATCATACATGTAATCACAGCATCTGAGGCCTCTGCCTCTGGTCTCCTAGGGACCGCGTAAAACTGACGATGACCTCCACCTGCCCGTCCGCCATCCCTACCACCTGCTCTGCCGCGCGGAGCACTATCTCTACTCTGACGACCACCCCTTCTAGCCGGAGGCTGAACTGCTCGTAAAGGCTCGGCCAACTGAACTGTACCCTGCTGAGGGCAATCTCTAGCAAAATGACCAATCGCACCACAAGTAAAACAAGCCCTTGACGGCCTACTCAGTCGAGATGAACCAGCAGATCCCGTATAACCACCACGACCTGATGCCCCAGAAACTGTACCCCTCGAAGACTGGCCACCATAGCCCTGATGGCTGCTCTAACCCTGCTCGAACTGGTACTACCGAAAGTATGAAGGGAAGCATGAACCGGTCGGCTGGACTGACCCTGGTGCTGCTGTGGCTGATAACTCCGGCTCCACTGGCCAGGACCTCTACCGCCATATCTGGAACCACTGTAGACACCCTGATGCCGAGGCCTCTTATCTCTGGACCCCTGATCGTGTCGCTGTAAGTCCTCCACAGTGCGGGCATAGTCTACGATAGCCTGAAATAACCGACCACTAGCAACCAATATCTCAGCGGGCTTCCTGATCTCTGGCCTCAAACCCCATACAAATTTGTGAATCCTATCTGCCTCGGTAGGAATGATCATAGCTACGAATGGTGCTAGCTGATGAAAACGGGTCTCATACTCCGAGATAGTCGTAGACCCCTGCACAAGGTGAGTAAACTGCTCCCTGCGACGCTCACGATCACTCTGAGGTAGGAACTTTGCCATAAAGGACTCATAAAACTCAGACCAGGTCAAAGGAGGTGACGACGGTGGTCTACAAGCAACCTGGGCCCTCCACCATAACTTCGCTGGGCCCTCCAACTGATAGGTAGTATAACCAACTCTGTGAGTCTCCAACAAACCCAAATGATGCAACATCTCCTCACAGGTAGTAATAAAGTCATGTGGATCCTGTCCAGAAGTACCAGCGAACCTCGGAGGTGCTAACCTCAAAAACCTACCCAACGCCTTCTGCTCTGACTCTGTCATAGCTGGGCGAGGAGCAAGAGGTTGTGCAACCGATGGAACCGGAATGACCTCCGCACGGGGAGCCATAGTAGCAGGCTGCGCTCCTGAGCTCTGTGCACCCAGGGCTACCCCCTGAGCGGATGTCTGCGCTACCTCAGAAGGCCGCTCTCCAATCATACCCAAAAGCTGTAATAGTAACCCTCGAATATCTGAAGACTGAGCTGCGGCTGAAGCTGGCACAGAAGTGGGCACTGGAGCTGGTACTGGAGCTGGCGCTAGAGCTGGTGCTGGAGCTGGTGCTAGAGCTGGTGCTCGAGATGGTGCTGGAGCGGGAGGCTCATCTCCGCGTGATGCCAATGATCTCGTACGAACCATCTGCGGAAGAATGAAGTAGAACAAATGAGATTTCCAGAAACTTCAAGGGTTCCACGCACAACACAGAAGCAATGAGAGAGTCAAATTTCCTAAAATGTCACTGTAGCCTCCCAAAGATTGAGTACGGACGTCTCCGCCCCGATCCGCAGGACTCTACTAGACATTGGCTCCTATACCGATGACACCGGTGAACCTAAAGCTC
The DNA here is from genome assembly GCA_003996215.1 of Jaltomata sinuosa. NCBI lineage: Eukaryota > Viridiplantae > Streptophyta > Magnoliopsida > Solanales > Solanaceae > Jaltomata > Jaltomata sinuosa. The sequence continues at coordinate 228,369 of QJPP01002537.1, read as the reverse complement.
TGATACCAAGTTGTCATGACCCAATTTCTCGGTCATGATGGCACCTACAACCCTCGGTAGGTGAACCAATCCCCGTAGCCCAGAACAATTAGTAATGGGCTACTATCTAGCAAATATGGGAACAAGACGAAGAGAACAGATAAAAGGGATATAAATATATACATATGCGGAAGCTAAATCAAACCCCAAGACCTGGTATCATAGTATAGAGCCAAGACTACATACATGGAGTGCAAACGATCCAAAACAATAAATACAGATGTCTCTGAATGGTAATAGAGTACATGAAGCAAAAGATAAACTAAATCTAAGCTCCGATCGCCAAGAGCTCACCCTCAATCAGAAGTAGTCCCCAACAGATCTCCAAGCACGAATCACAGCGATCTAACGGCGATGGCCCACGCTAGGATCTGCACCCTAAGATGCAGGGGGTAGAGGTGAGCACTAAATGCAAAGCATAAGGTACCCAGTGGGTATCATAGGCCGACTGGGCACATATAAGATAAAAGCGTAGTAACAGACAGAATAGAAGCAAGCAGTCACAGAAATCAACGAAACGTACAAAGGAACTAGCCCAGAGCGAAATCAACAAAACCACATGTGAGGCCAGTAAGCAGAATATACACACCATAGGCACAGGTTAAAGTAAGAAACAACGCACCTGGGGTCCTTGCAATAACAGTGTATACATAATAAGTTTATGAAATGGACGGTATACCGGTAACCTCAAGTGTAAGAAGAAGGAAAGAGTAATGATAGGCATGCTCAGAGACATGAATCAAACTCAACTAATCATATCAATCTCAAATCCAGAACTAACAGTCTAGCAGTAACCAATTCCATACTTAACCGTAACAGGGAACAATTCTGTAAGTAAATAGCAAGAGTCTACCTACAGTCCCTCGGCCGCCCATACAACCGAGGAACACAAACAAGTGAAAACAAACCCTCTGGCATCCCATACTACCGGAGCGTACAATCAACAAACAACAAACAAGGGTGGAGCCTCGAACAATGAATGATATGATGCATGAAGATCTCAAGTGAAATGGCATCTCTGTATGTACCTCCTCCGGTGCCGATCTGGCCCAGCAGGTAGGTTCCATGGAAGGACACTGCCCGTATACCTCTACTCCGCCGTATACCCCTACTCCGGCACACACAGCCCGAAGCCCCAGGCCCGGATGGCAAGGTCCATGGAGGTCCCTAACCCCATACTAAAACTCAGTATCAAAACATGTCATCCAAAAGCCAGACTGGTGTCAAGAGAGAGACCCAGTCTCAAATATGCATGCCCAGACCCTGTCCAGGACTAAAGTAGTAGGAAAATATCTCAAAAATAAAAACCCCTCCAAGGGTGCCCGGGAGTAACCGGGTCTAAATAGTAAAAAGTCATCTCAGGTGCTCGGTCCGACCGAGGCTAAAAATCATCTCAAGTAGCAAGAAAACTCAACTAGCACCCCGGCCCTACCGAGTCTAGCGTTAATCGTAAAACTGATGATTTAAAACATAATTTACTTTCTTTTACCCAGGAATATTCACAAATTAAATCAAACCATTTCTAAATCATTTCCATCAAAAACAGGCCCCCGGGGCCATGGAAGGTTTAGAAAATAGTGCCAGTAGGCCCGAAGCCAAAACCATAGTAAAACATGGATAAAACCTCTTTATATGCATGGAAATGGTATGATCACACACAATAGCTGCCCAACAGCTCACAATCAACCTATCGAACCTGCACAGGCTCACAGCTACTCAGCAAGCATAACCAGCCTAGAAGGATAATTCTATGCCCGGGACTCGCGGACATTCCCAAAATCCCACCTTCTATGTTCCAGAGTCAACAAGGTCTCACAGGACCACAAGGGTAAATAAAATATATTGGCAAGTACTACAAACAACGGAGGAACAAAAGTAGGCGGACATGAATAAAGCGGTGGAGGTCTGTGGTACCAACCTAATAAACCAACCCAAGGATGCCCATTAATACAATTTTATTCTATATATGTGGAGTCTGGGGAAAATAAACCGTAACCTACCTGTCGTCCGATGACAAGCTTGAATCTCCCCGAAAAAGCTCCAACACAAAATCAAACTTGAATTTAGGCTTGAATTTAAGTTATAAGCAACAATAAAATCAGTTATCCGATCCTAAAACACCAAGCATCACCTTAATGGAACAATAACATTTTTGTTACCCATGAACTCAAATGGAACGTTCAAGACTTGCAATAGAATATCATAAGAGAGTTTTTAGGCCACGTATAAAAATACATATAATATATATATAGAAGGATGATAAGAATCCTTTGCCTACTAATTATATAATAGGTATGCATGTCATAATTAGAAGTTCAATTCCATTACAAATGGCAGCAACCATAATTCCACTAAGCTTGTTGTTCCCTTGTCTTACCTCCACGTGGAGTAGATACCACAATCTTATTTATTCTATTACGTATATACTCGGGTATTGAACACGTTCATAGTAAAATATATATAATATTCTGAATATACCATAATTAATAGAAAATTATTCTAAGTAAAACCTACTATATTATAATAATAATTTTCAACATAACAAAATTTGCTATCTCCGTTAAAATATTACAATGTATAAAAACCTTATAAAATAAATACATGTACAATTATATCGTAACAAAACATTTTTCATAAACCTTTAAAATATTTTGAAAAGGTAATAATAATTTAACTTTTTACCAAATTCAACTTTTAAATAAAATATTTTCAAATATACGCGTGATGCTAATAAAATTCTCAAACTTAAGTTCGCAACTCACCACCGCACGATTTTGATACTCAAGAACTCTCTTGGAACCCTCCCTTATGTTTCTCACTGTTTTAGAACTGAAATGGCATTTTAAAACGTGAAGTTTAGGCTTAAATCGAGTTTGACCCGACCCGGTTCGCGACCCGGTTCGCAACCCATTTCTGCCAGACAGTCCGCGGTAAAACAGTCATAACGTTTTACTCAGAGATCAGTTGGATGTGAGGTTTTGTGCGTTGGAAACTAGACTCGTAGACCTTCGATTTGGTATTTTGGGGGACTTATAAATCTTTATATATTGGGAGATAATCCCAGAGACATTTTACCCAAAGTTCAGAAAATTTATTAAAGGAACTTACGATAACTTTTGCCGACTAGCTTGACTTCAAAACTTATCATACGACCAAATAAATGGACCCGGCACCAAACTACCGGTCCTGACAAGCCTTAAATGACTTGGGGCCGCTACAAACAAGCTCTAACGGTTCAAGGAAAACGTATACGTGGAAATAACCGGAAGGGTCATTACCCCTCAGTTGGGAATAAGATTTAGTGATCACACCACAGTCATGCCTTTATACCTTGGCAAAGTATATTGGGTCCTTTCGATGGGGCATATACATCGGATTTTTTGTAGCTCACATGGTCTATGTCGGTTAGAGAACCTCCCACAGAAACAATATTAGGTTTTAAAATGCATTGACTCTCTGTCTTCCGATTTCAGGACTATTATGACTCTTTTTGAATCTCCATCTTGGCACCCGTTCTCCCTAATTGCTTGAAAGTGAAAAGTATGCTAAAAGCCTACGTTTTGGGGGGGGGGGGAATGAAAAGACAACATAGGCAAATGCCTAAGTTTGGGGGTGTATGTCATCAAATGAGCAGAAGAAAAGGAATGCACTTCAAGTGCAAGGTAGCACCGAAGGTTTGAATTGAAAATTGCTCCAAAAATCAATCCAATGAGTGAAAAATGAAAAGCAAAAAGAGGTGCTACCAAATGAAGGCGATACAAGGAGTTGAATGATCATTATTAGAAAAGAGAAGCTTGGGTTGTGTGAGGGAGAAATAAGGTGAAGTCAAAATTTGAAAATGTGAGTGGTGTTCAAAATGAGAACAAAGAGCATTAGGGAGGTTTAGTCACTCGAACCAAATGAAATCCTTACCTTAGCCCTAGCCAACATCATAACCCACAAGTCCTTGGTTATTCCGAGCTTGGCTACCCTACATTAGTGGCAATTTACATGAAGGGCAAGCCTATGGTTCGACGCATATGCACTTGAACTTCCTTGAGAGAGTGAGAGTCTTCTTAGTTCTCCTATAATCCCGTTGTTTGTGAATTGAATGATTGTGAGTGGATTTCTCTTGTGGTGAGCGGCATCATGCTCTCGAATTAAATCATGAAGTCTTTATTTCAATTAAGAGGAATGAATGAGACAAGTTGTGTGGCAAATCTCGAGGCAAACCTTGACGGTCCATGCCAATGACTTGAGAAGCTTAAATATCTTATTTTGAATGACAAAATTCCCTTGGTTTTGAATGAGAAATGAAGTCCTTTTGGAAAAGGTTTTGAAATGACCAATTGCCTTGATATTGTAGTGGTTCAAATTGAGATGAGCATCGTAGTTGAGTCTTTGTTTATTCTTTTTCTTAAATTTTTAGTATAGAATAGTCTTTTGTGCCTTGATTGAGTCTAGAGCATAATTCATTCCTTGCCTTGAGAGTATCTTGCTTGAGGACAAGCAATAGTTCAAGTTTGAGGGTTTGATAAAACGGTAATCTACCAACTTATTGATCCTATATCCATGAATTATTGCTATGTTTTGAATAGATTTAGAGGTTCTTATGTCCTTTATTGATGTCTATGCAGGTACTTGTGATCAAAGATAGAAAACAAGAAAATTAACCCAAAAAGAGCTCGAAAGGAGTGAAGTGTGAAGTGATCGAAAGAAGACAAGAATTTTCCCTGAGATGCAGCGCTTGTGCGACACGCATAAGCCGTGGTGCGTTCTGTACCTCCCACTGCATGAAGCTTAGGGTTTCCTAAAGAATCTGTCACGGGGTGCGATCATCATGTGACGCGCACAATCCATGGTATGAACCACAATCATGTTGCATGAGACCTTCCAAATTAGCTAAAGTCATTGGTTCAACTGAAGACGGTGTGCGATACGCACATCATGACGTGGGAACTGTACGTCGCGATGCACACCACCTGAAGGGCAATTTTGTCCTGAATTTTAGTGACATTTTGGGAAACTATAAAGGCTAATTTAGGCACAATTGTAAAAAGAATTCTTTAGTCCTGAATATTTTGAAAATCTTTTTACTTTGAGAACAAGTTTTCCTCTCTAAAGAGAAGAGAGTTTGAATCCATTCTCTTGGTTAACCATTTGTGTACTCAAATTGAGCTTAGAACTTCAAATTCAGCTTGAATGAAGAGCATTTTGACTTACCCATTTGGTATATCTCTCTCCTTTGCTATGAGTGGCTGATTTCACTTGTCTAGGGGTGTGTTGATAATGGGTGCTTGAAAAATAGGTGTGAGTGTTGCTAATTCTTGCTTATAATTTCTTATTTGATATGGGTCTAGTAGTTTCACCAAGTTTTAATCCTAAAATTGATGGTTGTAAATATTAATTGTCATTACTTGACTATGTTGTTGCTTGAAATAGAATTTCATGGTTTTGGATGTGATTACTAGTGGAAACTTGGGACTCCATTCAGATTTGAGGCTAGAAATAGCTCTTATCGATGGAATCACCCATTTAAGGGTCTAAACTAGAGATAGTGTGACCTCCCCAAGCTTGATCTTGGTTGTTTATTGCTTTGGCCAATAGTGCTCTAACCGGGACTATTGGATATGTGGTTGTTGATCGAGAGATAAATAACCATGCTCATTACCAAGGCTACCTATGTCAATAAGAAAGAATAAGTGTAAAAAGGCAAACACCCTATCCCACATTAAAGCCTCATTGGATACACATCCCTAGTCTCCTACTCAATTTGATACACCTACTTTACTTACTTGCTTTGTTTATGAATTGCTATTGTAGTGATAGAATCCCAATTCCCCTAACCTTTTACTTTTGTGTTTTAAGCATTTACTCCCCTTGCGAACTCATTTTGATACAATCTCCATATAGGTACTACCCCGACACCTGTTGGGTACTTATAAATGTGTTTTGCTTGACGATCATCGTGCCTCTATATTTGGGGAGTACGATTTGAGTGTTTATCAATTGGAACAAGGCTTTGGAACTTCATATGTATGGACAAAACTAGTGAAGATTAGGGAAGAAATACAACATAACATCTGGTGGAAGGTCAAAGCTGGAAATTCTAGTTTCTGGTTTGACAACTGGACAAAACAGGGTGCCCTGTACTATGTAGAAGAGTATAGACAAGGGGAATAAGAACTAGAGGTTAAAGATTTAATCACAGAGGGAGAATGGAACACAGATAAGCTGCTCAACTACTTGTTAGAGGATATGGCCAACCACATAAAAGAAAAGATCTGCCCCAAACACACTGAGGAAAGCATGGATAAGCCATGGCGGATGGGAACTACCAGTGGTAAGTTCTCAGTGAAATCAGCTTGGAATATGCTTAGAAACAGGAAGGAGGAGCAGGAGAATTATAAGATGATATGGGCAAAGGGGATACCTTTCAAGATTAATTTCTTCCTATGGAGAGTATGGAGAGGCAGAATACCCACAGAAGATAATCTGAGAAGGATGAACATCCCCATAGACTCAAGGAGCTGGTGTTGTGATTGCTTGAATGAGGAGACAATGACAAATTATTTATAACAGCTTCTATAGCCCAAAATCTATGAAAGCTCTTTGCTACTTGTGCAGGTATAAACATGGAGGGATTACAACTACACCAAGCAATCAAAACATGGTGGTATGAAGGTGGAAATAGCAAGCTACAAAAGGTGTATCATGCCATGTGGGCCTTGATTATATGGGAGATATGGAAGAGGAGAAACAGTATCAGACATGAAAATCACATGGATTTCAATCACATGGTACAACACATTTATACTGCTGTTAACCAACTGGTACAACAAATCTTCCCAAGTGCAAGGAGCATAGGAAGGAGTGAAAACATGTGATTGAAGACGTTGAAAAGCATAAAAGCAGGATATACCACCACCTTGTAACATGGAGACCACCAGAACAATGCAGACTCAAGTACAACACAGATGGGGCAAGCAAGGGCAATCCAGGCAACAATTCATACATATTAGTCCTAAGGAACAATGACGGGGATTTGCTATATGCAGAGATAGGATACATTGGTATCACTACCAACATTAAGGAAGAAGCCAGCACACTACGACATGCCCTGAGACACAACATAGCCATAGGGATACATAATTTTTTACTGGAGACAAACTCACTCACAATGAAAAATATCATCAAAGAGATATGGAAGGTACCATGGGAAATAACAGACATAATGGATGATATAAAGGAGAAAGCACAGAAACAAGGGGCATGCATTCAACATATATACAGGGAAGAAAATTAACTTGCAGACTACATGGCAAATCAAGCAATAATACAATAGGGGCAAGTCAAATATAGTTGTTTTAGAGTGCTTCCATCAATGTGAAGGAAGATATTGAACATGGAAAAAGCACAAGGAGAATCATAAGACCATAAAAGCATGCATTTACATCAGGAAAAGGAAAGGAACTTTAGGAGTAGCAGCAGGAATAATTACAAGAATGTTTGCCCAATACAGAGGAGCCTTAAAGCTGCTAACCTACACCGGCTAACCTACTTTAGCACACAAAAACATCCATAAAAAACCAAGGGGTTTGGTGTCAGATATTACTTGAATGAGCAGAGGTTAGCCATAGTCCAACATCTGAGACAAGCTAAAAACCTGCAAAAAAGAAAAACAACGATAAGAGCGGAACAAAACAACAACAACAAGAGGAAGGAAATAAGGGGCTTACAGAGGGAAGAGCTGCAAACTCCAGATGGGCACCTCTGCCTAGTCCACCTGAAAGTGGAACTACCTAAAACACCTGAACAAAGAGGTAGCTGTCAACGAGATGAAGAAGAAGACGAACAAAGAGATAGCTGTCAATGAGGCAAAAAAGAGGACGAACAAAGAGGTAACTGTCAACAATGCGAAGAAGAAGAAGAACAAAGAGAGTCATAATAGAACATACCTCATAACGATGAAGGATCTTGTGTAAGAAAGGCCTCACAACACCCATCAGGCACCAAATCTCCAATGACCAATAGAAGAAAGCAGTGAAAATGAAGGTTCCAGAGGGAACCGACTAGAAGCATTTTCTTGGGAAGATGGACGGACTTAGCTTTGTGGAATGGAGCAAAGAGTACTGAGGAAGAGACCTTTAAAAGAAGGCAGATCAATTTGGAAATTGGGCTTAACCTGACTGCTTATTTTTGCTTAGCTTTGTTTTTCTTATTGGGCCTTGGCAAGACTAATTTTTTCTTTTATTTTTGATTATTAATAAAATGGCCCTCCAAGGCCACCAAAAATTAACTTAGAAAAAAAAAAGTTGATCCATCAATGTAACTAGTTTATATTTAGAGTACTTTTATTCTTTTAACTACCTTTTATAGTTTAAGATCTCATAGTTATTTCAAAAAAGTAAATAGATAACTAAGGCTAAATCTTATACGAACTTGTTCTTTAACTTTTTTTTTTCATATCTTTCAACCAATTTGAAATATTATTTTTAAGCATATAAGTGCATATTTTTGAAATAAAAAATACAGCTTTTTTAAAACATTAATACATATTTCGAGGCAAATAACGCACTCCTTTTGTGACCTTTAAGGTGCAAGTTTATTTTAAAAAAATGTAGATTTTGAGACAAGAAATGCAATTTTCTAATGGGCAAAACCACAAATTTTTAAGGCGCAAAACAGTCGTATGAGAGTTTAAAATAAAGATATATTTTGGTGCAAAAAGTGCAGATTTTTCTTAGAGCAAAATGCAGCTTTACACGAATTAACAAGTGCAGATATTTCGGTCTAAAAAAACAGATTTTGAGGAAGAAAGTTGTTGTTTTGAGAACTTAAAATTACACATTTTGGCGTAAAATGTGGCTTTTGGAGAACTGTAAAGTGCTGATTTTTGAAGAACAAAAAGTGCTTTTCAAAAGGATAAAAATATACTTTTGGAAAGGGCAAGACAATGTTCATGTGTTTGCAATTTTCCTCTCGTTTGCTTTGAGAAATATTTTATAATAAGGTCTCAAATATTTTACCTGTTATTTCCCTTTTTCTAAATTTTTTAAATATGTTATGATATTCTCTATATTACTTATATACTATCTTCATATAACTTATACACATCCTTTATTTTACATGTTATCTTGCTTCACCCTTTTAGTTAAATATTTTCTTTAAAACAAGTAATAAAATAAATAATTTTAAATTATTTTTCTAACCTAAGTTCAACGGTAACCGTCTTTAACGTATCTTAAAGGATGCTTAACCCCTTCCCTTTAGGATAACTAGAACCCTTACCTAGAATCACATAAGTTAAGTAGATCACTAATTAGAGTTAATTTAACATAACTTTTGTTAATAAAATAGGTGTCTTAATTCACCTTTTAAAATTAATTAGGTGGCGACTCTTTAAGTTAATAATTTGAGAATCACCAATGTGTTTACTTCACTTTGACTCGGTTAAAATGGGGTATAACACCTATTTTAGAGCCTTAACTTAAGATATCATTGACTTCGGTCAATATTTTTGGTAAACGCTCTTGGAATCGAATTTCGACAGTGTTGTTAGCTCTAGAGCGTGAATTTTGGTCTAGATGGACCCTTGATTGGAGTCTGGGAGCTTTCGATTTGATTTTGTGTTGGTTTTTGCATTTTCTAGCCAGTTGAACATGGAAGTTTGACTTTGGTCAACATTTGGAGAAGACAACCTTGGATAGAAATTTCATCAGCGCTGTTAGCTCCAGAATATCGACTTTGGGCTAGAGGGACCTTTGGTTTGGGTCCCGAGGATTTCGGACTCATTTTAGGCCATGGTGTTCCATTTTGGAAAAGTTAGCCTCAAGTTTGTTTTGGGCATGAGGCCTACTTTTCATTTTATCGGCCTCTGTTGGGATTTTTTTCAATTTCGTTGAGTCCGGAATGCCATTTTTAGTCAAATAGCTCAGCTTGTTTGTATTCGTGGGACCCTGAACTCATTCCCGGTGGTCCGTCCGAGGAAAATACACCAAAGTTGGCATGGTGTCACGACCCGATTTCTCAGGTCATGATGGAACCTAAAAGCCCCCCAGTAAGTGAACCAATTCCCATAACTCGAAACGATTAGTAATGGGATACTACCTAACCAATATGCACAATGAACATAAATAAGTAGAAGCCGAATATAAAGATAAGACAATGCGGAAGCAACAACCCGAAATATATATATACAAATGATACTACACCAACTCCAAGACTTGGTATCGACAATACATAAGCTTCTAATAGAGTACAAGTGCTAGAAGTAACAAAAGATAAGTACAACTGTCTCTAAATATACAAAGAGTATCAGTACAAAAGATGAGATGTGGTCAAGCCCCGACCGTCAGGCGCTCACCCTAGTCTCGGTTATCCTGAAATTTGCACGAGTCCTCAATATGATCAATATCAAAAGCTCAACTAATATCTGTACCAAAAAGATGCAGAAGTGTAGTATGAGCACCAATTTCTAAGCAACGGTTACCCAGTAGGAATCATCGGCCGAGTTCCAATTAGCAATAAGAGAAAAAGAAAAAAAGAAGTGACAAAAATCCAATCCTTACCAAAGGAGGAAATAGAATAATCTCTATATTGATTAGGGCGAATGTGAGTACGAGCCGAGCCAGGTTGAAAGTCTTGAATACGCTCTTACTGGTCTCATATCTGCTGCTCGAGGTAGTGGGAATTCTCTTGTTCCCTGGTCAAAGACTTGGTTGGATGCGGGATCTACTCCACGAGGAGCGCTGAGCGTATATAAGATATAAAAACAGTAAATAGCAGATAGCAAAAAAGCAGTCACAGAAAATAATAGATAAAGCACATGGAAACAAGAAAGGAGAATAGACAACCAAGAGTTATAAGCAAACAATGCTAGCACAGAAGATATAAATACACAGAATCATAGGTGAAGGAAAGAAGAACGCACCTGGAGTCCTTGCACAACAATATAAGTAAATAAAGGGAGAGAGTTGAGAAAATGGTGGTGTACCGGTAACCTCAAGTAAAAAGGAAAGATAGGAAGTAGGCCAACATAATCAACTAGAAGCCATACAATAATAGAATCATACTAAAACCACAAACTCTCAAGATAAGCATAAATCGGGATCAATCTCACAATTTATAACCTAAAAGGGAATAACTAATCCACAAGAACCAAGAGTTCTACTCAGAATCAAGATAAGGAACAACGTCTGATAAATCACAACAGCTCAGGAGGACATACGACTGAGCCTTAAAGATATAGGACTCACTAGCCCCTCAATACTCAAGTCCAAAACTCGGAGCCTCAACATGCTAAAACTTACCAATCCACCAAGAACCAAGGACTATAACAATATCTATAAAATGACGGAAAGTAACATAATCTACCTACACTCCCAATGGCCGCCCATACAACCGAGGAATGCAATCAAGTGAAAACAAACCCTCTTGTCGCCCATACAACCGAAGCGTACATTGAACACACAGCAAACAAGGGTGGAATCGGCGTGCCAAATGCATGATAATGATATGATGTGAAAGTACCCGATATGCTCCCCCCCTCAGGTACTTCAAGGGCCCATATAAAGGCAGGACCCATGGAAGGACTCTACCTGTGTACCTCTACTACGCCGTACACCCCTCCTCTTGGCACGCTGCATCGGCCCGTAGCCTATGGCCCAGGAATGGAGGGTCCATGGAGGTCTACTTGTCGACCACATACATCACCCACAGATCTCAAATAGTAGCTCAATACTCATAATCTTGTAGTATATGCTCGGAATTGAATCGGGTCTAAAATAGTAGTAATAATCTCAAAATACCCTCTCAAGGGTGCCCAATGTATACTCGGGTCTATATCAGTGATGAAAGTCTCAATAACCCTCTCAAAGGGTGCCCAGAGCATATCCGGGTCTAAATCCGTAAGTCATTAAGTCTAGTATCAGTAGGAAGTAGTGAAACATGCAGGGAAAAACCTTTTTCATGTATGATATGCTCGCACACAAATATAAGTTAGCCCAATGGCTCACAAACATTTCCTATCGGCCCTGCACAGGCTCAACAACTCTACAGTAGTCATAACCAGCCTAGAAGGATATCTCTATGTTCGGGACTCAGGGACATTTCCGAATAACCCACCATCTATGTTCCAGAGTCAATTCAAGGCTGCACATGACCACAAGGGTAATATAAGATACTACGCAAATACTACAAACAATTTATGAAATAAGCGGACAGAAAGGCGGACAAGGTCTGGGGTACAAACCTAATATAACCCACCCAAGGATACTAATTAATTCAGTTATAGTCTATATACGCAGATTCTAGGTAGGGAAAGCCATAACCTACCTGTCGTCCGAATAACTACGGGGACGGTATCATCCAGACTTGAACTGCTCTAAGAAGCTCCAAATTGTGAAACCACTATCAGTACGATAATCTGTATGTCAAAACAAGACTAACGATACCCATATCGCTATAATAATAGTCGGGTTCAAATTTGGGTCACAAACGGGCCTGTAGGCCCCATAACTTGAAACCAGAAATGAAAAACACCCATGTGTTCCTTACCATCCTGGGAGCACATGCTCATAATTTGAGCGGAAACAAATAGCAATTTGGGCTCTAAAACAGCCCATCAATTAAGGAATTAAAGAAGGAAAATTAAAGAAATAAATCAGGAAATTAATCAAAAGTTACTTACCACAACGACAGGAACAAGCTAAGGAAATGAAAACTCCGAACCCGCAAACATGCAAAGCTCAAGAGGGAAGTTTCTACAAGAAATTCCAAGCTTTAGGAATCATCAATAATGGGGATTCACAACAATGGAGAAGAAGCAACTTTGGGAGAAGAAGGAACTTACCAAGGACAAAGAAGTGCTAAAATCTCACAACTAAATGGATTCCCCAATGCTATGAACTGATGGGAGCAATTTAGTAGAGAGAATTATCAAATTGGAGTTGGGAAAGTATAAGAACAAAGCAGGAATAACGAAGGGGAAATGAATTTTATCTCTTCTGGCCGCAGGGCAGCGCCATCGCGCAGGAGGGAGGCCACGTGCCTCGGCGCCATAATGCCAAAAGAGCGCCATTGCAATGACATGCGAGAGTGCTATGGGGCATTATCGCGCTGGCACAACGCCGTCGACGCTAATGGCATGCACAAGCTTAGTGCGATCGCGCTGCCTGGGTGCCATTGGCGCTGACGGCCTGGCCTGCAACATAAACCAGCAAAACTTAAAACTCTCACGGGGTATTCAGGGCAAAATCAGAACCCGATACTCAAAAACCAATAGTGCTATTAGAGTGGAAACGATGTTTCAAACTCAATAGAATCGACGAAACTTCCAAACGAGGTTGTCTCGGAGGAAATCGACCTAAGTCAACACTAACTAATGCCACCCAACCATCCAAAATGAGCACGACTCATACGAAACCCAAACCAACCAACTACCTAACACAAACTCGGTATTCCGGAGTTAACAATGCTGACAGAATTTTCATCCGAGGCCGTATTCTTCAAATGTTGACCAAAGTCAACCAAGCAAGCCCAACTAGCCTAAAAACACAGAATGAGAGAGAATTCCAAGATGAAAAGCTTTCGGATCCCGACCAAAGGTCCTACTAGACCAAAGTCCATGCTCCGGAGCTAATGAAACTGTCGGAATTTGATTCCGAGCATATTCACCAAGAATGTTGACTGAAGTCAACGATTTCAAAAGCTTAAGGCTCCAAAATAAGGAACGATCAAAAAGACCAAACGAACAGCTCGGGCACCGAAATACTGATCCCAGCAAGCCTTAAATGACTTGGGGCCTCTACAGGAAAGCTCTAACGGTACAAGAAAGATAAACACGCGTAAATGACCGGAAGGGTCATTACATCATCCACTACTAAAAAGACTTTTATCCCCGAAAGTCAGGAAAAAATAAAAGACTAGAGATGAAAAGAACAGTGGATACGAAGCCAACACTACTCTCTCGGACAACCCGGGTAGCCTCCTCCACTAGATGGAACCCAACAGAAAAGAACCAAAGAAAGAAACCAAGCCTAAACTTCTTACTAGCCAAGCTAGATTTCAAACTCAAACTCCAAAACACGAAGGGTCTGCCAACCCAAATTGAGCCTCTAGAATCTCAACCAGTAGGCACTGACACAACACCGAAACTAGAGAAGCAAGGCGATCAACACACAATACTCGAATCTTCCAAACCATAACCAAATTTACCAGAAAAGCCATCAACAAAAAGTCTAACTCATGAACCAGCTGATCCAGAAAACCCTTTTATTCTGAACTGAATCCTTTTGCACCGCAAACAGGAAGTTGCATACAAGTCCAACACTCAACCACCCTCGAAGCATCAGCTGACACACCAAAGATCCACAGTCTTTGCTTATACTTTACCATGAATAAAGTCACCTCTTTTTGCTCAAACTCCTTTCAAGTCAAGCTATAGTCTACTAGAATTTTCCATCCAAGATAACAACTTGAAGCGTACCCTTAAAAACTGGAGTTACCTATCCTGACTGATCATCAACCAATGAACGAACACTTTTTCTAGCATCAAACTTGCTAACTAAACCCGACTGAACAAACCTTTCGAACCCAACTGAAGTTTGCACACGTAAGTTAGGAAAGGCATGCATGAATACCCTATGTTGACGGAGAAACTTCCAAACTGTAGAACAAACCCAACTTTGCTGTACAGTGTCAAGTCTGAATCAACTGGAAGCAAATGAACCAGGGCAACCTGCCCAACAGACCCAAACCAAAACAAAAATCTTGCCAGTAGTGTGATAAGTCTACCACGAAGTCCGTAGTCATTAGCTAAGCTCCCAACTCTAAGAAACACTACTGCTACTCTGAATGCTCGAACACCAGTCGGATTTTAAATTGTTTTACCAATCTTACCTCGGGAGGAGTCTACCATCCCAATATCAAGTCAAAACACCCTGAAGGCAAAGAAGAGGTGCCTGGGGTTCAAAGTCTCCATCTAGATATAGAATTTCTGCATATACCTTTAACTCATACCTTTGGTTCGAATCAACCGCTCTACCGTATCAGCACAAAAACCAACCATCTCGAAGCACACAATATACCAAACTTCTAGTCCATGATGGCCGAGTCTAACCAATACTAGACCCCACATAAAAACAACTCTTAAAGAATCAACTAATCGAGCTTTTCAAACTTTCGACAATGAATGGTAACCACCAATCTCTAAGTATCATTAGAACTCCAAAATAGCCTAGCTAGCCTCAACCCGCACAACCTGATCACATAAAGCACACACCACCACTGAATCTCTAACTCATACCGCTAAGTCTGTCCAACTATGGTGGAAGGAACCTCGTACTAACTGGAACACCACTGCAATTTGGAATGTACGACCTAACTCAGAGGTTAGCCAAGGACTAGGTATCCAAGGCCAACTATCACTCCACAACTGAAATAGGTAAGCTAAGTTGCCCAAACTCGGTGCCTTCCAACCCAAGAAGCTGCAACTAAAAGAACTAACCATGAACCATCCGGAGTAGTTTGCTAGTCCATGATTCTAAAACCCAACTTTAAAGTTGCCAACCAAAGACTTTGTCAAACTCGTATGCTGCCAATGAACCCTTAGGAATCGAAGCCAACTAGGCTTGAATATGCAAGTTACCAAAATCGCAGCTGCTACTGAAATCTCAAACCAATCAAAGGAAAATCACAGTAATCTGTAACCGTCCGAATCAAATCACCAACACACGATCCCAAAGCAAACTTTCATCATCACCTTAGTCAACTAATAAAACACATAAGCACGAACAATGAGTCATCTCCCTCCTTTTTCAACTAAACAAAACCTTTCTGTAGCATATACTGGACCTTACAAACTCCTTCTCAAATAAAATCTGGAGCCATTACCTTAGTTCTCACCTCTATATTGCCAAACTCAATGAAGCAGGAGAAGACTGGGACGGATGCCCAATTCACCTAAAATGCCACGAGTACAACTCAGCCATGAGGCTACTCTCAACACTTAGTCAAAAATGCTAAAGCCAAACTCAATCACAATACTGATTTAAAATCTCAACCAGAGGTCTACGATTGAAATTCAATCCAACTAGAACCGGAGAAACAATAATATGACCCAACTGGACAAGAAACTTAGGAGAACTATGGGAACAACCCATATACCTATAGACCTCCTAAACCAACCAACAAAGAGGGTCAATTCTAAACACCCGAGAAAGCCAAACGGATCAAAGCACGCTAGCAGAACCAATATCTCCCAACTTAATACAAAATCTCAATTCTGGCACAACTACTAGTATCACATCGAACCAATACCAGAACCTCTAGCAAAAGCTAGGTAACAGCCTAGGCAACAATCGTCTAGGACCACTCAAAAGGAAGGCTTAACACAAGCCTAAAGCCACAATGAAATCGGAGGCAAAACACCCAGAAAAGAGACTAACAAGAACTACCCACGAGCTACGACTCTGGGTAAATACCTCGCAAGAAAAACTCATCCCCATCCACTACTAAGGGATAAACTACCACGAAAACAACGCATAAAAGCTACAATCCGTAAATCAAACAACTAAACAAGTAGCCGGTAGGCATATATGCAAATAAATGACATAAAAGATAGGATCGCAATGCAAGAAGGACTATCAAAATTCGAAGGTGACAAGATCCTTACCTAGAGCAATGATATCAGGAACCTCTACCTCAGGCCCACCAAGAGGGGAATCAATCTGACGGTGTCTAACACTGGCCGGAGTAGTCAAAGTTGAAGGCTCTGCCATCCCTCACTAGGGAAAATCTATAGAATAGTGGACAACCTCCCCACAATCATAACAACTACACTTACTGGAACATGCGATCATGGGGGCAATCCTTAACACAATAGACATACTCACCGCACTGAAAGGAAAACCCGCAGAAAGAAGTCGGGTGAGAAGATCTCGCTGAACCTGATTGGCCACCACGACCTACACAACCTGAATGCAAACCTCGAAGAACCTGACCTGTAACAAATCTACTCTGCTCGACATGCCCTATACCATCACCCTCTGAAACCTGTGGAGTAACTGAAATTGGCCTGGTAGATAAGAAGCAATGGAACCTATCTCTGTTGGAGAATCCCCTACCTCGAGTCTGAGAACCTTGAGAACTGTTCTGGCGATGATGTTTCTTAGCACTACCTCCATAAGCCTCACTGCATAAACCCTCGATAGCCCAAGCATGATCTACTATCTGAAGGAAGGTAGTCCCAACTGTAACCAATTGCTCGATAGCCAAATAAAGCGGTGAAATCAAACCCCCAACAAAGCTCTGAACCCTATCAAACTCCGAAGGCATCATCCTTGCAGTACACCTAACCATGTCATGAAATCTTGCCTCATAATCCAACACCGACAGACAACCCTGCTGAAGAACTGGTAGCTCAACCCTAGTTGAGGCACTGCTCGTAGAACCGGGTACTGAAACACCCATCGAAGGACTCAGATTCCTAGCCACGGTGTCCTGTAGAACTGGGGTAGCAGTGAATCTAATCAGAGGCTCGGCTGACCCCAAACCCCTATCTGATGCGATGAACTCTCACACTGAAGTCCTGGCACTGACGGAAGAACTGAAGAAATAGGCAAAGAAGCCTCGACACCACCCAATGTCAAACTCGTCTTAAGAATCTGAGGAGGAATGAAACAACAAAGGTTTAGAAGTCAATAGAGCCAGGAATGCACGGTAAGGAGCCAAGAAGATGAAACTTTTCCTAACAATTCCATGTAGCCTCCTGCAGATAGGATACGAACGTCATCATACCAATCCATGAGACTCTACTTAGACACTTGATTCTATACCACGACATCATTGAACCTAAAGCTCTGATACCAACCTGTCATGATCTGATTTCTCAAGTCATGATGGCACCTACAACCCCCCAGTAGGAGAACCAATTCCCGTAGTCCAGAATGATTAGTAATGGGCTACTACCTAACTAATACACACAATGAACATAAATAAGCGGAAGCCGAGTATAAAGATAAGACAACGCAGAAGCAACAACCCAAAATATATATATACAAATGATACTACACCAACCCCAAGACTTGGTATCGACAGTACAAAAGCTTTTAATAGAGTACAAGTGCTAGAAGTAACAAAAGATAAGTACAACTATCTCTGAATATACAAAGAGTATCAGTACAAAAGATGATATATGGTCAAGCCCCGACCGTCAGGCGCTAACCCTAGTCTCGGATATCCCAAAATTTGCACGAGTCCCCAACGTGATCAACGATGAAAGCTCAACTAATATCTGCACCAAAAAGATGCAAAAGTGTAGTATGAGCACCAATTGTTAAGCAACGGGTACCCAGTAGGCATCATCGACCGACTAAGCGCATATAAGATATTAAAACAGTAAATAGCAGATAGCAAGAAAGCATTCACAGTAAACAATAGATAAAGCATATGGAAACTAGCAGGGAGAATAGACAACCAAGAGTTATAAGCAAACAATGCTAGCAAAGAAGATATAAATACACAGAATCACATGTGAAGGAAAGAAGAACGCACCTGGAGTCCTTGCACAACAATATAAGTAAATAAAGGGAGAGAGTTGAGAAAATGGTGGTGTACCGGTAACCTCAAGTAAAAAGGAAAGATAGGAAGTAGGCCAACATAATCAACTAGAAGCCATACAATTATAGAATCATACTAAAACCACAAACTATCAAGATAAGCATAAACCGGGATCAATCTCACAATTTATAACCTAAAAGGGAATAATTAAGCCACAAGAACCAAGCGTTCTACTCAGAATCAAGATAAGGAACAACGTCTGACAAATCACAACCGCTCAGGAGGACACACGACAAGGCCTCAAAGATATAGGACTCACTAGCCCCTCAATACTCAATCCAAAACTCGGAGCCTCAACATGCTAAAACTTACCAATCCACCAAGAACCAAGGACTATAACAATCTCTATAAAATGACAGAAAGTAACATAATCTACCTACAGCCCCAACGGCCGCCCATACAATTGAGGAACGCAATCAAGTGTAAACAAACCCTCCAGCCGCCTATACAACCAGAGCGTACAGTGAACACACAACAAACAAGGGTGGAATCAGCGTGACAAATGCATGATAATGATATGATGTCAAAGTAACCGGTATGCTCCTCCCTCAGGTACCTCAAGGGCCCATATAGAGGCACGACCCATGGAAGGACTGTACCCGTATACCTCTACTACGCCGTACACCCCTCATCCTGGCATGCTGCGTCGGCCCGTAGCTTGTGGCCCAGGAACGGAGGGTCGATAGAGGTCTACTCATCGACCACATACATCGCCCAACGATCTCAAATAGTAGCTCAATATTCTTAATCTTGTAGTATATGCTAGGGATTGAACCGGGTCTAAAACAGTAGTAATAATCTCAAAATATCCTCTCAAGGGTGCCCAATGTATACTCGGGTCTAAATCAGTGATAAAAGTCTCAATAACCTTCTCAAAAAGGGTGCCCAGAGCGTATCCGGGTCTAAATCAGTAAGAAATCAGGTCTAGTGCTCTGCCCAGCAGAGCCTAGTATCAGTACGAAATCAAGTCTAGTGCTCTGTCCAGCAAAGCCCAGTATCAGTAGGAATCAATGTGAAATCATCCAAAATCTTATGTCATCATTAGATTATACCAAAAAGGGCCCCTGGGGCCATGCAAGTTTAAGAAAAACCATCTATAGTGGCTCGCAGCCAAAACAGAAGTAAAATATGCAGGGAAAAACCTTTTTCATGGATGATATGATGGCACACAAATATAAGTTAGCCCAATGGCTCACAAACATTTGCTATCGGCCCTGCACAGGCTCAATAGCTCTACAACAGTCATAACCGGTCTAGAAGGATATCTCTATGTCCGGGACTCACGGACATTCCCAAATAATCCACCATCTATGTTCCAGAGTCAATACAAGGCCGCAGAGGACCACAAGGGTAATATATGATATTATGCAAATACTACAAACAACGTATGAAATAAGCGGACAGAAAGGCGGACAAGGTCTGGGGTACCAACCTAATACAACCCATCCATGATTACTAATTAATGCAGTTATAGCCTATATACATAGAGTCTAGGTAGGGAAATTCATAACCTACCTGCCGTCCGACGAATAGCTGCGGGGACGGCGTCATCTAGGCTCGAACAACTCCAAGAAGCTCCAAATTGTGAAACCGCTATCAGTATGATAATCTATATGTCAAAAAAAGACTAATGATACCCATATCACTACAATAATAGCCGGGTCAAAATTCAGGTCACAAACGGGCCCATAGGCCCCACAATCCAAAACTAGAAATGAAAAACACCCATGTGTTTCTTACCATCCCGGGAGCACATGCTCAAAATTTGAGCAGAAAAGTACAGCAATTTGGGCTCCAAAATAGCCCATCAATTAAGGAATTAAAGAAGGAAAATTAAAGAAATAAATCCGAAAATTAATCAAAAGTTACTTACCACAATGAGAGGAACAAGCTAAGGAAGTGAAAACTCCGAACCCGCGAACATGCAAAGCTCAAGAGGGCAATTTCTACAAGAAATTGCAAGCTTTAGGAATCATCAATAATGGGGATTTGCAACAATGGAGAAGAAGCAACTTTGGGAAAGGAAGGAACTTACCAAGGACAAGGTAGAGCTAAAATCTCACAACTAAATGGATTCCCCAAGGCTATGATGATGGGAGAAATTTGGTAGAGAGAATTATCAAATTGGAGTGGGGAAATTATAAGAACATAGCAGGAAAAACAAAAGAGAAAGGAATTTTATAGCAGCTGGCCGCAGGGCAGCGCCATTGGAGCTAAAATAGCGCCATCACATAGAAGGGAGGCCAGGCGCCTTGACGCCATCGCGCCAGAAGAGCGCCATCGAGCTGGCATGTGGGCGGGAGCTGGGGCAATATCGCGCTGGCACGACTCCATCGGCGCTGATGGAACGCACAGGCTTAGCGTGATCGCGTTGCCTGGGCGCCATTGGTGCTGAAGGCCCGACCTACAGCAAAAACCAGCAAAACTTAAAACTCTCACGGGGCAATCCGGGCACAATCAGAACCCGATACTCAAAAACCAATAGTACTATTAGAGTGGAATCGACGTTCCGGACTCAACAGAATTGATGAAACTTCTAAACAAGATCGTCTTGGAGGCATGTTGACCCAAGTCAATACTAACTAACGCCAACCAACCATACAAAATGAGCTTGGCTCATCTGAAACCCAAACTAACCAGCTGCCTAACACAAACTCGGCATTCCGGAGCTAATAGCGCTCACGAAATTTCCATCCGAGGCCCTCTTCTCCAAATTTTGACCAAAGCCAACCAAACAAGCCCAACTGGCCTGAAAACACAGAATGAGAGAGAATTCCAAGCTAAAAAGCTTTTGGATCCCAACCAAAGGTCCTACTAGAACAAAGACCATGCTCCGGAGATAATGGAACTGTCAGAATTTGAATCTGATTACATTCACCAAGAATATTGACTGAAGTCAATGATTTCAAAAGCTTAAGGCTCTAAAATAAGGAACGGTAAAAAAGACCAAACAAACGGCCCAGGCACCAAACTACTGGTCCTAGCAAGCCATAAATGACTTGGGGCCACTACAGAGAAAGCTCTAATGGTACAAGAAACATGAACACGCATAAATGACCGGAAGGGTCATTACATATGGGTCGCTGCTGCTTGTTGGTATGGGCGCCAGGGCATCGCCTGGGCCTCTCCTGCACCTGGGCGCTGCACCAGCGTGCCGGCCAGGCCATGGCCTCCAGCACCCCTGTGCGTGCCATCCTGCCTGGGCACCAGTGTGCTTGCGGCGTGTGGCTGCTGCTGCGCCAGTGCGCCTGCGTCAGCATGGCCTCTGGGGCGCCTGAGCATGGTAGCTAATAAGCTGTTGGCCTTCAAATTTTTAGCATTTGCTCCCTTCTTCGAAACTCAATTTCTCCTCCATTGTTGCTCAAAATTTCACCATTCTTCACCTGGTTCACTCCCTTATCTTGGAGGATTATATACTTCAGGTCCGTGGACGTTCTTGGCTTCTAGAACTGTTAAGTTTCTTGTTTAATTTCTATTAATTCTCCATAAAATTTCCCTCTTCAATTCCTTGGTTTAGGGGCTGTTTGAGCCCCCATTCTTGGTCCATTTTCGCTAAATTTGGGGCATGAACTCCCGGGAACATGGGAAATATTATGGTATTTTTCATTTCTGGCTTTGAGTTGCGGGGTTCATGGGCCCGCTTGTGACCCAAATTTCAACCCGACTATAATTATAGCATTATGGGTATCGTTAGTCTCATTTTTAACATGTAGTTTATGTTTATGATAGTTTGATTTCGTTTTGAAGTTTCTCGAAGCGGTTTGGGCTTGGACATTGTCGTTTTAGCAGCTTGTCATTGGACGACAGGAAGGTTACGGTTTAACTCTTGTAGACTTTGCATATATAGGATATAATTATACTTATTAGCATCCTTGGGTTAGGTTTATTAGCTTGGTACCCAAGACCTTGCCCGTTCTTTCATGTCCATCTTATTTCACTCGTTTGGTTGTGGAATTAATTGTAGTTGCTTATATCACCTATGTGGTCCTGTGTGGCCTTGTAATTGACCCTGGACCATAGATGGTGGGTTATTCAGGAACGTTCGTGAGTCCTGGATATTGATATTTGTCTGTAGAGCTGGTTATATGTGTTATAGAGTGATTGAAGCATGTGCAGGGCCGATAAATTAGTTGTGAGTCATTGGCCTACTGTTTGTGATTGAGCATACCATTATCATGCATATAAAGAGGGTTTTCACATGTTTTACTACAGTTTTGGCTTCGAGCCTACTATTGTTGGATTTCTAAACCTTGCATGGCCTCGAGGGCCCATTTTTGGTAAAAGTGGTTATGAAAGGGTTTAAAATTATTTTCGTGGATCTTCTTGGGGTAAAAGAGGTAAAAGAATGATTTTCTCACCAGTTTTCATACTATTACTAGACTCGGCTAGGCCGTTGTGCTAGATTTGATTTCCTCTTGATTTGAGATGGTACTAGACTCGGACAGGCCGAGCATCAAATTTGTTTTACTACTGTTTTAGACCCGGCTATGCCTGGGCACCTTTGTTGGGGTTTTTGAGACATGATTCACTATTTTAGACCCGTATAGGATCTGGGCATGCATTTTTGAGGTTTGATTACTGGATGAGATTCTGATACACTTTGGACGGTTATTTTAAGGTTGTGAGATTAGTATGTGGTCGAGGACCTCCATGGACCTTACCGATATAGACCAGGGGCTACGTGTTGAGTGTGCCAGAGGAGAGGGTATACGGTGTAGTTGAGGTATACATGTCATTTCCTTTCATGGATCCTACCTGCTTGACCCATAGGCACCGAAAGAGGTACATACAGAATTATTGTTCCACCTGGTTTTTCACTAGTGCATCATATCATTCTTTGTGTGAGACTCCACCCTTGTTTGTTATTTGCTGAGTGTACGCTCCGATAGTATGGAATGTCGGAAGGTTTATCTTCACTTGTATGCGTTTCTCTGGTGTATGGGCGCCCGTTGGGACTGTAGGTAGACTTATTATTATCCTATCGCATCTCTGATACTGATTATAGTTATATTTGGGTTCTTATTAGAGGTTTCATGTATGAGAGTTATACAGTGTATGCTCTTGGTTCACTTCATGATTATACTTGGATTATTGGCTAGTTGTTCCTACCTTGAAGGTGTATTATTGGCATGTTTTAGTAGTAGAATTGGGTTTCAAGCATGATTAGATTATTTACTTCTCTCCTTCCCTTCTTTCACTTGAGGTTACCGGTATATCGCCTTTTTCTTAAACTCTCCTTATATACTGTTATGGCAAGGACCCCAGGTGCGTTCTTTCTTCTTTCACCTGTGTTTTGTGATGTATATTTCTATTAGCTAGCCTAGTATGTTATTTTCTTCGTGTATCCTTATGTGCTAGCTTCCGTGTACTTATTTGTTGTTTCTATGACTACTTGATTCTTTTCTGCTACATTACTGCTCTTATATCTTATATGCGCCCAATCGGTTTATGATACCTACTGGGTAACCATTGCTTAGCAATTGGTGCTCATCCTACACTCTGCATCTTCTTGGTGCAGATCCTAGTGTGGGCCATCGCTGGTGATCCATTGGTGACTCGTGCGGGCTGATCTTTTGGACTATCCAAGGCTGAGGGTGAACTCTTGACGATCGGGGCTTAGCTTTTAGCTCATCCTTTGTATCTTGTATTCTTTTTGCTATTCAGAGACAGATGTGTATATATTATTTTGGATCCTTTATACTTTGTTGATGTAGTTCCTACTCTTATACTATGATACCAGGTTTTGGATGTGGTTTAGCTTCCGCTTATGCATTTCTGTTGCTTATTTCGTTATCTTATTTCCCTTGCTTCTGCTTATATTATGCTTCTTCTGCTTGCTTGTTTGCTAGTAGCCCATTACTAACCGTTTCGGGCTACGGGGATTGGTTTGCCTACTGGGGGTTGTAGGTTCCATCATGGCCGAGAAATTTGGTCGTGATAGAGAGTGAGCTCACTCTCTTGGAGGCATGTGAGAGACCAAAAATAACTTAAAATCTTATAAAAATGAACACATGTCATTTTTTAATTGGACATATTATAATTAACTAGTACACATTATTAATTAAAATTAAAATTTAAGCAAATGTTTTTAAAATTATTTTTCTTTCTTTCTTTGTGAAATAAAGTCAAATTTATCATTTTTTTCCTTTCTTTCTTTGTGAAATAAAGTCAAATTTATCATTTTTTCCTTTTTAGTTATTGTCTTTATTGTTCACTTTTCTTTTATTCAATTTTTTTTTAAAATTTTGATGCCAATTTAGTTGTTGAATTATTAAGAAGTTATTTTTTTAATTTTTTTTTGAAAATGCTAGAGTTCAAATTATTACTACATAAGGTGTAATTGTTAATGTGCTAAAAAAGTAATGACTACATTATCTATTAATTTCGTGGTTTCTCTTTTGTTTGTTTTATGAAGTTTTAATTTGGATTTGATTTTTGAGGAATCAATTCAAGAATTGCTGTGCAATTTATTTTTAAAAAGGTATTTTGAAACAAATCGTATTTTTCTTTTCTAAAATAAAAAAATAAAAATGCACATACCATATTACTGATTAGCCTAATACAAATTAAAGTAAACTTTGAATATGTCATTTATCCTATATCAGATTCAACATGATATATAGCACATTACCAGGCTTGATAAATAAATATTAATGTTAATTCTGAAGAGTTAGATTCTTTTTTCCTTTTTAGTAATTGAACTCTAACATTTAAAAAAATATCTTCTTAAAATTAATTCAACAACTAAATTGGCATCATAATAAAAAAGTATTGAAGAAAAGAAAAGTTAACAGAAACGACAATAACTAAAAAGAAAAAAATAATAAATTTGACTTTATTTCACAAAGAAAGCAAGGAAAATAATTTTAAAAATATCTGCTCAGATTTTGTTTTTAATTAATTATGTGTATGAATTGATTATACAGTGTCTAATTAAAAAATTAATATGTGTCCATATTAATAATATTTTAAATTATTTTTGGTCCCTTACATGCCTCCAAGAGAGTGAGTTCACTCTCTTTGCCACTTCAACACTTAAGATAAAAAAATAAAAATGCACATACCATATTACTGATTAGCCTAATACGAATTAAAGTAAACTTTGAATATGTCATTTAGCCTATATCAGATTCAACATGATATATGGCACATTACCAGGCTTGATAAATAAATATTAATGTTAATTCTGAAGAGTTAGATTCTTTTTTCCTTTTTAGTAATTGAACTCTAACATTTTAAAAAATATCTTCTTAAAATTAATTCAACAACTAAATTGGCACCAGAATAAAAAAATATTGAAGAAAAGAAAAGTTAACAGAAATGTCAATAACTAAAAATAAAAAAAATAATAAATTTGACTTTATTTCACAAAGAAAGCAAGGAAAATAATTTTAAAAATATCTGCTCCGATTTTGTTTTTAATTAATTATGTGTACTAATTGATTATACAGTGTCTAATTAAAAAAATAATATGTGTCCATATTAATAATATTTTAAGTTATTTTTGGTCTCTTACATGCCTCCAAGAGAGTGAATTCACGCTCTTTGCCACTTCAACACTTAAGGATGTATACATTTCATTTTAAAGCAGTTCAATAGGGTAATAGGATAACCTAAAATAAAAAGTGTGTAGTTAAAAATATGGTGATAGTTCAGAAGGTACTTATGCCTTTTCCCAAACAAAAAATAGAGACACCTTTTTTTAATGGAAACAAATGAACAATTAAAATCTGACCCAAAAAGAAAAACAATTAGGACTATCTGGTCCTAAATATCAGAAGCTTCTGAGATATGTTTCCTGTTCTTGCTTTTGGGCTGGGTTATTGATTTGGACCTGATCCTTTTACTTGTTTTGCTTCTTTCAGTGTATTCTTCGGTCTCTTTTTGCTTTTAGCTACTTCGATTATCAATAAAATGGACCATGGATCACCCAAAAATTTCACCTAAAAAAACAATTAAGATTTTGAAGATCACAAATAAATAAAAATAGAAAACTTTCTAATAAGATTTTTTGACAATGTAAAATATATATATATATATATATTGCATGTGTGTGCCGCGTTAATAATAAAATTATGTATGTAAAATAAATAAATTATTACGTATATGACTTATATCATTAAGTACACGATTTTGAAAAATTACGTAAATATTACTAAGCAAGATATTTGAGTTACAAAATAAATAAATTTAATTTGTTACTAAATAATATTACGCAAATAACGTACTTCATTCACTTTCAAACATAATTGAAAGAGTCTACTATAACCCTAAATTTATAGGTTCGTCATTCATATAAAAGCTCTGCATATCAAGATTCAACACTTAACTAAAACCTTATACTTCGAATTCAACAATTAAGTTTAATTAAAGGTTTAACTAAAATACTAACGAATAATATACGAAAATATAGTTGAATAACAAAATTAAGCCACGATTAAATAAAGAAATAAAAGAAAGAGATGAACCTTTGATTTTTTGGCTACTTCATTCGGCGGCAACATACTTATTCGTCCAATTTTTCAATAAAAATTTTTTAATTGAAAAGAAAACACGAGAATTATCAAAAGGGGAGAATTCATTGTCAATTGTTAATTATTTATAATTCATATATATATTAACTATTATAAAATTTTGATTCTATAAAATTCTAGATAATAAAAATTAATAATATTAAATGTTAAGGAATTCTAGTTGTTGCTTTGATGTAAGTATGTGTAAGGAGACATATAAAAGAAACGTACCAATTGGAGAGATGAAGGTTGGGGGGAAAGAATGTAAGAGGAGGCCGCTTGTGTTGAGGTCGGATCTGATGCGGACAATTGTATATGGTATATAACTATACCTATTTAAAGGTTGAAGCATGCAGGAACCACCATTGTGACACTATCTTCTTTATAGTATAATAATAATTAAAATAACATAACAAATATGAAGAACAAACATCAAATTAAATTATGCATAAAACTATAATAAGACCAAATTATAATATACGTATATGTCTGACAAAATTGATATCTATAAATATAACTCTTCTTTATATGCATAGTTTCTAGAAGATTGATTCTCAGTAAAATCAAAAGCACGATGCCTTCTCTCTCCTCTCTCCTTTCTTTCTACACCTTAAGAAGATGAATTGTTTGTCCTTGAGATTAGTAATAAAATAGAATTCTTCTCTTACCATATATTTAGGACTCCCATTTCATGTACATAAGAAAAAGGAAAACCTGTCAACATTAATTCTCTATATATTTAATTAAATAATAAGGAAAATAGTGAAAAGATAATTTGGTCTATTGTGGAGTTTTTTAATGAAGCGCAAAATTCAAATCACATTATAAGGTCCTTCTTACGTTAAATAATATATATATATATATAATATATATATATATATATATATATATATTATATATATATATATGTGTGTGTGTGTGTGTGCGCGCGCGCGCGCGCGCGTGTGTGTGAATTTGGAATTTTCACAAAAGAGATTCAAAATATATAGAAGTAACATATGAAGATGCCAAAAAAAATTGATACCTACTATATACATGTAAAAATATATTAATAATATAATTTTTTGAAGAAAGGGGATCAAATAAACCCTTCTAGTACCTAGCTCCACCCATGGAGATATGATAAGTTTTAATATCTTATTGCACTACATCACTACATATTTTTTATATAATAGATGATTAATTGAGGTTAAATTTGATAATGCTTTTTTTTCATTCAGTACAAAGGTTATATATATATATATATATATGTGCGTGTGTGTGTGTGAATTTGGAATTTTCACAAAAGAGATTCAAAATATATAGAAGTAACATATGAAGAAGCCAAAAAAAATTGATACCTATTATATACATGTAAAAATATATTGATAATATAGTTTTTTGAAGAAAGGGGATCAAATAAACCCTTCTAGTACCTAGCTCCACCCATGGAGATATGATAAATTTTAATATCTTATTGCACTACATCACTACATATTTTTTATATAATAGATGATTAATTGAGGTTAAATTTGATAATGCTTTTTTTTTTCAGTACAAAGAGTTAGGCCCAACCCGAGTCCAAAAAAGCTCAGACAAGAAAGAAAAAACAAAAAAGAAAAGAAAATGAAGGGCCACTAGACCCTAGACTCGATTCAAAAACTTCTCGAGCCTCTTCTTGATCTCCGTCGAAGTGTCAAAAATGGGTAAAAGCAAGGCCATATCTTGAACCCGACCTTAGTGAAGACACAACCCAGAGAAAGAACAGAAGCATCCTACCCATTTTGGGGGATCCGCCATGGATTTGAACTCAGTGAGCTTGAATCGATTTCAGACAGGACACCTTCAAGTATCACAGGTGTCATGAAATCATATCCATAGAAGACTTCTTCAACTAATAGAGGAATTTCCACGCGAATCTGTAGAGAAAGGTAAGAATGCTACTGTCATTTACTAAGTTATACTAGTTCCTTCAAAATCTGACTTAGCAACTGTTACCCTCTTCAACAGGTTGAGTTTCTGAGAAACTAATACCACTGTTCGAAGAGGATGATTAGTTGATCCTTCATCTTTCAGAGGATATGTGTCATGACCCAAAATCGAGCCACGATGGCGCCTACATAACCCCCTGGTAGGTAAGCCAGTCCAAATATGCGGAAGATAATAATACAATATAAATAACGAGAACAAAAGAAAAAATATAAGGAAATACAGGCCAACAGTATAGATACATACCGACTGTAATAAATATATAAAAATGGCCCTAAAGTGACCGAGAAGACAATATATACACACAAGAACCAATCTCGGACCTGGTGTCACCGGTACAAGAGCGTCTAATGTATGGAATGGCTATAAAATAGGTACTGTCTATCAAAAATACAAAATATAGACAAAAAAGTAGATGGAAAGTAGTAAAAGTCTCCAAAATGATGGGAGCTCACCACGATCCGAACAACAGCTGGCCACGAATGATAAGAGGATCAACTGTCACGACCCGAAATGGGGCCATAATGGCTCCTACATAACCCCCAGGTAGGCAAGTCAACCCAAACCATGCGGAAGATAAATAAAGTAGTTTATATAAAGAAAGCTGAAGATATGAATATAAGGGAGATATGGCCTATAGCATATATACATACTAACTGTACTAAATATACAAAAATGGCCCTAAAGTGACCAAAAAGATAAAATATACAAGAACCAACTCGGACCTAGTGTCAATGGTACAAGAGCGTCTAAAGTATGGAGTAGCTATACAACAAACTCTGTCTATCCAAAATACAAAATATAGACATATATGGTAGATGGAAAGCATGTAAAGTCTCCAAGACGCCAGAAGCTCACCGCGATCCGAACTGTAATAGGCCTCGAACGATGGGAGGATCATTGAGGGTGGCTCGTACTAGGTGCTGCATCAGAAAAAGATGCAGAGTGTAGTATGAGTACCAAGACAATGGGTACCCAGTAGGTATCATAGGCCGACCGAGCATAGAAAGATAATATATAATATAAATTACAGGAAAGTAAGCTAACTAAAGGGATCCACCTAAATCTAGTTATAAAACCAAAAACAGAATAAGCTAACTAAAGGGATCCACCTAAATCTAGTTATAAAACCAAAAACAGAACTAACCGAACCAAAAAGAAGGAAAATAATAACAGAATCAATCCATAAAACTGACAACCCAAGTATATTCAAGCCAATGCAATGCGAGGGGAGATAATGTGATGCGTGTATGTATAAAAGTAAGACCCGAAATAATGCATCGGGCCCTCGAAATTTAACATCGGACTCATCAACATATGCATAGAAAATAAAACCCAGAATAACACATTGGGGCACTCGAAATTGATCATCGAACTTATCAACAAAAAGTAAATAGAGAAAAGGCCCAGAAACGTCCCTCGGACCGGCATACAAATAGTACTTTTCCTTTCCTTTCCAAAACCAATAGTAAAACCAAAATAATTCCTTTAAGATCCGAAAATCATAGTAACTATAGTGAATCTCAAGTTGGGACCAAAATCTCAAAAATCATTCCTTTCTCTACAGATGACATGAGAATGCAGAATGAGCATGTAAATTTCCACGTCAGAGGAATATAACACACAACAAGGCAAGACAAGGAAAAATACCGTCCAATCAAGAGAACTGACCTGGAAACTCTGTCCAAATCCAAGCTATGACCTCAGGCCCAAAGTTACGCAGAACGATTAAATAAGACAGGAAGAATGGTAAATTAACTACAAAAACAACTAAAAGCAACCACTCTACCTCTAAAACCTCCTAGAAACATACTAAGGATTCTATGATAGACACAATAATACTACGGGCTCCTAGACTAAGGATAACATGAATAATTCTAATCTATAATCCAAAATGGCCAAAATAAAACAAGTAACATGATTTAAGCCTGATTTAACCTAAAGTCCAACCTAACATTCCAGTAAATATATACTATAAAATATAACTAAACTCAGTCTAGAAAAGTAAACCGTAACCTACCTCGGGGCCGAACCGCAAATGCAAACCGTCACTCATGTGCCTTCCCCTTACGAATAGCCTCAAAAAGCTACCACGCTATCAAGAACATAATCCAGGCATCAAGACAAGAAGAATAACACCCATATTGCTATATGGAAGTTCGTGCTAAAAATCTGGTTGGAAAATGACCGTCGAGGCCTGTGCAACAAAACAGAAAACAAAATTCACAATTTCATCCACAACGGGTCAAGGAACCCATGCCCAAAAGTTGAGTGCGAACGAGCCTTGTTTCGGGGCTCAAAACAGCCTCGAGGTCCTTCTAGTTCAAGAGAAACAAAAGTAGAGAATTAAGGATTTTTAAGAACGGAAACCTACCAATTAGGAAGCAAGAAACGACCATGGAATGGAACAAAAGGATGAACCAGGAGGAATATGGAGGTTTAGAGCTATTTTAATGGAGGAAAAACCGAGTTGGAAATGTTGGAGAAGAAGCTGGAATTTGACGAAGTGGCCAGCTTTATAGATGCCAGAGCCCAGGCGTAGGGGCGCCTATGAACACGGAGGCGCAGGCATGCCACAACGCCTAGGCGCTGCAAGAGCGGCTCGAACACAGTGCCACAGGCGCGCTTCCTTGCCAGCCCAAGCAGGCACACAGGCCAGTGCAAAAGTTCTAATGCAGCTACGGC
The DNA here is from genome assembly GCA_003996215.1 of Jaltomata sinuosa. Classification (NCBI taxonomy): domain Eukaryota; kingdom Viridiplantae; phylum Streptophyta; class Magnoliopsida; order Solanales; family Solanaceae; genus Jaltomata; species Jaltomata sinuosa. Next base: position 196,564 of record QJPP01002537.1, on the reverse strand, counting down.
CAGACACCCACCTTGGCACCATACCAACAACAACTGCTGTAAGTGCCAAGCTTTTAGCCAACTTTTAAATAGATGGACCCTCGGGAAATCATTTGGTGTCCCGCAAACAAAAATAAGCTGAGCTATTCAACTAAAAATGGCATTCCGGACTCAATAGAATTGACAATAATCCTATTGGAGGTCTATTTAATAAAAAGTGGGACTCACGCCCAAAAATCAACTTTAGGCCAACTTTCTAAAATGGAACCCAAGGGCCAAAAATAAGTTCGAAAGCCTCGGGACCCAAACCAAAGGTCCCCCTAGCCCAAAGTCGACATTTTGGAGTTAACAATGCTGGCGAAATTTCCATCTGAGGCCGTCTTCTCCGAATGTTAACCAAAGTCAATTCCACAAGCCAAACTGGCCTAAAAACACAGAAAACAACACAAAACCAAACAAAAAGCACCCATACCTAGACCAAGGGTCCCACTATACCAAAATCCCCGTTCTGGAGCCAAAGGATATGTCAGAATTCTATTCTTAGCATGCTTACCAAGAAGGTTGACCGCAGTTAAAGATTTTCTAAGTTTAAGTTCTAAAATAGGGAAATGGTCATATCAGCCAAACTAATATCTCGAGCACCAAACCTTCAGTCCTGACAAGTCGTAAATAACCTATAGCCGCTGTGGTAAAGCTCAAAACTCGGAAAAAGCATGAAAAACAAAAAATAACCTGGAGGGTCATTACATCAGTGAGGGTGGCTCATACTAGGTGTTGCATCAAAAAAAGATACATAGTGTGTATGAGTACCAAAACAATGGGTACCCAATAGGCATCATAGGTCGACCGAGCTCAGAAAGATAATATATAATATATGCTACATGAAAGTAAAATAGCTACACGGATCCACCTAAATCTAGTTATCCACTAACAGAGCCATAACCCAACAAATAGTGAAGATAATAATGATAATAAGAAAGAGGCACACCAAGTACACATAAGAAAATGCGATGCACCAAGAGGTGAGTGTGCAAAAATGTTGCCAATGCAACATGAGTCCGGAATCCCAACATCGGATGAACATTAACTAAAAATGAGTCTGGAATCCCAACATCGGACATGGAACAAGTAAATGTGAGTCCAGAATCCTAGCATCGAATATGCAATACGTAAAAATGTCCTCCATGGAACTTAAATCAGTGAAAAGGGAGGCGTTTAGTTCTTAAATCTCAAAACCGATAGTAAGATAGTGCAACTCTTTCTTAAAACCCTTGAAATACGAAATGATAACGAAAAGCCATCTATTTTAACCCGAAAACCAACCATTCTTTCTTAGGAAAAACCATTAATATGCCAAGTCCATGAATACAGATACGAGAGTAAGCGGTACAATACCCAAACAAGGACAGAGATATAACACCAAAAGTGGGTCCAAAGTGTCCCCAAATAAGGTACTCACCTGGAACTCTGTCCAGTCCAAGCTATGGCCTCGGGCCTATAGTTACACAAATTCAACGGTAAGTAACGATGGAAAAGAAAGAAACTATAATATGAAATAAAACAAGACATCTTCTCTACCTCTAAAATCTCCTAAAGTTACTCTAAGGATTCTAGGCTAGCCACAGTAGTTCTACAAGCTCCTATACTAAGTATAAACATGGATACACTACTCTACAGTCCCGAAAATGGCCAAGATAAGTAGAAACAGGATTTAAGCCTAATTTTAACCTAACCTAGCCTAACGTTCATGCAACTCATAACATATAAAATCTAACTAAGCCAAGTCTAAGAATAGTAAACCATAACATACCTCGAGGCCAAAATGCAAGCACAAATCATCACTTGTGTGCCTTCCTATAATGACCCTCCAGGTCATTTTCCATGCTTTTTCTATATTTCAAGCTTTCTCTCAGTGTCTATAGGTCATTTATGACTTACCGGGACTGACGGTTTGGTGTTCGGGCCATTCGTTAGGTCGCTATGACCATTTCCCTATTTTAGAACTTGAACTTAAAAAATTGTTGACTTTGGTCAACTTTCTTGGTTAACGTGCTCAGAATCAAATTCTGATAATTTTGTTGGCCCTAGATCGGGGATTTTGGTCTAGTGGGACCATTTGTCTAGGTATGAGTGCTTTCGGTTGGATTTTATGTTGCTTTCTGGGTGTTCAAGCAGTTTGGCTGGTCGTTCCCAGTCCGTCCCCCGGCTGACACGCGGTGACCCACTCTCACCGTGGGAGAAGCTCGAGCAGTCCACCGACAACCGACCGGTTCAAGACAGGGACCCCTGTGCCCAGCCCTCAGAGCCAATCCTTTTCCCGAAGTTACGGATCCATTTTGCTGACTTCCCTTGCCTACATTGTTCCATCGACCAGAGGTTGTTCACCTTGGAGACCTGATGCGGTTATGAGTACGACCGGGTGTGGATGGCATTCGGTCCTCCGGATTTTCAAGGGCCGCCTATTTTTGGGTTTTGAGTTCCGAGTTAGTTTTGGGCGTGGGGCCCAGTTTTCATTAAAATAATCTCCATTGGGAGTTTCATCAGTTCTGTTGAGTCCGTAATGCTGTTTTTGGTAGGGTGGCATGGTTAGTTTGTGTTCACGGAGTTTTGGATGAATCCCGAGGGTCCATCAGAAGTTTTTTTGGCCTTGGTGTAATTGTTGGTTGCTTCACTAAAGTTGCAGACCTTTTTGGTCTTTGCGATCATGAGGCTTCCATCGCGTTCACGATGGTCTAGTTTCTTGACCATCGCGATCGTGAAGGTTGCTCCTCGCATTTGCAATGAAGCAAGCAGGGACCTGCTCTACACAACCGCGTGGCTGACCTATCGTGATAGTGATGGTTTGGCCCGCTCTTCCTCGCGAACGCGGGGGTCCTGTCGTGATCGTGATGAAGGACCCCTGGCAACTATTTAAGGTGCCAACTTCATTTTCTCCTCTGAAGGACTCTTATTTCCTCTATTGTTGATCATAGAGCTCCGGTTCCAGCCCCTTTATTTTAGCTCTCTTCATCTGGTAAGTTCCTTCTTCACCCCCTCTCCTCTTTTACGTTGTTAATCTTCGTTAAACCCATTGTTTTCCCGTTAGTTTCCTTGATTATCTCTTTTTGAACTAATGGACTTTAAGGCTGTTTTGGGCCCCGAAACGAGTCCTGTTCATGCCCAACCTTTGGGCATGGGTTCCCTAACCCGTTGCGGTCATAATTGAGAAGTTTGTTTTCTATTTTGTTGCACAGGCCCCGAGGGTCATTTTTCTGACCTGATTTCTGGTCCAATTTTTTGTATAGTAATATGGGTGTTGTTCTTCTTGTCTTGACACCTAGATTATATTCTTGATAGAGTGGCAACTTTCCGAGGCTGTTTGGAAGGGGAAGGCACATGAGTGATGATTCGTGCTTGCAGTTAAGCTCCGAGGTAGGTTACAGCTTACTTCCTAGACTTACTGTAGTTAGATTTTATATATTTATTTAATACTGGAACTTAGGTTGGATTTTTGATAGGTTTAGTCTTAAATCCTGTTTACCACTTATAATTGGCCATTTAAGATTATATTGTAGAATTATCATATTTATCCTTAGCCTAGGAGTTTGTAGTATCGTTGTGGCTATCTTAGAATCCCTAGGTTGCTTTTAGGAGGCTTTAGAGGTAGAATAGAGATTCTCGGTGCTTTCCGCTTTTGCTTTCTGTTTTACCCTTTTTATTCTATCATTGTGTGTAATTGTGGGGCCGAGGCCATAGCTCGGATTCGAATGGAGTTCCAAGTTAGTTCTCTTGGTTTGGAGGGTTCTTTGCCCTGTTTTTCCTAGTTGTGTGTGTTTTATCTGGATATGGAAATTTATATGCTCATTCTGCATTTTCATGATTATCAGTATGGAAGAGAATGATTTTAAGGATTTTTGGTCCTACACTTGGCAACTTTTGGGTTTTCAGGATCTTCGGGCTTTTAAAAGGATTACTTTGGAATTGTTACTGATTTTGGGAGGAAAAGGGAAAAGTACTACTTTTAATTCATACGTTGATGAGTCCGAGGTTAAATTTTGAGTGCCTGATGTATTATCTTGGGTTTTACTTTGATGCATATGTTAATGAGTTCGAGGTCATTTTCGGGTGCCCCGATGCTCTATTTCAGGTTTTTACTTCCTGCACTCATTTGATAAGCTCGATGTTCCATCCCGGGAACCCTAGTACTAGATACCGGGTTTGACTTGTATACATTCATACATTACATCGTCATTGCATCGAATTGCATTGGCTTTACGTGTGTTTGGATTGTTGGATGATTTGAGTTGATTTTGTTATTACTCCACCTTTTATTATTTTGGTTGTTTTGATTTTCGGCTTTATAACTAGATTTAGGTGGATCCCTGTATTTTAACTGCTTTCTTATATCTCATTATATATATATATATATTATCTTTCTGTTCTCGGTCAGCCTATGATGCCTACTGAGTACCCATTGTCTTGGTACTTATACTACACTGCATCTTTTTCTGATGCAACACCTAGTATGAGCCACCCTCACTGATCTTCCTATCATTTGAGGCCTATTGCAGTTCGGATCGCGGTGAGATCCCGACGCTTTTGGATACTTTACATGCTTTCCATATGGTATATCTTGTCTATATTTTGTATTTTGGATAGACAGAGTCAGTTGTATAGCTACTCCTTACTTTAGTCACTCTTGTACTAGTGACACCAGGTCCGGGTTGGTTCTCATGTATGTTTTTCCTATTCGGTCACTTTAGGGCTATCTTTTGAATATTTTGTACGTTGGTATGTATATATGCTATTGGCCCTGTCTTTTCTTTATATCTTCTGCTTTTCCTTAGTTTTATTATTATTATTGTCTTCCGCATCGTTGGGTTTCTTCTTATCTATTGGGGGGTTATGTAGACGCCATCATGGCCCAGTTTAGGGTCGTGACAGAGTGGTATCAGAGCACTAGGTTCATCGGTCTCGCTAGTATAAGAGCAAAGTGTCTAGTAGGGTCTCGTGGATCAGTATGATGACGTCTGTATCTAATCTACGAGAGGCTTTAGGACATTCCTAGGAAATATGTTATCTTGTTTGATTCCTTGTCGTGTGTTATTGACTTGATCAACTTCTAAGTACCTTTGTTTCACTCTTTCTCAGATGGTTCAGACGAGATCTGCAGTGGGTGAGGACGAGTCCCCTGCGCCTGCAGTTAGAGCCTCAGCTAGGGGATGGGGTAGAGGTCAACCCAGAGGTCGAGGTAGGGCATGGGCTGCGATGCCAGCTCAGGACTGGGCTAGACTACCATCACCAGACCCTGAGGTTAGAGTGGATGAGGTTCAGTATGAGCCGGAGCATGTGGGGCCAGCCCATCATACGGTAGGTTTTGTGGCTACTCTGGTATTGTGGGACACCTTAGTTCAATTGTTGAGGTTCCTTGAGGGTATGAATCCACCAATAGCTTCGCCGAGCACTACAATTGGTTCTCAGGTTCGAGGTGAGGCTCAGACTTCAGCTCCGGCAGTAACATAGGGTTCAGAAGCGCAACCTGCTACTGTGGCTTCCCGATTGGAGGTATTACTGATCCCTATAGTTGCTCCCCCTTCCAGCCATGCCAGTTATGTCTTATGAGGAGCAGAAGATGCTTGGTAGGTTCTTGAGATTGGGTCCTCCGAGGTTTTCAGGTGCTTCTAGGGAGGATGCTCACGAGTTTCTGACTAGCAGCTTGAAGAGATTACATAATCTGGGGTTAGTTGAGTCACATGGAGCAAATTACACCGCATTTCAGCTAGATGGTCTAGCGAAGCAGTGGTGGAGGTCATATGTTGCTTGCAGACCAGCCGGGTCACCTCCGCTTACTTGGGATCAGTTCTCTGCAGCTTTTTTGGAGAAGTATGTACCGCGTAACATGAGGGAGCGTCTGATGGATCAGTTTGTTGGGTTGGAGCAGGGCTCCATGACTGTGTCTGAGTATGAGGTTCAGATCCATCAGTTGTACAGACATTCCACTATGATTCTGTTCACCGATATGAGAGGGTAAGCCACTTCGTTCGAGGTTTGACCTTGCATATTTGCTTGGCCATGGAGGGTATGGTAGCATCAGGTATGTCTTTTGTAGAGGTAGTTGATCATGCACGTAATATTGAGGGTGTACTTTGCGAGGCCCAAGGGGAAGTGATAAGAGGCCTCACCATCAGGGCAGTTTCAGCGGTTCACAGGGCCGTGGTAGAGGCTACTATGGTAGAGGTCAGCACCAGCAGCGTTTCCAGTCGAGCTGGCCTATTCAGGCAGCATTACAGACTACTGAGGGTCAGAGTAGCCAGAGTATCGTTCCTGCTCCACGAGGTGGTCATTTAGGGTCCACAGATCATGGTGGCCATTCTGATTCAGATGGGTCTTCACAGCGGGGTATAAATGGTCGGGGTTGTTACGAGTGTGGTAAGATAGGCTACTTTGCTAGAAATTATCCGTCAATACCGCATCAGAGGTGACATGATCAGTCATTTCAGGCCCCCAGGGCTCCAGTATTACCAGCTAGAGGTGGTTCACAGGGTAGCAGGGGTGGTCCCCAGGGTACCAGAGGTGGTCCTCAGTCTGATAGGTCTAGTGGTCATGGCAGTCGGGGCAACATGTATGCAGTTCTGGGCCAGAGAGAGGCCTAGGCTTAAGATGCTGTGATCACAGGTATGATCTCCGTTTACCATCAGTCTACTTCTGCTTTGTTTGATCTAGGGTCTATATGCTCATATGTATCTGCTTATTATGCTACTCATCTGGGGTCTGCTTGTGAATTTTTTCCTGTGCCCTTGCGTGTATCTACCCCAGTAGGTGATTCTTTAGTAGTGGATCAGGTGTATCAGTCTTGTGTGGTGACTATCTTAGGGTACGACACGTGGGTACACTTGGTTGTTCTTGATATGGTTGATTTTGATGTGATCTTGGGCATGGATTGGCTGTCTCCTTATCATGCAGTCTTGGATTGCTTCGCCAAGACTGTTACTCTTCGGATGCCTAGTAACCCTCTTATCATATGGAAGGGAGATGATAGCCACATGTCGAGGGGAGTTATATCTTTTTTGAGCGCCCAACGGTTGGTTGGGAAGGGGTGCTTAGCTTATCTTACCTACGTCCATGATACTAGTGCCACCATACCTCCTCTTGAGTCTGTTCCTGTGGTTTACGAGTATTCAAATGTATTTCCTTTTGATCTTTTGGGTCTTCCTCCTGATTGTTACATTGATTTTGGTATCGATGTTGAGCCGAGCACAAAGCCCATTTCCGTTCTTCCATATTGGATGGCACCTGCTGAGTTGATGGAGCTTAAGGATCAGCTCCAGGATCTATTGAGTAGAGGGTTCATCAGGCCTAGTATGTCTCCGTAGGGTGCTACAGTTCTGTTTGTGAAAAAGAAGGACGGGTCTATAGTTAAATAAGGTGACAGTTAAGAAGAGATATCCGATGCCGCGTATTGATGATGTGTTCGACCAGCTACAGGGTGGGGCAGTGTTCTCTAAAATAGATTTGAGGTCTGGTTATCACCAGTTGAGAATTAGGGATGAGGACATCCCATAGACTGTATTTAGGACTTGATACGACCATTATGAGTTCCTAGTTATGTCTTTTGGGTTGAATAATGCCCCAACAACATTTATGGAGTTGATGAACTATGTATTCAGTGCCTACCTTGACTCATTTGTGATTGTGTTCATCGATGACATTCTGATTTATTTGAGGAGTAGAGAGGAGCATGAGCAACATCTTAGATATGTACTTAAGACCCTGTGAGACCACCAACTGTATGCCAAATTCACTAAGTGTGAGTTTTGGCTTGAGTCTGTGGAATTCTTGGGGCACGTAGTGTCCAAGGATAGGATTATGGTAGATCCGGCGAAGATTGCAACAGTTTCTGATTGGGCTTGGCCTACTTCTCCTACCGAGGTTCACAGTTTCATCGGGTTGGCAGGTTATTACAGACGGTTTGTGAAGGGATTTTCTTCGATATCAGCTTTATTGACTAGGTTGATTCAGAAAAAAGTTCCCTTCCAGTGGTCAAATGAGTGTGAGGTGAGCTTCCTGAAGCTCAAGGCCTTGTTGACTTCAGCTCCGATTCTTACTCTTCCAGTCGAGGGTTAGGGTTTCGCTATGTAATGTGATGTATCAGGTATTAGTTTGGGTTGTGTGTTGATGCAGCAGGTCCAGGTTATTGCATATGCTTCTAGACAGTTGAAGGTTCACGAGAGGAACTACGCCATACATGACTTGGAGTTAGCAGCGGTAGTCTTCGCGTTGATGATGTGGAGGCATTATCTTTATGGCGTGCATTGTGAGATATTTATTGACCATCATAGTCTTCAGTACATTTTCAGCCAGAAGGATCTAAATTTGAGGCAGCGTAGGTGGTTGGAGCTACTGAAGGACTATGATATTTCTATTATCTATCATCCAGGCAAGGCAAACGTAATGGCGAATTCCTTGAGCCGGAAGACGATGAGTATGGGTAGCTTGGATTTCTTAGCGACTGAGGAGCGACCTTTATCTTGGGACATCCAGTCCTTGGCTAACAGGTTGGTTAGACTTGAAATTTCTGAGCCGGGCCGTATTCTTGCTTGTGTTAAGGCTAGATCTTTCTTGTTGGATAAAATTCAGGCATAGAAGTTTGATGATGCAAGGTTGAGGATCATTCGTGACAAGGTGTTGAGTGGTGAGGCTAGGAAGGCGACTTTAGATTCAGAGGGCGTTCTAAGGATCGAGGGTTGTATCTGTGTTCCTAGAGTTGGTAACTTGGTCAGATTGATATTGGAGGAGGCTCACTGTTCTAGATATTCCATTTATCCCAAGGCAGATAAGATGTATCGTGACTTGCGGCAGCACTACTGGTGGTATGGGATGAAGAAGGATATTTCAGCTTTCGTATCTAGGTGCTTGAATTGTCAGCAGGTGAAGTTTGAGCACCAGAGGTCAGGTGGTTTGTCTCAGAGGCTACCCATTCCAGAGTGGAAATGGGAGCGGATTGGTATGGGCTTTATTGTCATTTTTCCACTCACTTTGTGGAGATTTGATGCTATTTGGGTTAGCATGGATAGGGTGACGAAGTCTGCTCACTTTCTTCCGATTCAGACTTTCTACAGTTCCAAGAGGTTGGGTTATATCTATATTTGAGAGATTTTTTGTTTGCATGGTGTGCCAGCTTCTATCATCTCCGACCGAGTTACTCAGTTCACTTTGCATTTCTGGTGGTCTATCCAGAGAGAGTTGGGTACTAGGGTTGAGCTTAGTATCGTTTTTCATCTGCAGACAGACGGTCAGTCAGAGTGTACTATCCAGGTTCTGGAGGATATGTTGTGAGCCTATGTTATTGATTTCGAGGGTCAGTGGGACCAATGTTTAGCCTTGGAAGAGTTTGCATATAATAACAGTTACCATTCCAGCATTCAAATGGCTCCATTCGAGGCTTTGTATGGTAGGCAGTGCAGATCTACGGTGGGTTAGTTTGATGCTTTCGAGGTTAGGCCATGGGGTACCGACTTGCTTCGTGAATCTATGGATAGAGTTTGGGTTATTTAGGAGAGACTTCGCACTGCCCAGAGTAGGCAGAAGAGTTATACTGACCGAAGAGTTTGAGATCTAGAGTTCATGGTGGGTGACAGTGTGTTCCTTCGGGTATCGCCCATGAAGGGTGTGATGAGGTTCGGGAGGAAGGGTAAGCTCAATCTGAGGTTCATTGGGCTATTTGAGATCCTTTGCCATATTGGAGAGGTTGTAATGAGCTAGCCTTGCCTCCTGCTCTCTTTAGTGTGCATCATGTGTTACATGTCTCTATGCTGCCGCGGTATATTCCGGATGAGTCTTATGTGCTGCAGTTAGAGTCGGTTCAGTTAGACGAGTCCTTCGCCTTTGAGAAAGAGCCTGTTACTATTCTGGACAGGCAGGTTAGGAAGTTAAGGTCCTAGGAGATTTCGTTAGTTAAAGTTCAGTGGCAGCATCGTCCTGTCGAGGAGGCTACTAGGGAGATCGAGATCGACATGCAGACCCATTATCCTCATCTTTTTGAGTCTTAAAGTGCTGTCCTTTTTCAACTTTGGCGGACGAAAGTTCTTTAGTAGTGGATGTTGTAATGACCCTCCAGGTCATTTTCCATGGTTTTTCTATATTTCAAGCTTTCCCTCAACGGCTATAGGTTATTTACGACTTGCTGGGACTGACAGTTTGGTGCCTGAGCCATTCGTTAGGTCGCTATGACCATTTCCATATTTTAGAACTTAAACTTAGAAAATCTTTAACTTCTGTCAACTTTCTTGGTTAACGTGCTCAGAATCAATATCCGACAGTTCTATTGGCTCCGGAATGGGGATTTTGGTCTAGTGGGACAATTGGTATGGGTTTTAGTGCTTTTGGTTGGATTTTGTGTCACTTTCTAGGTTTTCAAGCCAGTTTTGTTGGTAGGGTTGACTTTGGTCAACATTCGGAGAAGACAGCCTCGGATGGAAAATCTGTCAGCGCTGTTAGCTCTGGAGTGTCAACTTTGGGCTAGGGGGACCTTTGGTTCAGGTCCCGGAGCTTCCGGACTTGTTTTTAGGTTTTGAGTTTCGAGTTGGTTTTGGGCGTGAGACCCACTTTCATTAAAACAATCTCCGTTAAGAGTTTCATCGATTCCGTTGAGTCCGGAATGCCATTTCTGGTAGGGTAGCATGGTTGGTTTGTGTTCACGAGGTTCCAGATGAATCTCGAGGGTTCATTGGAAGTTTTTTTGGCCTTGGTGTAATTGCTTGTTGCTGCAGTAAAGTTGCAAACCTTTTTGGTCTTCGCAATTGCGAGGCTTCCATGTGTTCGCGATGGTCTAGTTTCTTGACCATCGTGATCGAGAAGGTTGCTCCTCGCATTCGCGATGAAGCAGGCAACAACCTACTCTACGCGACCGTGTGGCTGGCCTGTCGCGACCGCGATGGTCTGGCTTGCTCTTGCTCGCGAACGCGGGAGTCCTATCGCGATCGCGATGAAGGACCCCTGGCATCTATTTAAGCTGCCAACTTCATTTTCTTTTCCAAAGAACTCTTATTTCCTCCATTGTTGATCATAGAGATCCGGTTCCAACCCCTCCCTTTCAGCTCTCTTCATCTGGTAAGTTCCTTCTTACCCCCTCTCCTCTTTTACGTTGTTAATTTTCGTTAAACCCGTTGTTTTCCCGTTAGTTTCCTTGATTATCTCTTTTTTAACGAATGGACTTCGTGGCTGTTTTGGGCCCTGAAACGAGTCCCGTTCACGCCCAATTTTGGGCATGGGTTCCCTAACCCATTGCAGTTATAATTGAGAAGTTTTTTTCTGTTTCATTGCGCGGACCCCGAGGGTCAATTGTTTGACCCAATTTTCCGTATTGCAATATGGGTGTTTTTCTTCTCGTCTTGACACCTAGATTATGTTCTTGATAGTGTGGTAGCTTTTTGAGGCTGTTCGGAAGGGAAAGGCACACGAGTGATGGTTCAGGCTTGCAGTTCGGCCCCGAGGTAGGTTACGGTTTACTTCCTAGACTGAGTGTAGTTAGATTTTATATATTTATTTGATACTGGAACGTTAGGTTGGATTTTTGATAGGTTTAGGCTTAAATCCTGTTTACCCCTTATAATTGGCCATTTCGGATTATAGTGTAGAATTATCATATTTATCCTTAGCCTAGGAGTTTGTAGTATCGTTGTGGCTAGCTTAGAATCCCTAGGTTGCTTTTAGGAGGCTTTAGAGGTAGAATAGATATTCCCTGTGCTTTCCTCTTTTACTTTCTGTTTTACCTGCTTTATTCTATCGTTGTGTGTAACTATGGGCCCGAGGCCATAGCTCGGATTTGGATAGAGTTCCAGGTTAGTTCTCTTGGTTTGGAGGGTGCTTTGCCCTGTTTTGCTTGGTTGTGTGTTTTTTCTCTGGATATGAAAATTTATATGCTCCTACTGCATTGTCATTATTATCAGTACAAAAGAGAATGATTTTCAGGCTATTTATATGCATTGGCTTTGGGTGCGTTTGGATTGTTGGCTGATTTGAGTTGATCTTGTTATTACTCCACCTTTTATTGTTTGGGTTGTTTTGATTTTCGACTTTATAACTAGATTTAGGTGGATCCCTGTATTTTAACTTTTTTCCTGTATCTCATTATATATATATATATATTATTTTTCTGCGCTCGGTCGGCCTATGATGCGTACTGAGTACCCGTTGTCCTGGTACTCATACTACACTCTGCATCTTTTTCTGATGCAACACCTAGTACGAGCCACCCTCACTGATCTTCCTATCGTTCGAGGCTTGTTGCAGTTCGGATCGAGATGAGCTCCCGGTGCTTTTGGAGACTTTTACATGCTTTCCATCTTGTACATCTTGTCTATATTTTGTATTTTGGATAGACAGAGTCTGTTGTATAGCTACTACTTACTTTAGTCGCTCTTGTACTAGTGACACCAGGTCCGGGTTGGTTCTCGGGTATGTTTTGCCTATTCTGTCACTTTAGGGCCATCTTTTGTATATTTTGTACGTTGGTATGTAAATATGCTATTGGCCCTGTCTTTTCTTTATATCTTCCACTTTTCCTTAGTTTTATTGTTATTATTGTCTTCCACATCGTTGGGTTTTGGTTTGTCTACCGAGGGATTTTGTAGATGCCATCATGGTCAGGTTTAGGGTCGTGACACTTCCCCTTTCGAATTGCCTCAGAATGCTGCCATGCTATGAAGAACATAATTTAGGTGTCAAGATAATAAGAATGACACCCATATTGCAATACAAAAATTCAAGCTGAACAAAAATGAACCTCAGGGGTCGCGCGATGAAACAATTTTTTTTTTCACAATTATGTTAGCAGCGGGTTTATAAACCCATGCCCAAAATTTAGGCACGAACGGGACTTGTTTCCGGGCCCAAAATAGCCCCGAAGTCAACTTTGATAAAAAATTGAAACAAGGAAATAATGGGAATTGAACGGAAACCACAAGAATTAAATGACGGAAAAATGAATAGGGAAACAAGGAGAACTTACATAAACAATTATGAAAGAAAAAGGGAGTTTGAACCAACTTTTGAGCTCAACTTTAATGGGAGTTTTCGGAAAAATTGAGGAGAAAACGAAGTTGAACTCTAATTAAAGCTGCCAGGCCAAGCCTGTGCATGCGTGGCCCGACCACCATGCATTCATCCTCATGTACTCGGCCAGGCGCACACACACGCACAAGGCAAACAGAGTCCAGGCCAGGCGCCACTGCACCATGCACGCAGGCTGGCCACCGTGCATGCAAGCATGCACACATAGCCAAGCCACCACACGGGCGAAGGAAAAAAAAAGGGGCAAGGCGAGCGCCTTCTACACACACGTAGCCCACCCTCCGCTCACGCAAAGAGTTGGATACTGCTGCAATAGCAACCAGCAATAGCAGGACTTAGGCAACTTTAAATGTCACCGGATGGACCCTAGGAATTCATCCAGGGTCCCCCAGACGCAAACGAACTATGCTACCCCACTAAAAATGGCATTCCAAACTAAACAAAATCGACAAAATTCCTACCATTGATTGTTTTAACAAAAAGTGGGCCCCATGCCCAAAACCAACTTTTACCAAAATGAAATCCAATAGCCCAAAATAAGTTCGGAAGCCTCGGGACCAAAACTAAGGGTCCCTCTAGCCCAAAGTCAACATTCCGGAACTAACAATGCTGACAAGATTTTCATTCAAGGCCGTCTTCTCTGAATATTTCAAAAGTCAACTCTACCAGCCTTAAGAGATGCAAAATAGGGAAATATGCTTAAAACACAAACGAATTGCCCGGGAACCGAACTGTCAGTTTTGGCAACTCATAAAAGATCTGTAGCTACTGTGGGAAAGCTCGAAACACAAAAAAAGCAGGAAAATCAAGGAAATGACCTAGGGGGTCATTACAACATCCACTACTAAAAGAAGTTTTGTCCTCAAAAGTTAATAAAGAGGAGATACCTGAAGACTCGAAACGGTGAGGATAGTGGGTCCATATATCGGTCTCGATCTCTTAAGTAGCCTCCTTGATAGGACGATGCTGTCACTGAACCTTAACTGACAGAATCTTCTTGGACCTCAACTTCCTAAACTGCCTATCTAAGAAAGCAATAGGCTCCACCTCAAAAGATAGAAACTCATCCTACTGAACAGAATCCCACTGAAGCACGTGAGACTCATTCAGAATGTACCGTCCTAACATAAAAACATGGAAAACTGGGTGGACACCAGAAAGAGCAGGATGCAAGACCAACTCATAAGCAACCTCGCCAATGCGACAAAGGATCTCAAATGACCCAATAAACCTAGGACTGAGCTTACCCTTCCTCCCAAACCTCATCACTCCCTTCATGGGTGACACCTGAAGGAACACACAGTCAACATCCATAAAATCTAAGTTCTGAACCCTCTAGTTGGCATAACTCTTCTTCCTACTCTAGAGAATGCAAAGTCTCTCCTGAATTACCCAAACTCTACCCATAGAATCACGAAGCAAATCAGTACCCCATAATCTAACCTCAAAGGCATCAAACCAACCTACCATAGATCTGCACTACCTACCATACAAAGTATCGAATGGAGCCATCTCAATGCTAGAATGGTAACTATTATTATAAGCAAACTCTGCTAAGGATAAGAACTGGTCCCACTGACCCCCAAAATCAATAACACAAGACAACAACATATCCTTCAGAACCTGAATAGTTTGCTCTGACTGACCATCAGTTTGTGAGCAAAAAATAATGCTAAGCTCAACTCTAGTGCCCAACTCTCTCTGAATAGACCTCCAGAAGCACAAAGAAAACTGAGTACCATAATCAGAAATGATAGAAACTGGCACCCCATGCAAATGGACAACCTCACAGATGTAAATCTGCACCAACCTCTCTAAACTGTAAAAAGTATAAACTGGCAGAAAGTGAGCAGACTTCGTCAACCTATCCACGATGACCCAAATAAAATTAAACATCTACAAAGTACATGTCAAGCCTACCACGAAGTCCATAGCTATCCGCTCCCATTTCCACTCCAGAATGGGTAGCCTCTGAGTCAAACCACCTGGTCTCTGGTGCTCAAACTTCACCTGCGTATAGTTCAAGCACCTAGACATGAAATATGTAATATCCCTCTTCATCCCACACCACCAGTAGTGCTACCTCAAGTCTTGATACATTTTAGCTACCCCGGGATGAATGGAATACCTAGAACAATGAGCCTCCTCTAAGATCAATCTAACCAGGTCACCAACTCTAGGAATATAGATATGACCCTCAATCCTCAGAACACCCTCTGAATCTAAGGTCTCCTTCCTAGCCTCACCACTCAACACCTTGTCACGAATGATCCTCAACCTATCATCATCAAACTGTTGCGCCTAAATCTGCTCTAACAAGGAAGATCTAGCATCAACAAAAGCAAGAATATGGCACAACTTAGAAATGTCAATTCTAACCAACCTGTTAGATAAGGAATGGATGTATAAAGATAAAGGTCACTCCTTTGCTTTTAAGAATGCCAAGCTACCAATGCTCATAGCCTTCCGGCTCAAGGCATCCGCTACAACGCTTGCCTTGCCCAGATGATAAAGAATGGAGATGTCATAGTCCTTTAGTAACTCCAACCACCTGCGCTGTCTCAAATTTAGGTCCTTTTGGCTGAAGATGTACTGAAGACTATGATGGTCAGTGAAGATCTCAGAATGCACGCCATATAGATAATGCCACTAAATCTTCAATGCTAAGACTACCACTGCTAACTCTAAGTTATGAGTGGGGTAGTTACTCTCGTGAACCTTCAGTTATCTGGAAGCACAAGCAATAACTCAACCTTGCTACATCATTACACAACCCAAACCAATAAGTCGAGGGCCACTTAATTGGATCCACCATAACCCTATCCTTGGACACCACGTGCCCCAAGAATGCCACATACTCAAGCCAAAACTCACACTTAGTGAATTTGGCATATAACTGATGGTATTGAAGTACAACTCTTAGGTGCTTCTCCTGCTCTTCTCTACTCCTCAAGTATACCAAGATGTTATCGATGAACACAATTACAAAGAATCTATGTAGGATCTGAACACACGGTTCATCAACTCCATAAATGCTGCTGAGGCATTGGTCAACCCAAAAGACATGACTAGGAATTCAAAATGGCTGTATCGAGTCCTAAATGCAGGCTTTAGTTGTCCCCAGCCCTAATCCTTAATTGGTGATAACTGGACCTCAAGTCTCTCTTAGAGAACACCGCTGCACCTTGTAGGTAGTCAGACAGATCATCAATATATGGCATCAGATACCTGTTCTTAACTCTCACCTTATTTAAATGTATGTAGTCGATACAAAAACATATGGACCCATCCTTCTTCTTTACATACAGAATTGGAGCACCCCACAGAGACACACTAGGCTTGATGAAACCTCTACTCAACAAATCCTAGAGCTGATTCTTAAGCTCCCTTAACTCGGCTGGTGCCATCCGATATGGCAGAATAGAAATTGCGATAGCAGAGTAAATATCACGATCAGGAGGAAAATTAGGTAGACCAAAAGAAAACATATCTAAATACTCACAAACCATAGGAACTGACTCGAGTAAAGCTGTGGTGGCACAAGTATCATGGTTGTAAGCAAGATAGGATAAGCACCCCTTCCCAACAAACCACTGGGTGCTCAAGAAAGATATAACTCCCCTCGGCATGTGGCTATCGGCACCCTTCCATACTATGGAGGTATATCAGTCATTCATATAGTAACGGTCTTGGTAAAGCAATCCAAGACCACAAGGTAGGGAGACAACCAATCCATGCCCAAAATCACATCAAAATTAACCATATCAAGATTAGGTCTACCCCAGGATAGTCACCACACAAGCTTGGTATACATGATCCACTACTAAAGAATCTCCTACTGGGGTAGCCACACATAAAGGCACTGACAATAACTCACAAGTAGACCCCAGACAAGTAGTATAATAAGAAGACACATACAAAAATATAGACCCCGAATCAAATAATGCAGAAGCTGACTGATGGAAAATATAGATCGTACCTGTGATAATAGTATCTAAAGCCTTAGCCTCTAGATGGCCCCAGAAATACATACATGTGGCCTCGACTGCCTCGACCACCTGATCTGCCAGACTGAGGACCTCCTCAAGTACCCTAGGGACCACCCTTACTAGCCAGTGCACCACCTCTGATAAGTGGAGCTGGAGCCCCAAGAGCCTGAACCATCTGAACCTACTGACTGTTGTGCCTGACCCTCTGAAAGTTTTTAACAAAGTTCCGCAATTCTCCACACTCAAATCACCTTTTAACTATTCAAGTCTGAATAGAAAAATCGGCTGAACAAAACTAGTCACCACAGCCTGAATACCCAAAATGTCCACTAGGTAAACACTGAACCAAGCCCTTACTACTCTGACCCTAAGCAATTTGTAATGCCAACTGAACAAGCTGGATCGGCTGGAAACGCTACTGATGCGGACCACTACCAAAGTAGCCTCTGCCACGTGTTTGTGAGTTGCTGTAACTGCCCTAATGGCAGAGCCTCTTATCGCTGCCCCCTTAGGCCTCACAAAGTACACCCTCAATAGTGTAGGGATGATCCACTAACTCCAAGAATGACTGACCCAAAGCTACCATACCCTCTGTAGCTAAATGAAGCTATAAAGTCAAACCTCAAATAAAGAGAAGCACCCTCTCATACTCAGTGGGCAGACTCATGCTGGCATGTCTAGCTAGCTCGTGAAAGCGAATCTCATACTCTAAAATAGACATGGAGCCCTGCTCCAACCTGTAGAACTGATCCATCAATTGCTCCCTCAAACTGCGGTACATACTTCTCCAAGAAAGCTGCGGAGAACTGTGCCCAAGTAAGCGGAGGTGAATCGGATGGCTTGTAAGCTATGTACGACCTCCACCACTATTTTGCTAGGCTGTCAAGCTAAAATGCGATGTATTCTGCTCCATGTGACTCAACCAACTCAAGATTATGTAACCTCTCCTAACAACTAGTTAGAAACTTCTGCACATCCTCCCTAGGAGCACCAGAAAACCTCAGAGGACCCTACCGTAGAAATCTACCAAGCTTCTCCTGCTCCTCAGAAGACATGACCAGCTGATAACGCCCAAACTACACCTCAAATTACGAAGCGTAAGCGGTCGCTGTCAAATATAGAACCCAACAGAGGTTGGGGTCGATCCCACAGGGAATAAGGTGCAAATTAGGTCGTTCGTGATTTATTGGACTAGTGGTCAATAGTTTTCGGTAAATTGTAGGGGTTTTGTGTGAACAATGTTTAACCAAGGCAAATAATAATGTGCGATTAATAATCAATATGAGAGTGAACTAGGGAAGTGTTCACCATGGCGTTATAACAATGTCGATTCAAGCTTAACCGGGTTCTTTCTTATATGCGTGTCATGATGTGATTGAATTAATGGTATCATCTAAACGTTTCTCAACCAAATAGACGAATTTCCTTTTCAATTCTCTCGAACTTGAAAAGGTGAGCTTTTATATTTCAATCCTAAACATCAAGTAGATTAATCTAGTTACAACATTAATCATAAGACGAGAGTTGGTAGTCTTGAATCCTCGTTATTAACGAAATTTCCCAGTTTTAATTTCTTTACTCAAGCAAATTAAACCTAGGCATGTTCTAATGTTTGCAACCACTAGAAAACGTGAAGAATGAATGATTAACAACGTGACAATCACAAATATTGAAGCCGACGCTACCCGGAATCTATATCGCTACTTTAGCCATGGCTCCCACAACCCTAATTGTGGGAAGTTAGTTAATCATGCTTTGATGGAAAGAAAAGAGATTCATATTCATAATAAAGAGAAAAGAGATTCTTACAATATAATGAAAACAAGCTTCAATTATCCAAGAACAAGAAAACCAAGATCCCAAGAACAATCAAGAACACGATTTCAAGAAGAAGAAAACGTGTGGTTGCTCTCAAATTCTTGCTCAAAACTCTCTTAAAACTATTGGGTAATGTATTGGTAATGAATAATTATTTTTTCTAATTCAATTCATGAAATAAACCTAACATAGGGTATTTATAGGAGTCTAGGAAATAAACCCAAAAACGTTCGGAATCCGCATCACGCACTGCTTCAACTTGACGGTTTGGGGTGACGGACCGTCACGACCTTGACGGACCATCACGGTGGCCGTCACCACTAGGCAGTGGTGCTGCCTCAAGTTGACAGTTTGGGGTGACGGATCGTCACCATGGTGACTGGCCGTCACTCTGGCTGTCACTCTTATCCAGAACGTCGTTTTGCTTGTATTTCCTTCCGTTTCTATGTTTGTCTCTCTTTCCTGAAAACATAACATAAAACATAAAAAACAACGATGGTTGCTTGAAAACTTACGATTGTTCTTAGTTTAGAGGCGTCAAAAGTGCCGTAGAATGGCGGCACATCAACACCCTCAACTTAAAACGTTCGCTTGTCCTCAAGCAACATGACATAAAAACAATAACACGACTCCACTAAGAAAACAAACTCGTGTCTCTAGCAACTCATGGTCATTCAATAGTTCATTAATTCTTAAATCAAGCCACCCTAGTAGCACACAAATGTATGAAACGTTAACTTGCAAGGATCCAAACATGTCATTCTGATATGATAGAACACTATGCCTACTCACGCACAGCTATCCCGATAGTCAATAGACAATACCGAAATCTTGGTGCCCTCACCACAAAGAAGTCCCACACACAAAATTTAGGACTAGGTAAGACGCTCACACTCAAAAATGATTTCAAACAATGCACATGCGATGCCATAGTCTTGCCCTTACTATTCTATTTCAGCTCTTTGAAAGCCATTCAGGATCACTACAGGACTTGTTTTGGCTTGTAATGCGGCTTCGGGTGCAGGTAGGATACGTTTGGGGAATAGTGACTAAACCCTCCTTGGATTCACCGACCTACTATTTCCACATAAATTTACTTTGCCCATCCTTATTCACCTCCTTATTCCCTTCTTTCTAGCTACAGGTGCGGCCTCTTTATTTTGACACTTCTTTTTATTTCTTTTTCGTTCTTTTTCATCTCCTTTTTTGTTTTTCTTCGTTTCTTTATCTTTTTCTTAGACACACACCCGGAATTTTCATTCTATTCACAACCAATATTTTCCATCTTATTTTTCTTATCATTAACCTCTATAGTAGCCACCCTCAACTTAGGCTGATTGCCTGGGTTGAGGTGCACGATGTCCAAGGAAGGACCAGGGCCAAAATAGTGATTCAAAGTTAAACAAGGAACGGTGACTGGTTATTGAAAGAACATGGTCAATTATGGCTCAAACAGGGATCAAAGGGATTATTTACATTTGGACGGTCTTATAGGCTAAGTGGACTGCACACAAAAAGGGCCTGTGATCCTTTCCTAAGCAACCAACTTCAAACTTTAACAAAATAGACCGAGCAAGTTCTAGATGCATGCACAGAGTAAGAATTTATAACAATCCGCTCACACACACTTGGCACCAAGAAACCATACCACTACCAACTATAAAGACAACAACTCGACTTAACATACTTATTCCAATCATAGCCACACAATGACATCCAAGGATCCAGACAATCAATCGTTTCAAACATAAGTACAAAATCAACTTTTTCAGAGGGGGCTCCTTTTAGTATATTTTCCAACCAACAATGCCATGCTTGCTATAGACACTAAAAAAACAACTAAAATTTAAACGACAACCTAAACATGCCGGTTCTACTAGATAGCACACCAGAGGAAAAAGAAACTCGGCAACAAAAACCCTCGGTGGTGAAAGACTCACAGGTAACCCAACACCCTCAATTTAGACTCATGCATTGTCCACAATGCATACATGTGAAAGCTAAAACTGTGAGAAAAAGGAATACCTGTGAAGCCCATAGGACTCAGCGTCTGGCATGATGTTGGAGACCGCCAGGGTCTCCAAAGCAGGCGAAATCGATGGAATAGGTGCCAGCTACCCCATCCCGTTGAGCTCCAACTTCCTCTTTTATCATCTCCGCAGCTAGTCGCGACAATTTCTTTACTCTTCCTTTGCTGGTTTTCTTGCGGTGTTTTCTTTTTCTTGATTTGTTTTCACCGCCTTCCTCGATATGTTTCCCTTCTTGTGATCGCAACCTCTTTCTTGTAACAGCTAGGGTCTCGACAGGACCCTTCTCCTCAATATGCAACTCCGCAGGGGCTTCCTCAACCACATCTATGACCGCGACCACTCTCATGTCTCTTGGTTGCTTCATCAATTTACACACATCAAACTTGACAAATTCATTGTTTAATCTGAATGTCAGTTCATTTTTTTCCATGTCAACCAACACTCTCGCAGTGGCCAGCAATGGTCATCCCAGGATTATGGGGACTTCAAAGTCCACTTCGCAATCCAAGATCACAAAGTCAGCTGGGAATATAAGCTTACCAACCTTTACCATCACATCAGACAATATTCCTACCGGTCGCTTCACTGAACGGTCAGCCATTACCACCCTCATGGTCGTTGGTTTGGGAGCTCCCAAACCCAATTGTTTATAGATTACTAACGGCATCAAGTTGATGCTAGCACCAAGATCACATAATGCTTTTCCGAAGTTGAGGTTCCCGATTGTACAGGGAATAGTAAAAGCACCTGGATCTTACTTCTTGTCCACTAACGATCTTGAGGAAATAGCACTGCAGTGGTGGAGGTTATATTCTGGTTCCACGCTCACTGACCTCTTCTTGGTAATCAAGTCCTTTATGAACTTGGCATATCTGGGCATTTGTTCAAGTGCTTCCACCAGTGGGATGTTTATTGATATCTGCTTGAGCATGGTCATGAAATTCAGGAACTTGCCATCTTCCACTTTCTTCTTCAAACGTTGCGAAAACGGAGGCGGTGGCCGAGGCATCATAGTTGGAAGTTTTTCAGCTTCCTTGCTTTTATCCGCGGGTCTTTGAGTAGCCTCCTCTACCGCCTTGTTATCCACGATATTACCCTCCTGAGTCTGAATTACCGGATGTGATTCTGGTAATATTTTATCGGTTCTTGTAGTGATCGCCATACAACTTGCATCATTCCTCGAGTTTTGAATAGTGTCACTCGGCAGGGTACCTGTCCTCCTTTGATTTAGAGCCGCCGAGATCTGACCCACTTGTTGCTCTAATTGCTTGATCGAGGTGGAATGTGAATCCACTACCTGACTCATTGTTGATAGTTCGGTCCTCATCTTCTTTACTGCGGAGTTAGTAGATTCCACCTTTTGTAGCATCTTCGCCATCATGTTCTCCAATTTAGACGTCCCTGTCTCGGTGCTAGCTCTATCCCGATTTCCAGGTGGTACATACAACCCACCTCTATCAGTGTTATTCATCCAGTTCCCCTGATCGCGATCTCTGTAGCCAGCTTTTCATAGTAGTTGTCCTTCTGATAATTCTGACCTTGGTTTCCTTGGCTGTAGGCCTGGAAACCACCCAAATAATTCGCCTCCTCATCAGATTCAAACTCTGCTGCTCTACCTTGGGAACCCACAGCTTTCACCTTCTCAATACACCCTGACATCAAACGCTTGGTCAGCAGGTCCATTTGCATTTTTAGATGGGCCATGTCTTGGTCCCGTTCTTCCTCTTTCCTGCGCTGCTCTGCTGACACACCAACTGCATAAGTGCTAGCTGCTACCTCTGAATCCCGTGTATGCCAGGCCCTGTTGGTTTTGTTGAGCCTGTCCAAAGTAGTTGTGGCCTCAACAAAAGTGAGACCCATGAATGCTCCACCTACTGCGTTGTCCAATGTCGGCTTGGTAGCCGAATTCAGTGCCCTGTAGAATGTCTGCATCAAAAGGTTATCGGTAAGCTGATGGTTCGGGCATTGTGTCAGCTTCTTCTTGAACCGTAACCAAGTCTCATGTAAAGCTTCGTGAGGTTGGTGCCTGAAATTGCTAATCTCATCCCTCAACTGTATCATCCTAGAGGGAGGAAAGAACCTTTCTAGGAAAGCTCCTTTCAACTCTTCCCAAGTTGTGATAGAGTCGGGGCTCAGCTCTGTCAACCATAACGCTGCCTCATCAGACAGAGACAACGGAAACAACCTGAGCCTGATCGCTGTCTGACTTACTCCAGGCAATTCGAACGACTTGCAGATACCCACAAAATTTATCAGGTGCCGGTTTGGATCGTCACCAGCAACACCACGGAACACTCCTCTCAAATTCAACAACTGAATCATTGTGCTAGTAATGTTGAACTTAGCCCCGGGTGCTAGCGAAGGAAATGCAATAGCGCCCGTGGCCCCAACTCCATCTAAGTCGACCTCCTCATCATTCAACTCAATGTCGACCTCAAGACCACCAGCATTCACATGTTGTTGGGCTTGCTGAGCTGCAGCGAGTCTCGCTTCCTCTTGTAGTTGCTCATTCATGTTTTGCCTTATCGTTTTTGCAAGCTCGGGGTCGTAGGGTAATATTGGTTCACCCGAGCGTCGGGTACTTGGCATGCACAACTATGTACCCTGTCAAAACAAAAACAACAGATAAAAATAAACGCAGGAAATATGACTAAGAGTCAAATAAATACACCAAACTAAATAAACAACCGTATTCCCCGGCAACGGCGCCAAAATTTGATAACGCCCAAACTACACCTCAAATTACGAAGTGTAAGCGTTCGCTGTCAAATATAGAACCCAACAGAGGTTGGGGTCGATCCCACAGGGAATAAGGTGCAAATTAGGTCGTTCGTGATTTATTTGACTAGTGGTCAATAGTTTTCGGTAAATTAGGGGGGTTTTGTGTGAACAATGTTTAACCAAGGCAAATAATAATGTGCGATTAATAATCAATATGACAGTGAACTAGGGAAGTGTTCACCATGGCGTTATAACAATGTCGATTCAAGCTTAACCGGGTTCTTTCTTATATGCGTGTCACGATGTGATTGAATTAATGGTATCATCTAAACGTTTCTCAACCAAATAGACGAATTTCCTTTTCAATTCTCTCAAACTTGAAAAGGTGAGCTTTTATATTTCAATCCTAAACATCAAGTAGATTAATCTAGTTACAGCATTAATCATAAGACGAGAGTTGGTAGTCTCGAATCCTCGTTATTAACCAAATTTCCCGGTTTTAATTTCTTTACTCAAGCAAATTAAACCTAGGCATGTTCTAATGTTTGCAACAACTAGAAAACGTGAAGAATGAATGATTAACAACGTGACAATCACAAATATTAAACCCGACGCTACCCGGAATCTATATCGCTACTTTAGCCATGGCTCCCACAACCCTAGTTGTGGGAAGTTAGTTAATCATGCTTTGATGGAAAGAAAAGAGATTCATATTCATAATAAAGAGAAAAGAGATTCTTACAATATAATGAAAACAAGCTTCAATTATCCAAGAACAAGAAAACCAAGATCCCAAGAACGATCAAGAACATGATTTCAAGAAGAAGAAAACGTGTGGTTGCTCTCAAATTCTTGCTCAAAACTCTCTTAAAACTATTGGGTAATGTATTGGTAATGAATAATTATTTTTTGTAATTCAATTCATGAAATAAACATAACATAGGGTATTTATAGGAGTCCAGGAAATAAACCCAAAAACGTTCGGAATCCGCGTTGCGCACTGCTTCAACTTGACGGTTTGGGGTGACGGACCGTCACGACCTTGACGGACCGTCACGGTGGCCGTCACCACTAGGCAGTGGTGCTGCCTCAAGTTGACGGTTTGGGGTGATGGACCGTCACCATGGTGACTGGCCGTCACTCTGGCCGTCACTCTTATCCAGAACGTCGTTTTGCTCGTATTTCCTTCCGTTTCTATGTTTGTCTCTCTTTCCTGAAAACATAACATAAAACATCAAAAACGACAACGGTTGCTTGAAAACTTACGATTGTTCTTATATTAGAGGCGTCGAAAGTGCCGTAGAATGGCGGCACATCACCAGCCCAGATGGAATAGGCAGAATAATGATAGGGACTGGCAACACTTCTAATTGGGGAGATACAGTAGCAGGCTTCACTCCTGAACCCTGTGCCACTGCCTAGGCTAAAGTTTGTCCCTCATCTATGACCTAAGAACTAATTGGAGTACCGAGTGAAGCTGCTGGCTATGGCATACCCTCAAGAAACCCATGTAAGCAAAAAAAAAATTTCATATAGTACTGGAGTAGACATGAAATCTACCAGATGCTGGGTTAGTCCCACACCCTCCGCCTTATATAGTACCTTTTCAACCCCAATATTAGGCTCTAGTGACGGTAACCTAGTCTGGGCCCGTGCTGGAGCCGCAACCCGTCCCTTACCTCGACCTCTAGGTTGACCTCTACCCATTCCCAAGCTAGGGATCTAACTGTAGGTGCAGGGGCCTCGTCCTCACCTACTGCTAATCTTATCCAAACCATCTGAGAAAAAGTGAAACAAAAGATACTTAGAAGTTGATAAGGTCAAGGACGCAGAAGTTGATAAGGTCAAGGACGCACTATAAGGAATCAAACAAGATGGAATCTTTCCTAGGAATGTCCTATAGCCTCTCTCAGATAGGACACAAACGTCATGGTACTGATCCACGAGACTCTACTAGACACTTTGCTATTTTACTAGCAAGACCGGTGAACCTAGATCTCTGATACCACTCTATCATAACCCAAAGTTGGGCCGCAATGGCGCCTACATAACCCCTCAGTAGGCAAGCCAGTCCAAAGATGTAGAATATAGTAATACAATATAAATAAGGAGAACGAAAGAGAAAATATAAGGACATAAGGGTCAACAATATACATACATACCAACTATAAAAAATATAAAAAAAATGGCCCTAAAGTGATTGAGAAGACAATATATGTACACAAGAACCAACTCTGGACCTGTTGTCACTGGTACAAGGGGGTCTAAGGTACAAAGTGGCTATACAATAGGTACTATCTATCCATAATACAAAATATAGATAAAAAGGTAGATGGAAAGTAGTAAAAGTCATTAAATGCTGGGAGGTCACCATGATCCGAACAACAGTTGGTCATGAACGACAGGAGGATTAGCGAGGGTGGTTCGTACTAGATGCTACATAAAAAAAAGATGCAGATTATAGTATGAGTACCAAAACAATGGGTACCCAGTAGGTATCATAGGGTGACCGAACTTAGAAAGATAATATATAATATAAGCTACATGAAAGTAAACTAGCTACTGGGATCCACCTAAATCTAATTATCCACTAACAGAGCCGTAACCCAACAAATGGTGAACATAATAATGATAATTAGGCAGAGGCACTCAAAGTACACAAAAGCAAATGCGATGCATTGGGAGGTAATATGATTCAAAAATATGGCCAATGCAACATGAGTCCGGAATCCCAACATCGGACAAATAGTAAGTAAAATGAGTTAAGAATCCCAGCATCAGACAAACAGTAAGTAAATATGAGTCTGAAATCCCAGCATCAGACATGCAAAAAATAAATATGAGTCCCGAATCCCAGCGTCAGATATGCAATACGTAAAAATATCCTCCATGGAACTAAAATTAGCGAAAAAGGAGGCGTTTAGTTCTTAAATACCAAAACCAGTAGTAAGGTAGTGCAACTCTTTCTTAAAATCCTTGAAATGTGAAATGATAACAAAAAACCATCCATTTTAACCCAGAAACCAACCATTCTTTCTTAGGAAAAAACATTAATATGACAAGTCCATGAATGCAGAAATGAGAGTAAGTGATAAAATACCCAAAGAAGGACAGAGATATAACCCCAAAAGTGGGGCCAAAGCGCCCCCAAACAAAGTACTCACTTGGAACTCCATCCAGTCCAAGCTATTGGCTTGGGCCCATAGTTACACAAATTCAATGGTAAATAATGATGGAAAAGAATAGAACTATAATATGAAATAAAATAAGACATCTAATCTACCTCTAAAACCTCCTAAGGTTACTCTAAGGATTCTAGGCTAGCCATAATAATTCTACAAGATCCTATAATAAGGATAAACATGGATGCACTACTCTACAATCCCGTAAATTGCCAAGATAAGTAGAAATAAGATATAAGCCTAATTCTAACCTAACCAAGCCTAACATTCATGCAACTCATAACATATAAAATTTAACTACGCCAAGTTTAAAAATAGTAAACCGTAACCTACCTAGGGGCTAAATTGTAAGAAAAAACCATCACTCGTGTGCCTTCCTCTTTTGAATAGCCTTAGAATACTGCCGCACTATTGTCACCCCCCGAGGTTACCCCCTAGACGTAACACGAGACTCGAGACCATAAGGATACCAAGCTAACTCTTGGTAATTGCATTCTCAAGCATAATAAAGAAATAAGCGGAAGCATAATACGAAAATCCAATAAGGAAACATCAATAAGGGTCTAAGGGCCACATACATACAATATCCAACGAAAGAAACTCAAATACAAACTATGTCAGAGAGCCTCTAGTCATAACAATAAGAGTTTCTAGGACAAGACCCTAGCTAACTCGGAGTATATAAGTGAAGCTAACATAAGGAAAATCATAACTAGTCCTCGAACTATGAGGACTCACCACAGCTAACCAAGGATGTGGCCTGAGACTCTAGCCACGAAGCTGTGAAGGAGTACCTGAGTCTACATCATAAAAGGATGTAGCGCAATATGCGGTAGTACTATGGAATATACTAAGTCTGTGAGTGATTCATAGGTAAGGAAAACATGCCTTAAAAATGTACTTTGAACATAATTCATGCATAATGAAATATCATGAAAAGATATCAATATGAAAAGCTAAATCATAAGGCAAAAGCCAACTTCAAGGTTATAGTTCATGAAAAGTTCATAAACTTAGAAAACTTGAAATCATGACATACGGGAGTTTCTTATAACCGACATGAGACCACGTGAGCTATGTGGAATCTAACTGTATAACCCCAGTTAGCAAAGCTGACTTTGAACCCTGCCAAGGAACAAGCCACCATATCCAGCTATATAACCCTAGTTGGCAAAGCTGTCCTATGCTCCGCTAAGTAAAGGACACCATACATAAAGACGTGGATCCACTCTCATAAGCCTTTAAGGCACATATCATATTATATCATGACCTACGTTGGCAACGTAGTTTATGAGACTAAGGGTACTCTCACCCCGTCCTCTCGGTGCTAAATCCTACTCCCAAAACATGCACGTGTAGCTCATTATCATAAAGGAATACTCTCATGCCAAATCTTATTCATAAACATGAAAACACATCGGGTATCATGCAAATTTCTTATCATAGTTCGTAAAGCTTAGCATAGCCATAATTCAAAAACATGCTTTTCTTTCTAATTTCATACTTAAAGAATTAGGCATGCATTTTCATAAATACATAAAGGCCATGATATCTAATCATGCCAAGTTTCTCTTGAAAACATGCAAATTCATGGGATCATGCTAGAAATCCACTTTCATGCTCGGGCTTTCAAAATCAATAAGGAAATCATAATCAAATCATGAGAAATCAATAAGAAACCATGAATTTAAACATAGGAATTGATTTCATAAACTTTCCCCAATTTAGATCAAAATCCTAATTTCATAAACTCATATTTCAACATAAGAATTGGGAATTTTGGGCACAAGGGTGAAAGGAACCCATTACTGAAGACCCACATACCTTGGTGGAAGATTACCCACTTGATTGGAAAAGATTTTGGAGACTTGACTTGGAGCTTGAGACTTGAGCTTGAGACTTGAGCTTGAGAGAAGAATTTCCCATTTCGGTAAAGAATGAGATGCTTAGGATAGACTTAGGGTAATATGGGTGAAAACCCTTCTATAAGTAATCAAAACAAATTCACTTAATTCATAATAGGTGGGAAATTACCAAAGTACCCCTAGGATTTAATTAAAAGAAAGTTGGAAATTTGGTCAACTTCAGTGACCATGAGTGGAGTCTACGAATCATAGACTTTTCCATGACCCGTGGACTACTAGTCGTGGAAGCTACCCAAAATTCAACCTGCAGGGAACTATCTAAGGTTCAACAGGACGACTCATAAAAACTTCCATGAGTCGTAGAACCTAATCGTGGAACTCAGGGGAATTTGATTGATCTCTGATCGACTTCCATGAGTTAACAGTACGACTCATAGAAACTTCTACTAGTCGTGGAAGTGACTCGTGGTGGTAAGTAATGAGGTTGGTCTGAAGGACTGGGATCACGAGTCACTCCCACAACTCGTGGACTTGACTCGTGGTTCCTGGAACTTGGATTTTTCTGAAGTTTTCATCTTGGATAGCTGGATACGTGTACGAGGTGTGACAATATCCCCCCCTTGGGATCATTCATCCTCGAATGAAGGCTAGACAAGGGAAACTAAGTGGAAAATAGCCCAACCAAACATCAAAACATAGAAATCAAGGGGTAATCATAAAAGCAAAACTTTTCAACTTGAAAACATAATAAACTAACTTCATAAAACTTGAATGCATGCTAAAATCATGATAAGGACTGGCGGAGTAGAATCGGAGGGACACATAAAGGAGAAAACTAGTACTTCAAGCTATAATTGAGTCGGAAGGAAACATATGAGGAAATTTGGCCTTCATGGCCTCTTCTGCTTCCCAAGTAGCACCCTCAACAAGCTAATTCCTCCAAAGGACCTTTACCGAAGCGACTTCATTGTTCCGTAACCTCCGAATATGATGGTCAAAAATCTCCACGGGAACCTCCTCATAAGTGAGACTATTCTTCACGCCCACCTCTTCCAAAAGAACAATCAAGCTCGGATCACCAACACACTTCTTCAACAAGGAAACATGGAAAACTAGATGAACCACTTCCAACTCCGTTGGAAACTCCAACTCATAAGCAACACTACCAACTCTCCTCGAAATCTGATAAGGACTTACAAAATGGGGACTAACTTTTCCTTTCTTGCAAAACATCATTACACCCTTCATGGGTGACACCTTAAGGAAAACCCAATCATCAACTTCAATTTCTAACTCCCTTCTCCACACATCTGTATAATATTTCTGTCGACTCTGAGCGGTCTTCAAACTTTCCCGAATAAGCTGAACTTTCTCTATAGTCTCATTAACCGAATCTGGACCAATCAAGGCTGCCTCACAAACCTCGAACCAACCAATAGGATATCGACACCCTCGGCCATAAAGTGCCTCATATGGAGCCATCTGGATACTAGAGTGAAATCTCTTATTGTAGGAAATTTCGATAAGAGGTAAGTGATCGTTCCAATTTCATTTGAAGTCAATAACACAAGCCCTCAACATATCCTCCAATGTCTCAATAGTGTGCTCGGCTTGGCCATCCTTCTAAGGGTGAAAAGCTGTGCTAAGCTTCACCTTAGTACCAAGACCTTTATGAAATGACCTCCAAAACTGAGATGTAAACTGAGGACCTCTATCCAGAATGATAGACAAGGGGATACCATGCAATCGAACTATCTCTCGAATGTAGAGTCTGGCATAATCATCCGATGTATCCATAGTCTTAACAACCAAGAAATGGGATGACTTGGTCATCCGGTCGACAATCACCCAAATGGAATCATGTTGCCTTCGAGTACGAGGCAAACCCGTAATAAAGTCCATATTGATTGCTTTCCATTTCCAAGTGGGAAGGTCAATATCCTGAAGCATACCACCTGGTCTTTGATGTTCCATCTTTACCTGTTGACAGCTGGGACACTTAGCCACAAACTCGGCTATGTCCTTCATCATACCATTCCACCAAAAGACTTCCTGTAGATCACAGTACATCTTAGTGGAACCCGGATGAATAGAGTATCTAGAACTGTGAGCCTCAGACAAAATATACTATCTTAACCCATCAACATCTGGCACACACAAGCGACCCTGATAACGAAGCACACCATCTCTTCCTTGGGAGAAAACCTTGACTCTTTGCTGACAAACTGCACCCTTAAACTGAAGTAGAATGGGATTTTGGTCTTGCTTGGCTTTCACCTCAGCCACTAGGGATGATTCAATACCATTAGTCACAATCACACCACCTTCGGTCAAGTCCATAAGGCGAACTACCAACTGAGTAATCCTATGAACTTCTTTAACCAATTCCTTCCTTTCACCTTCGATGGAAGCTACACTTCCTATGGACAATCTACTCAAAGCATCCGCCACAATGTTGGCCTTACCTGGATGGTAAAGCACACTCATATCATAATCCTTACGGAGCTCAAGCCATCTTCTTTGTTGCCAATTCAATTCTTTTTGTGTGAACACATATTGAAGACTCTTATGATCGGTGAAAACATCCACATGTACACCATACAAGTAATGTCTCCAAATCTTCAAAGCAAAAGCCACGACCGCTAGCTCAAGATCATGAGTGGGATAGTTCTTCTCATGTACCTTAAGCTGTCTCGAGGCATAAGAAATCATCTTGCCCCGTTGCATCAAAATACAACCCAAACCAATTCTAGAGGCATCACAATACACAACAAAATCATCAAGGCCCTCGGGTAGGGCCAACACTGGAGCTGTAGTCAATCGAGTCTTCAATTCCTGAAAACTTTTCTCACAAGAGTCGGACTATTGAAACTTAACCTTTTTCTGAGTCAATCGGGTCAATGGGGAAGCAAGGGAAGAAAACCTTCCACAAACCTCCTATAGTAACCAGCCAAACCCAAGAAGCTTCTAATATCAGATGGGGAAGTGGGTCTAGGCCAGTTCTTTATCACCTCAATCTTTTGAGAGTCAATCCGAATACCATCTTTAGTCACAATATGACCCAGAAAAGCAACAGACTGCATCCAAAACTCGCACTTGCTAAACTTAGCAAACAACTGTCTATCCTTGAGAGTTTGCAACACAACTCTCAAGTGATCCGCATGCTCCTATTCACTCTGAGAGTAGATGAGGATATCATCAATGAAAATAATCACAAATATATCCAAATACTGTTTGAATAAACGGTTCATCAAATTAATAAAAGTTGCAGGAGTATTTGTTAGACCAAAAGACATAACAACAAACTCATAATGAGCATACCGAGTCCTAAAGGCTGTCTTTGGGATATCATACTCCCGAACTCGAAGCTGATGATAATCGGATCTAAGGTCGATTTTGGAGAAAAAACTAGCACCCTGAAGCTGATCGAACAAGTCATCAATCCTAGGAATGGGATACTTATTCTTGATTGTGACCTTGTTCAATTGACGGTAATCAATACACATTCTAAGAGATCCATCTATCTTCCAAACAAACAAAACTAGGGCACCCCAAGGTGAAATACTAGGCCTGATGAAACCCTTATCATGCAAGTCTTTCAGCTGATCTTTCAACTCCTTGAGTTCTGCGGGGGCCATTCTATAGGGAGGAATAGAGATAGGATTCGTATCCAGAAGAAGATCTATCCCAAAGTCAATTTCTCGCTCGGGAGGAACTCTGGGCAAATCATCGGGGAACACTTCTAGGAATTCGTTCACAATAGGAACAGATTGAATAGTTGGGGTCTCGGACTCTGTGTCCATAACCCAAGCTATATAATAGACATAACCCTTAGAAATCATTATCCTAGCCTTAAGATAAGATATGAAATGACCCTTCGTAGAAGAAGGACTACCTTGACATTCTAGGATAGGTTCATTAGGAAACTCGAAACTAACCACACGAGTGCAGCAATCAACTGAGGCATAACATGCATACAACTAATCCATACCAAGAATGACATCAAAATCATTCATCTCCAACTCTACTAAATCCGCTGAAGTGACTCTATGAAGGACTGGGATAGGGCAATTTCGATTGACTCTTTTTGCTAGGACTGACTCACCAACATGAGTAGAAACATGAAAGGGTTCTAAAAGCAATTCAGGACGAACCTCAAACTTACAAGACACATAAGGGGTTACAAAATATAAGGTTGCACCGGGATCCAACAAGGCATACACATCAAGAGAGAAGAATTTCAACATACCAGTAACAACATCTGGAGAACTCTCCAGATCTTGGCGGGAGGACATGACATAAAGACAGTTCTGGCACTGACCACCAGAACTAGAAGCTGCGCCCTGCTGGGTTGGTCTACCACCTGAAGCTGCTGGGGTAGACTGAGTCCTACCACCTCCTTGTTCCTTCCTAGCTGAAGGGCAATCCTTGATACGATGCCCAGTCTGACCACAACCAAAGCAACCACCTGAAACAGCCAAACACTCGCCTACATAATTCTTCCCACACTTAGCACAAGATGGGTAGGAGGGTCCCTTAGCAACACTACCCTGAGACTGGTAATAAGAACTGTGCCCCGTACCACTCCGATCATAGTGAGGCTTCTGAGCCTAGGTAGGAGCACTAGAAGAAGAGTGAACACGACCTGATGACTTCTTCTGGAAAGAAGAGCGATGTCCACCTCCGGACCTATGATGACCAAAACCCGATCCCTCGGATCTACCCCTCTTGTTCTCCCTAGCCATCTCCTTTAGTTTATCACCCTCAATCTATTGGGCATGAGTCATGAGACGAGAAATGTTCATGTCACTCAACAACATAGCAGACCTACACTCCTTCTTCACCATATCAGAAACTCATCTAATCATGTGGGTCCGCTGCCATGGAAAGAGCATACCTAGACAACTGAGTGAAATTCAAACTATACACTTGTACCGACATCAAAACTTGTCTCAAGTTCACAAATTACTCCACTTTCGCTTGCCTTAACTCACGGGGAAAGAACCTATCAAGAAAGGCCCTCTCAAAACACTCCCAAGTTGTGGGGACCGCATCTCTCACTCTAGCCTCCTTCCATTGCGTGAACCAAATATGAATCACATCCTTGAGTGGATAGGATGCAAGCTCAACACAATCAACACCCGCAACTTGCATCACCTCAAAGATATTCTTCACTTTATCAACAAAGTTGAGTAGGTCCTCTCCCACTTTCAAACTCCAAAACTCCGGTGGGTTCATACGAATAAAGTCACGAACTCGAGCCGCTACCCCACCTTGAGGATGAGCGGGGGAAGGAGCCTGTTGGTTTGCCAAAGTCTGAGCTACTAGGTGAATAGCATTCCTAAACTCATCATTCGTGACATCGGGAACCGAAACTTGAGGAGCAGCATTCCGAGCGGCTCGGGGAGGCATAGCACGTCGATGAGGCATAATCTGAAATGCATAAGATACAAATTAGAGGAATATTAGACTTAAGCTCTATCGCATGATGTGATCATGAAAGAAGTGAAGCTTCTTTTCTAAGACACCTCATAGCTTCCCTTTCATATGTGTGGCGCACTTCACAAATATGAAAGAGACTCTACTCGATGTGGCTTTTAGACATCCTAGGACTCTTGAACTTGAGGCTCTGATACCAAGTTTGTCACGCCCCGAGGTTACCCCTAGATGTAACACGAGACTCGGGACCACAAGGATCCCAAGCTAACCCTTGGTCATAGCATTCACAAGCATAACAAAGAAATAAGCAGAAGCATAATACGGAAATCCAATAAGGAAACTTCAATAAGGGTCTAAGGGCCACATACATACAATATCCAATGAAAGAAACTCGAATACAAACTATGTCTGATAGCCTCTAGTCATAACAATAAGAGTTTCTAGGACAAGACCCTAGCTAACTTGGAGTATATAAGTGAAGCTAACATAAGGAAAATCATAACTAGTCCTCGAACCATGAGGACTCACCACGGTTGACCAAGGATGTGGCCTGAGACTCTAGCCACGAAGCTGTGAAGGAGTACCTGAGTCTACATCATAAAAAGATGCAGCACAATATGCGTTAATACTATGAAATACACTAAGTATGTGAGCGATGCATAGGTAAGGAAAACATGCCTTAAAAAAGTACTTCAAACATAATTCGTGCATAATGAAATATCATGAAAAGATATCAATATAAAAAGCTAAATCATAAGGCAAAAGCCAACTTTAAGGTGATAGTTCATGAAAAGTTCATAAAGCTTAGAAAACATGAAATCATTACATACGGGCGTTCTTATAACCAACATGAGACCACCTAAGCTACGTGGAATCTAACTGTATAACCCCAGTTAGCAAAGCTAACTTTGAACCCTGCCAAGGAACAAGCCACCATATCCAACTATATAATCTTAGTTGGCAAAGCTGCCCTATGCCCTGCTAAGGCAAGGACACCATACATAAAGACGTGGATCCACTCTGATAAGCCTTTAAGGCACATATCATATCATATCATGACCTACGCTGGCAACGTAGTTTATGGGACTAAGGGTACTCTCACCCCGTCCTCTCGGTGCTAAATACTACTCCCAAAGCATGCACTTGTAGCTCATAATCATAAAGGCATACTCTCATGCCAAATCTTATTCATAAGCATGAAAACACATCGGGTATCATGCAACTTTCTTATCATAGTTCGTAAAGCTTAGCATAGCCATAATTAATAACATGCTTTTCTTTCTAAATACATACATAAAGAATTAGGCATGCAATTTCATAAATACATAAAGACCATGATATCTAATCATGCCAAGTTTCTCTTGAAAACATGAAAATTCATGAGTTCATGCTAGAAATCCACTTTCATGCTTGGGCTTTCAAAATCAATAAGGAAATCATAATCAAATCATGAGAAATCAATAAGAAACCATGAATTTAAACATAGGAACTGATTTTATAAACTTTCCCCAATTTAGATCAAAATCCAAATTTCATAAGCTCATATTTCAACATAAGAATTGTTGATTTTGGGCACAAGGGTGAAAGGAACCCATTGCTAAAGACCTACATACCTTGGTGGAAGATTACCACTTGATTGGAAAAGATTTTGGAGACTTGACTTGGAGCTTGAGAGAAGAATTTCCCTTTAGGGTGAAGAATAAGATGCTTAGGATAGACTTAGGGTAATATGGGTGAAAACCCTTCTAAAAATAGTCAAAATGACTTCACTTAATTCATAATAAGGTGGGAAATGACCAAAGTACCCCTAGGATTTAATTAAAAGAAAGCTGGTAATTTGGTCAACTTCAGTGACCATGAGTGGAGTCTATAAATCGTAGACTTTTCCACGACTTGTGGATTGCTAGTCGTGGAAGCTGCCCGAAATTCAACCTGCAGGGAACTTTCTACGGTTCAACAGGACGACTCCTGAAAACTTCCACGAGTCATAGAACCGAATCGTGGAACTCAAGGGAGTTTGAATGATCTCTGATCGACTTCCACGAGTCAACAGTAACTTCTACGAGTCATAGAAGTGACTCATGCTGGTCAGTACTAAGGTTGGTCTGAAGGACTGGGATCACGAGTCACTCCCACGACTCGTGGAACCTTCCACGACTTGTGGACTTGACTCGTGGTTCCTGGAACATGGATTTTTCTGAAGTTTTCATCTTGGATAGCTGGATATGTGTACGGGGTGTTACAACTATAAAGAATATAATCTAGGTGTCAAGATAAGAAGAATAACACCCATATTGCTATATAGAAATTCAGGGCAAAAAATAAATCACACAATGACCCTCAGGGCCCGCGCAATGAAACGGTAAACAAATTTCCCAATTATGTTCACAGTTGGTTTTAAACCCATGCTCGAAATTTTTGTGCACACGGGACTCATTTTAGGGCCCAAAATAGCCCCAAAGTCCACGTTAATCAAGAACTTGAAATAAGGAAATAATGGGAATTTAACGGAAACCACAAGAATTAAATGATGGAAAAATGAATAGGGAAATAAGGGGAACTTACCAGAACAACTATGAAAGAAAAAGGGAGTTTAAACCAGCTTTTGAGCTCAACTTCAATGGGAGTTTTCAGAAAAAATTGAGGAGAAAATAAAGTTGAACTCTATTTAAAGCTGCGAGGCCAAGCTTGTATGCACGCGGCTAGGGATACGCGCACGCGTCCAGACACACACGGCTAGGCACACACGCATGTACAAACCAGTTAGAAGCCAGGCCAGGCACCATTGTAGCGCTGCACGCAGGCTGGCCACCTTACGCGTGAGCATGCACACACAACCATTCCACCACGTTCATGAAGGGCAAAAAGGGGCTAATGCCAGTGCCTTCTACGCGTACGCAGCCCACCCTTCAAGCACATGAAGGGTTGGGTATTTTTTCAATAGCAACCAGCAATAGCAATACTTTGACAACTTAAAATGTCACTAGATGGACCGTCAGGATTTATCCAGGGTCCCACATATACAAAAAAACTATGCTACCCCACCAAAAATAGAATTCTAGACTCAACGGAATCGACAAAATTTCCAACTGAGATTATTTTAATGAAAAGTAGGCCCACTCCCAAAACTAACTTTTACCGAAATGAAACCCAATAGCCTAAAACCTGTCTGGAAGACTTCGGATCTGAACCAAGAGTCCTTTTAGCCCAAAGTCAACACTCTAGAGCTAACATCGCTGGTAAGATTTTTATCTGAGACCATCTTCTCCAAATATTGACCAAAACCAACTCTATCAGCTTTAAGAGTTGCAAAATACGTAAATGAGCTTAAAACATAAATGAACAACCCGAGAACCGAACCATCAACTTTAGCAAGTTATAAATAACCTGTAGCTGCTATGAGAAAACTCAAAATGCAGAAAAAGTATGAAAATTAATGAAATAACCTAGAGAGTCATGACAATACGTCCATCATCAGTTGGTATTTTGAACTCCTTACTCCAGAATAGGGAAGAGTAATAGTGGTAACTGGAACCCTTTGCTGTTATAAGGGAACTTCTTGTTGAATGTTGTTGTAGGCTTCTTGATAGATGTTAGCTGACATTGATGTGGCCTCACTATCATTTGCCTAAGCAATTGATCTGATGCCTGAGTCAGTGCTTGATCTATTACCTGTGTTATTGGCATTGTGTGTAATTGTATATATGCCTGTGTAGCTTCGATTGTGGCTAGTCCAAATTCTCAGATTTGTTATTTGCATTTTTTCCATGTTTAAATCTTTCTCCCTTCTGATTGGACCTCCTGAAAAGTGTTCAAATCCTTTGTACCTGCAAAATAAACAACAGTGTTAGCAAAATAATTAGCAAGCTGATTTCCTTCTCTGAAAATGTGCTACACCACCACTTCTTCATTGCTCCTTAGCATTCTAAATATGTTCACCTCTATAGTATTGGTCCAGGGAACTTCCCAACTTCTATTGTTCTTCATTGCTAAAGAGTCTGTCTCCATCACCAAGGGGTGTATTTGTTGCTAATACAGAACTCTAACCCAACTAGGAGATTTTATATAACAGAATGCTTTAGTTGATGTGAATATTTTAAAAAAATAGGTTAATATAGTTGATCAAATATGTAGTTTAAAGTGAAATAAGATGATATAATGAAATTGACTATGCAAAAGTACTATTACATCGATTGCTTGAAGAATCTTGATTATTGTTTAAATTAAGCGGGTCAAATTGAGTGAATCATGACTCAATTCAATTTTTAGCATGTTTTAGCAATCTATTTTAGCTTATATATGAACTGTCTATTTATTAAATCATTTTATTTTAATTTTAAGGTTTTGCACGGACTGACTGTAATTTTGAGTGGTCTTTAATTTTTTGCCCCTCAAATTAATAATTTTTACTTTTTGCTCCTACTGCTCATTTAGTGTAAATTTATTGTCCAAAGTATCTTTAATTATGAATTAATGCGCTAGGCAAACCTTTTTAAAGAGCAGAATGTCAGTGCTATCTAATTTGCAAGACAAATCTTTACCCTTATATTAAAAAAATCACTGGGCACAAGTTATGACCTATAAGGAACATGTTCATACTACTGAACTTATCCCTAAGGCATAAGTTTAGTGTATGAACTTTTTAAAGTTCCAAAACTGAACTTATATTCTAAAGCATAAGTAATACCTAGGCTTAATTGAATCCACAACTAAACCAAGGAAGAAGAGAACTTGAATTTTAAAAAGAAATAACTCAATTTGAATTCACAAATGAGTAATATCAAGTGAATCAAGGTTAAGAAGTTCTAGATCAACAATGAGAATCGACCCATCATGAATCTAAGCTACTTTAATGAGAATCGTCCCTTACGCTAAGCTAATAATCTACACTCTCAAAAGAGTACTTCAATTCTCAATTCATCAAAATCTATGTATGAAATGACTAAGGCATGTATTTCTAGTGTTTTCCTTGTACAACTAAAGATCCAAAAGTGGTCTTAAAAGATACTGCAGTTGGCCCACTATTGGGCATTTGCTTTACGTTTGTGTTTTGCAGATGCCCACTTGTAAACAAAAATTAAACACAAAGCTCACTAGCAGCTTCCATCTTTGTGCCATCTCCTTCCTCTTCATTCAACTTGGTCACTTTTTTTCCAAGATATCATCCAAATGTGGAATGCCTTCAATGGAAGCCCAACAATACGCTCTCAAGCTGTCTTCTAAATATGGGATAGCCCCGTATAGATCCCGATATGAGATTCCAAAGTCTTTCCATATATCCTTATGGATTGTAAACCTAGGGTCCTATTGGATAGATCTTGAAGTATAGGTCTAGTATGATTTGTGTCCGGCGATATCATATCATTCTCCCCTTCTTGAAAAGGATTCGTCCTCGAATCTAAACCTTGCAAACACATAGGAAGAAAAAATAACCAAGAAATCCTTGTAGTATGAGGATTAGCACAATGGTTAGCACAAATAGTATTACACCAAGGGGGAACATTTTCAAGGAGCAACAAGTATTCTCTATGGTCATGAAAAAAAATCAAAAGATAGAGTACAAGGGAATTGGTTAATCCATATATTATAAAGATAAGACCACCCCAATAATGGTACCACCATAAGTTCATATACCCTCAAAGGGTCTCCGGGGTCGAAAGGAATAAAGACCAACATAGCTTGGTCACAAAAATAATTGGACCACTCAAAGGAACCCCTACCTCTATAAGAAATAAATCCAATAAAAACATAGACATCATTATATGCAAAGAGGTAATAAAGAAGAGTTTCAAGATTACTAATCCTCCCCAAGGTTCCCTCACATGCAAGATTACAATTAGGTTCACAAATCTTATCAAGAACATCAACACAAGTTGGGACACATGAAGAAGACAAGATACTTTATGGGAAAAGGCCACCTTCGTTTCTCTAGTCAAAATTCCCAATTTGACCCACACCATCACTAAGTACAAAGAGATTAGAATTCAAGTCATCACATGAATTAACTAACACATCTTTGTATTTATCAAACAAAGGTGGGGTGTCGTACAAAGGGTCACAATTATCACCAATTTCATAAGGACAATTGCTAGTTGAGTTTCTCAAATAATCAAGAAAATTAATGTTATCTTCACCCAAAGGATCATCCCTTTTTTGAAAAGTGATTAGGTCAATATCATCAAGTGGGTAATTAGCATAATCTTCACCCACATCTTGCTTGTCGACTTGACCAAGCATCACCTCACATCCACCACGATCCCTCAAGAAGGAAGTTCCTTCATCGGAAATGGTGCCCTCATCCCATAGTGGATTAACAAATAACTTGTAGCTTCCAAGAGTAGCTACACTTCCAGCATTACAAGAAATACCACTATGCACACGTTCAATGGTCATGTCATCATCAAATAAGATATTATCCTTAAAAACAAATTCCATCACATGAGCTTTATGAGATAAGCAAGAAATTAAATCGCTAATCAATGAATCATTATCTAGATGCAAGGAATCTACATAACTATCTGAATGATTGTCACGATCCAAAACTGAGCCATGATGACGCCTACTAAAACCTCCCAGTAGGTAGGTCAACCCAAGAATGAGATACTATAAATAAATACTAATATAGAAGAAGTGAAAATAAGATATAATAAGATAAGGGCCATCAGCATAGATATATACATGATAGTATAAAAATATACAACAGGCCTAAAAAGACCAAGGAAGACGAAATATATATAAAAAAAAACAAATTCTAGACTTGGTGTCACCGATACAAGAGCGTCTAAGTACAAAAATAGCGTTATACAAGGTGTTACTGTCTACCAAAATATAAAATACAAAGTATGAAAAGAGGAAAAGCACTAAAATCTCTGGATGCCAGAGCTCACTATGATCTAAATAGCAGTTGGCGTAAAATAAATTGATAGTCAACGAGGGTGGCTCATACTAGGTGCTGCATCAGAAAAAGATGCAAAAATATATATGAGTACCAAAATATTGGGTACTTAGTAGACATCATAGGCCAATCGAGTATGTATATATATATATAAGAGACTGGAAAGTAAACTAGCTATCGAGATCCACCTAAGTCTCGTTATCATAGGAAACTGAAAGCAAAAAAAAACTGACTAACAGTGAAGATAATAATAATAATAAAAGCAATAAAACCACTCAAAGTGCATGCAAGATAATGCAATGTGTTATGGTATGGTATGTGATACGCCCAAATTACAACTCCAATTAAGAAGCGTAAGCGGTCGTCATCAAATATAGACCCAACCGAGGTTGGGGTCGACCCTACATGGAATAAAGTGTAAATTAAGTAGTTAGTAAATTACTTGACTATAAATCAATAGTTTCCGATAATTTGGGGGGGATTTAAATGTCAAATTCACACAAGTTAACTAACAAGCAACAAATTTTCAATAGTTTATAATCAATGTGAGAATGAACTAGGGAAGTGTTCACCATGGCGTCGTAACAATTTTGACTCAAAGCTTAACCGGGTTATTTCTATATGTATATCACGACGTGATTGAATTAATGGTATCATCTAAACATTTTTCAACCAAATAGACGAATTTCCATTTCAATTCTCTCGAACTTAAAAAGGTGAAATTTATTATTTCAATCATAAACATCAAGTAGATTAATCAAGTTACAGCATTAATCATAAGACGAGAGTTGGTAGTCTCGAATCCTCGTAGTTAATCAAATTTCCCGGTTTTAATCTCTTTGTTCAAGCAAATTAAACCTAGGCATGTCCTAATGTTTGCAACCACTAGAAAACGTTAAGAACGAATGATTAACAACGTGACATCATATAGATTGAACCCAATGCTACCCGAAATCTATATTGCTACTTTTGCCATGGCACCCACAACCCTAGTTGTGGGAGTTTAGCCACTCATGCTGGAAAAATGAAGCAAAGAAATAATGATATTCATTAAGGAAGAAAGAATTCTTACAATAGAAAAATTTTCTTTACTTTGAACTTCGAAGAATTCAAGCACTAATGGAGAAATTCCCAAGGAAGAAGACAAAGACGTATTTTCTTCATTCTTTTTTCTCTCAAAATTGCCTCAAAAGTGCGTTAAAAATATTAGATAATAGATGATAAAATAACCCTAACACAGGGTATTTATAGTAGTCCAGGAAATAAAGTACAAAAATAGAATTTTCGGAATACCGCTTTGCCTTGATGGGTCGCCTGACGGACCGTCATGCATGTGACTGGCCGTTACTTAAGCCATCACAGCTAAACAATGAGCTCCCAGGCAAATCTTCAGGTAAGTCGTCCAACAGGTGACGACTTACAACTTTATAGGGTAAATCACATTTCCCAAATGCGTTTTATGACAAATTTTTAGGTAAGTCGTCGCCTGCTCGATGACTTATATGTATATAGGGTAAAACGCATTTGAGGAGTGCATTTTATGTGCATTTGTTTTCTGTTTTATCTTGGTGTCTTGGGTGACGGTCCATTAGGCCAGGGACGGGCCGTCAGATGGGCCGTCACTCCTAGGCAGTGCTCGATGAACTTGCTATTTCGTCCTGGCAGACTGGCTGACGGCCAGTCACAGGTGTGACGGTCAGTCATGCCAGCCGTCAGGCTTAACCAATTGAGGTGTTTGAACATTTTTTCTTCCGTTTCCATCTCTAGCTCCATTCCCTGCAAATATAACAATAAAACATCAAAAACTACAAAAAATGCTTGAAAACTCGCGAGTATTCTTAGTTAAAGGCATCAAATGTGCCGTAGAATCCTGGCACATCAACACCCTCAACTTAAAACGTTCGCTTTTCCTCAAGCAACATGACAACAAAAACAAAATGACGACTCAACTAAGAATACAAACACATATCTCTAGCAAATCATGGCCACTCAACAATTTATTAAATTTAAATCAAGCCCCTCGGTGGCACACAAATGTATGAAACGCTAACTTGCAAGGATCCAAACATGTCATTCCGATATGATAGAATATTCTACATACACACACAACAGCTATCCCAACAGTCAATAGATGATACAGAAATCTAGGTGCCCACACCACAAAGAAGTCCCATACACAAGATTTGGGACTAGGTAAGGCGCTCACACTCACAAACAATTTCAAACAATGCATATGCAATGCCATAAGCTTGCCTTTGCTATTCTATTTCAGTTTTTTTTTCAGAAAGCCGCTCAGGATCACTACAGGACTTGTTTTGGCTTGTAGTGAGGCTTCGAGTGCGGGTAGGATACATTTGGGAAATAGTGACTAAACCCTACTTGTAATCATTGACCTATTATTTCCATTCAACCTTTTTACATCCACTCATAATCACCTTTGATTTCCTTATTTCTTGCTACAGGTGTGGCCTTTTTAACATGATAACTCTTTTTCTTTCTTTTTTAGTTCTTTTTCTGACTTTTCATTTGGCACACACCTGCACTTTCTATCCCAACAATAACCAATTAAGCACAATCCCATTTTCTTATAATTTACCTCTATAGTAGCAACCCTCAACTTAGGCTGATTGCCTGAGTTGAGGTGCACGATGTCCAAGGAAGGAACAGAGCCAAAATAGAGACTCAAAGTTAAAAGGGAAAGGTAAGAGGTTATCCGAAGAATAAAGTCAACTTAACCCCATTTTTATTATCATGTACCTCTACAGTAGCCACCCTCAACATAGGCTAATTACCTGAGTTGAGGTGCACGATCTCCAAGGAGGGACCAGGGCCAA
This sequence comes from Jaltomata sinuosa, assembly GCA_003996215.1. Classification (NCBI taxonomy): domain Eukaryota; kingdom Viridiplantae; phylum Streptophyta; class Magnoliopsida; order Solanales; family Solanaceae; genus Jaltomata; species Jaltomata sinuosa. Next base: position 152,762 of record QJPP01002537.1, on the reverse strand, counting down.
AATAAAGACTCAAAGTTAAAAAGGGAAGGGTAATAGGTTATCGCAAGAATAAAGTCAACTTTGGCTCAAACATGGATCAAAGGGGTTATTTACATTTGGATAGTCTTTTAGGCTAAGTGGACTGCACACAAAAAGGGCCTGTGATCCTTTCCTAAGCAACCAACTTCAAGCTTAACAAAATAGACTGGGCAAGTTCTAGATGCATGCACAGAGTAAGAGTTTATAACAATAAGCTCACACATACTTGGCACCAAGAAACCATACCACTACCAACTATCAAAACAACAGTTTGGCTTAAGCACAATTATTACAATCACATCCATTTAATGACATTCGGAGATCCAGAACAGTCAATCATTTCAAACACAAGTACAAATTCAACATTTTTTTTGGAGGGGGCTCCTTTTTAATCCAACTTTCAAAAAGCCATGCTTGCTATAGACACTAAAATACAACACAAACAAAATTTAAAATGACAACCTAAACATGCCAGTTCTAGTAGATAGCACACCGAGGGAAAAGAAACACGGCAACAAAAACTCTCGGAGGTGATGGACTCACAAGTATCCCAACACCCTCAACTTAGACTCATGCATTGTCTCTAATGCATACATGTGAAAGCTAAAACTGCGAGAGAAAGGAATACCTGTGAAGCCCTCAGGCTTCAGAATCTGGTACAATGTTGGAGACCGTCGGGGTCTCCAAGGTAGAAGTAGTCTCTGGAACAGGTGCAAGCAAAATCATCCAATTGAGCTCCAACTTTATCTTTTATCGGCTCCTCGGCTATTTGAGACAGCTTCGTCACTCTTTCTAACTCCTTTTCCTTGTTGGTTCTCTTCTGTTGTTTTCTTTTCTTTGATTTATTCTCACCGCCTGCATCTATAGTTTTCACTACCTGCGATCCAAACATCCTCCTCATAACAATTAGGGTCTCAACAACACCCTTCTTCTCAATATGCACATTCGTAAGGGCTTCATCAATAACATTGATAACCGAGATCACCCTCATGTCTCTTGGTGGCTTCATCAATTTACACACATCAAACTTGACAAATTCATTGTTCAGTCTGAATGTCAGTTCGTTTCTTTCCATGTCGACCAACACTCTTGCAGTGGCTAACAATGGTCGTCCCAAGATTATGGGAACTTCAAAGTCCACTTCGCAATCTAAGATTACAAAGTCAGCTGGGAATATAAACTTACCAATCTTTACTAGCACATCATACAATATTCCCACCGGTCGCTTTACTAAACGGTCGGCCATTAACATCCTCATGGTAGTTGGTTTAGGGGCTCCCAAGCCCAACTACTTATAGACTGCTAGCGGCATCAAGTTGATGCTAGCACCAAGATCACATAAGTCTTTTTCAAAATTGAACTTCCCAATTGTACAGGGAATAGTAAAAGCACCTAGATCTTCTTTCTTTTGCACTAACGATCTTGAAGAAATAGCACTGCAGTGGTGGAGGTTATCTTCCGATTCAAAGCTTACTGACTTCTTCTTAGAAATAAAGTCCTTCATGAACTTGGCATATTCATACATTTTCTCAAGAGCGTCCACCAGTGGGATGTTCACTGATATCTGCTTGAGCATGATCATGAACTTGTGGAACTTGCTATCTTCCACTTTTTTCTTTAACTGTTGTGGGAAAGGAGGAGGTGGTCAAGGCATCATAGTTGGAAGTTTTTCAACTTCCTTGCCTTTGTCTGTGAGCACTTGAGTAGCATCCTCTACCACATTTTCATCCGTAACATCACCTTTCTGAGTCTGAATTACCGGATGTGATTCCGATAATGTTTTACTGCTTCTCGTAGTGATCGCCATACAACTCCCATCATTCCTCGGGTTTTGAATGGTGTCACTCGGCAAGGTACCTACCTGTCTTTCTTTGATTTAGAGACGCTGAGATTTGACTCACTTGTTGCTCTAAATACTTGATCGAGGTGGAATGTCAATCCACCACCCGACTCATTGCTGATAATTTAGTCCTCATCTTCTTTACCCCGGAGTCAGTCGATTCTACCTTCAACAATATCTTAGCCATCATATTCTCCAGTTTGGACATCCCGACTCATTGCTAGCTTTTTCACGATTACCAGGTGGTATATATAATCCACCTTTGTCATCTTTTCTCCTCCAATCACCTTGCTCTCGACTCTTACAACCCGGCTTTTCATAGTAATTATTCTGTCCTTGGTTTCCTTGGCCATAAGCCTGGAAACCACCCAAATAATTGGCCTCCTCATCAGACCCAGACTCTGCTACTCTACTTTGGGAACCCATAGCTTTCACTTTCTCAATACCTCCTGAAAATAAATGGTTTGTCAGTAGGTCCATTTGCATTTTTAGATGGGCCATATCTTGGTCCGCTCTTCCTCCTTCCTACACTGCTCTGCTGACATACCAACTGCATAAGTGCTAGCTGCTACCTCTGTATCTTGTGTATGCCAGGACCTGTTGGTTTTGGTGAGCCAGTCCATAATAGTTGTGGCCTCAATAAAAGTGAGACCCATAAATGCTCCACCTGCTGCATTATCCAGTGTCGGCTTAGAAGCCGAATTCAGTGCCCTATAGAATGTCTGCATCAAAAAATTATCGGTCAACTGATGGTTTGGGCATTATGTCAGGCCTCATGAGGTTGTTTCCTGAAATTGCTAATTTTGTCCCTCAACTGTATCATCCTAGAGGGAGGAAAGAACCTTTCTAGGAAAGCTCCTCTCAACTCTCCCCAGGTTGTTATAGAATCGGGAGTTAGCTCAGTCAACCACATCGTTGCTTCATCAGATAGAGACAGCGGGAACAACCTAAGACTGATGGCCATCTGATTCACTCTCGGTAATTCAAACGACTTGCAGATGCTCACAAAATTCATCAGGTGCCTGTTGGGGTCATCACCAGCCACACCACGAAACAACCCTCTCAAATTCAACAGCTGAATCATTGTGCTAGTAATGTTGAACTTGGCCCCGGGCACTAGCGGAGGAAGAACAATGAAGCCCGTAGCACCAACTCCATCTAATGCAATATCATCCTCGATATCCTCAGCATTCAAGTTATGCTGAGCCCGTTGAGCCTGCTGTTCTGCAGCGAGCCTTGCTGCCTCCTGCTGTTGTGCATTCATGGTTTGCCTTAGCGTTCTTGCGAGCTCGGGGTCGTAAGGTAATATTGGTTCACCCGAGCGGTGGGTACTTGGCATGCATAACTCTGTACCCTGTAACAAACAAAAACAACAAATAAAAGTAAAAGAAGGAAATATGACTAAGAGTCAAATAAACACACCGGACTTAATAAATAACTGTATTCCCCGGCAACGGCGCCAACATTTGATACGCCCAAATTACAACTCCAATTAAGAAGCGTAAGCAGTCATCGTCAAATATAGAACCCAACCGAGGTTGGGGTCGATCCCACAGGGAATAAAGTGTAAATTAAGTCGCTAGTAAATTACTTGACTATTAATCAATTGTTTCCGGTAATTTGGGGGGGATTTAAATGTCAAATTCACACAAGTTAACTAACAAGCAACAAATTTTCAAGAGTTTATAATCAATGTGAGAATGAACTAGGGAAGTGTTCACCATGGCGTCGTAACAATTTTGACTCAAAGCTTAACCGGGTTCTTTCTATATGTATATCACGATGTGATTGAATTAATGATATCATCTAAACGTTTTTCAACCAAATAGACGAATTTCCTTTTCAATTCTCTCGAACTTGAAAAGGTGAAATTTCTTATTTCAATCCTAAACATCAAGTAGATTAATCTAGTTACAACATTAATCATAAGACGAGAGTTGGTAGTCTCGAATCCTCGTAGTTAATCAAATTTTGCGATTTTAATCTCTTTGTTCAAGCAAATTAAACCTAGGCATGTCCTAATATTTGCAACCACTAGAAAACGTTAATAACGAATGATTAACAACGTGACAACATATAGATTGAACCCAATGCTTCCCAGAATCTATATTGCTACTTTTGCCATGGCTCCCACAACCCTAGTTGTGGGAGTTTAGCCACTTATGCTGGCAAAACGAAGCAAAGAAATAATGATATTCATAAAGGAAGAAAGAATTCTTACAATAGAAAAATCTTCTTTACTTTGAACTTCGAAGAATTCAAGCACTAATCGAGAAATTCCCAAGGAAGAAGACAAACACGTGTTTTCTTCGTTCTTTTTTTCTCTCAAAATTGCCTCAAAAGTGCGTTACAAATATTAGATAATAGATAATAAAATAACCGTAACACAGGGTATTTGTAGTATTCCTGTAAATATAGTCCAAAAATAGAATTTTCGGAATCCCGCTTCGCCTTGACGGGTCGCCTGGCGGACCGTCATGCATGTGACTGGCCGTCACTTGAGCCGTCACAGCTAAACAGTGAGCTCCTAGGCAAATCTTCAGGTAAGTCATGCAGCAGGTGACGACTTACAGCTTTATAGGGTAAATCGCATTTCCCAAATGCATTTTATGACAAATTTTCAGGTAAGTCGTCACCTTCTCGACGACTTATATGTAAATAGGGTAAAACGCATTGGAGGAGTGCGTTTTATATGCATTTGTTTTCTATTTTATCTTGGTGTCCTGGTTTATGGTCCGTCAGGCCAGTGACGGGCCGTCAGATGGGCCGTCACTCCTAGGAAGTGCTCGATGAACTTGCTGTCTCATCCTAGCGGCCTGACTGACGGCCAGTCACAGGTGTGACGGTCAGTCATGCCAGCCGTTAGGCTTAACTAATTGAGGTTTTTGAACATTTTTTCTTCCGTTTCCATCTCTAGCTCCATTCTCTACAAATATAACAAGAAAACATCAAAAACCACAAAAGTTGCTTGAAAACTCGCGAGTATTCTTAGTTAAAGGCGTCAAATGTGCCGTAGAATCCTGGCACATCAGTATGCTGCATAATATGGCCTATGCAGTAAAGTAAAAAACCCAAAATATGATTCAAAAGCTACCTCGTAGGCTCCTCGAACCATCTCACAGGCTGCCCTTAGGCTCATTAACATATGCAATAAAAGTAAAACCCGAATATATGCTCTTGGGGCTGCTCAAAATCGTACCTCGAACTCATCAACACAAAGTAAATGGAGAAAAGGTCTGGAAATGTCCCTCAAACTGAGTATAAAAAGTGGTACTTTTCTTTTCTTTCCAAAACTGTGATAAAATATGAAGTATTTTTCAGAAATCTTAAAATCATAGTAAAAGTAGAAAATCCCATGCTTAAACTGAAAATGTCATATTTCCTTTCAAAACTGTACCACTAGCCATTTAAATGTGTATATATATATATATAACAAACAGGGTAAAAGCATCAACTAACCTGGACTCCGTCCAAATTTGAGCTATGGCTTTGGCCCACAATTACATAGTAACAACAATAAACACGAAAAACAAAACTATAAAGTGAAAATAACCATAAAAAGTCTACTCTACTACAAAAAACCCTTCTCAATCCTATACTAAGGATTCTAGTCTAGCATAACGGGGATACAACACCCTAGGCTAAGGATAAATATGATAATGTTATTCTACGGTTCCAAAAATGGCCTGATATTCAAAATTAGGATTAAATACTAATTCTAACCTAAGACTTACCCTAATTTTCATGTAACTTATAACATATATAATCTAATAGAGCTAATTCTAAAAAAGGTAAATCGTAACCTACCTTAGCGCCGAACTGCAGGCATGAACCGTCACTCATGTGCCTTTTCCATTGTATAGCCTCGGAATACTGTCATGCTATTATAAACATAATCTAAGTGTCAAGATGAGAATAATGACACCCATATTATATATGGAAATTCAAGCCAGAAATCGGGTAAGAAATCGACCCTCGGTGCTTACTTATGGAAACAGAAATAAATTTCACAATTATATTCACAATGGGTTTCTAAGCCCAAGCCCAAAATTTGGGCGCAAACACGACTCATTTCAGGGCCCAAAATAGCCCCAAAAGTTCACTATATCACAGAGAATTAATAAGGAAATTCCACGGAAATAACAAAGGATTAATGTGAAGGAACAATGAAAAATGAGTGAAGGGACATAATGAACTTACCGAAAATATGTGGGATGAACAAACTCTTCAAAACCATCTCCTAAGCTCAATCCTGTATTCTAGACTTTTAGTAGATGTTTTGGTACGGTGACTTTCAGATTCTAGGGGTAGTTTTCCACAGGATCTTATTTAGTAGTGTTTTTGAATATATATGTTAGTTTATTATAATGCAAACTAGTTTTGAGCTGTTAAAACTGCTAAGTGTTGGGTCGATATTGGTTCGGTCATTTTGGGTTTCGGGTGGTGCCACTCATGGCAAGTTGGGTCATGACAAAGATGGTATCAAAGCCCTAGGTTCATTGATCTTGTCGTACCAAAATGGGTCTAGTAGAGTCTTGCAAAACAGTACGGAGATGTCTGTACTTTTTTTTGAGAGGCTATAGTTTTTTAGGAAACTATAACTTCTTTCTTTCTTCGTGATATAACTAAATTCCAATAAGTATCTGGTGATAGAAATTGGTATCTAAATCCTTTCACTCTTTTGTCCATAGATGGTTAACACGAGAAATAAAAGAGCATGAACAGAAGTCCCAGCAGTGGGCCCAGTGGTAAGGGAGAGAGAAAAGGGCAGGGGTAGGGGCAGAGGTAGAGGCAGAGGAAGGGCAGCACCCGCTAGGGTGAGTCTTAGGCAGCTACTGGACCAAGAGAGGTGAACCCTCCCCTACCCCAGGATCAGGTTGAGGAGGAAGTTAAGGTTGTTGTTGAAGAAGGAGTGGAACAAGAGGAGGCAGCACCGGCTGGAGGTGCCTGCCTTTCCCCTATAATGCCTATGGCATTTCAGCACGTGTGGACTTTTCTGAGTGAACTGGTTGGTGATGGAGCCACCCCCACGAGTACTGCAGATCAGGTTTCGGGCACCCAGCCAGTGGCTGCAATGGCTCCTAGGATGGATGCAGGGTCGGGTACTGATGACTTCTTCCATCCGATGCTATATCCGGTTATGACTAGGAATGAGCATGAGATACTGACTAAGCTTTTAAACTGAAACCTACTACGCTTAGGATACTGAGAAAGAGGATGCTTATGAGTTTATTCTCGTTTTTTATGAGAGGCTTCATAAGTTGGGCATTGTGCAACAACATGGGGTAGAGTTCGTCACATTCCAGTTTCAGGGTGATGCCAAGCTACGGTAAAGGTCTCATATGGAATGTCGACCATCAGCTTTACCTCCGCTGACTTGGGCGGAGTTTCATGCTCTTTTCTTATAGAGGTATTTGCTCCACACTCTGAGGGACCATAAAAAGGATGAGTTTCTATCACTGGAGCAGGGTAACATATTGGGCTCAGCCTATGAGGCCAAATTCCATGCATTATCTCATTTTGCTACTCAGCTTTTGGGTACAGAAGATGAGAGGATTCGTCTATCTGTGAAGGTCTTGAATACTGAGTTGTAGGTGTTTTCCATGCATATGACTTTAGCGGGAAATAAGTTCAATGAGGTAATAGATAATATGAAGAAATTGGAGGGGGTCAGACAGGTTGGTCAGGATAATGTGTTAGCCAAGAAGTCCCAAAATGAAGGTAATTACAATGGTTCATTCTCTAGGGGTCACAACCAGCAGGTGTATTCTGCTCATCCTATTTAGCCAGCCTTGCCCGCTTCTACAGGTGGTCATTCGGGAGCCAGTCAGTTCTCAGCTCCTATAGGACAGGGGGCATGTTATACTTCTACTTGCAGGACTAGTCTTGACCACAGATTCTTTCATTGTGGTGATTTGAATCACTTCAAGAGGGAGTGACCTCACAGGCAGGCAGGTAATCAGACTCAATCGTGGTTCCAACAGCTAGAGGTGGCTATTCTAGGGTTTGTCCACAGGGTGGGCGAGGTAACTTTCAGAGTGGAAGTAGAGATAGAGGGAATGGAAGCACGGGCAGGGGTGTGGCACATCCAACTAGGGAAGTTTCTCAGATTAATGACCGGGCCCATAGTTATGCTTTTCCATGGAAGTCTGAGGCTGAGGCATTAGACGCAGTGATCACAGGTACAATTTTAGTCTGTGATAGTATGGCTTCTGTATTGTTTTACCCAGGTTCTACTTATTCATGTGTGTTTGTGAATTTTGTTTTGGGTTTTAATTTGGTTAATGATGTTCTTGATTCCCCTATTCATGTTTCTAGGGAGAGTATGTGATAGTGATCCATGTTTATCGTACTTGTCCTGTGGTGTTTGTGGGGTTACAGACATGGGTAGATTTGTTAATTCTTGACATGTTAGATTTTGATGTCATTTTGGATATGACCTGGTTGTCTCCATTTCATGCGGTGTTGATTTTTAATACTAAGACTGTAACTCTAGAGATTTCAAAAAAGGATAGACTAGAGTGGGAAGGTGTGTACATGCCTAATTCGGCTAAGATCATATCATTTATTCGGTCTAGGAAGTTAGTGGGGAGAGGTTGTTTGGCATTCTTGGCTCATCTCCAGGATGATAGTGTGGAGTCACCATCGATTGAGTCAGTTCTGGTAGTTGTGGAGTTTTGGGAGGTGTTTCCAGTTGATTTGCCTGGCATGCCTCCATATAGAGACATTGACTTTTGTATAGAGTTGGATCCGGTCACTCACCCAATTTATATTCCTCCTTATCGTATGGCTCTGACAGAGTTGAGTGAACTTAAGACTCAGCTTTAGGAACTTTTAGATAAAGGTTTTATCCATCCCAGTGCTTCACCTTGGGGTTCTCTGGTATTATTTGTGAAAAATAACGATGGTAGTATGAGGATGTATATAGACTACAGGCAACTGGCAAGGTCACCATCCGGAACAAGTATCCTTTACCTCACATAAATGACCTCTTTTACTAGGTGCAGGGTGTGTTGGTATTTTCGAAGATAGACTTAAGGTTAGGGTACCATCAGTTAAAGATTAGGCTTGAGCACATCTCAAACATGATATTTTGGACTCGGTATGGGCATTACGAGTTCCTAGTGATATCGTTTGGGTTGACCAATGCGATGGAGGCATTCATGAGTTTGATGAATGAGGTGTTCAAATATATCTAGATTCATTCATCATTGTGTTTATTAATGACATTTTGATCTACCCCAAGAGTAGGGAGGAGCATGCTGAACATCTTCGTATTGTTTTGGACATCTTTAAGCACCAAAAGCTATATGCCAAGTTCTCCAAGTGTGAATTTTGGTGGACTTCTGTCGCCTTCTTAGGACATGTAGTGTCAGAGAAGGGGGTGATGGTGGATCCTCAGAAGATTGAGGTACTTAAGAGTTGGGTTCGGCCTAGCGCTGTGACTGAGGTTATGAGTTTTATGGGGCTTGCAGGCTACTGCCAATGGTTTGTCAAGGATTTTGCATCTATCGCCACTCACTTGAAAAGGTTGACTCAGAAGTAGGTACCATTTGAGTAGTCTGACAAGTATGAGGAGAGCATCAAAAAGCTCAAGACACTTCTTACTACAGCTCCCATTCTTTCATTGCCGGTTAAAGGTAAGGATTTCATTGTGTATTGTGATGCTTCACATTTGGGTTTGGGTGTTGTGTTAATGTAGGACAAAAATGTCATAGTGTATACTTCAAGGCAGTTAAAGCCTAATAAGAAGAATTACCCAACACATGACTTGGCGTTGGCAACAGTGGGTTTTTCACTTAAGATTTTGAGGCATTACCTCTACAATGTCAAGTGTGAAGTGTTCACAGACCATAACAGCCTGCAACATGTGTTTACTTAGAAGGACTTGAATCTGAGGCAGAGGAGGTAGATTGAGTTGTTAAAGGATTATGATCTGACCATTCAATATTATCCAGGAAAGGCTAATGTGGTGGCAGGCGTATTGAACTGGAAGACGATTAGCATGGGTAGTTTGGCTTGTTTGGGGGTGTCAAAAATGACCACTCGCTAAGGAAATTCTGGCTCTAGAATCTAAGTTCATGCAATTTGGGCATATTAGAACAGGGTGGGCTTTTGGCCAGTATTGAGGTCAAATCCACATTCATAGAAGAAATAAAGGCTAAGCAGTTTCAGGATGCACAATTGAACAAGCTTTGGAGCAAGGTAGTATCCAGAGAGTCTGGGGATGCCACGTTGGGCACTAATGGGGTGATAAGCTTCAGCGGGAGGACTTGCGTTCCTCAGTTTGATGACATAATTCATAAGTGATGGTAGAGGTTTATGGTTTGCGGTATTCAATTCATTCGGGCATAGCTAAAATATACTGGGACTTGAGGAAACTTTATTGGTGGCCTGGGATGAAAGGGACATAGCTGATTATGTGTCTAAATGTATGAATTATCATCAGGTCAAGTATGCAAACCAAAGGTCTATAGGATTGCTTCAGAGAATGCCTATTCCCGAGTAGAAATGGGAAATTATAGCCAAGGATTTTGTGGTGGGTCTTCCTAAGATCTTGGGAAAGTATGACTCTATTTGGGTCATTATAGATAGGCTGACCATGTCAGCTCATTTCATTTTGGTCAGGGTGGACTATATTTCATAGCAGTTGGCTAAGATCTATGTTAAGGAGATTGTGAGACTACACGGAGTGCCACTCTCAATCATTTTAGATAGGAGAACTCAATTTACATCCAAGTTCTGGGGTAAGTTGCACGAAGAGTTGGGCACTCAACTCACTTTCATCATGACATTTTATCCTCAGATAGACGGTCAGTCAGAAAGGACAATCCAGGTATTAGAAGACATACTGAGAGCATGTGTGATCGACTTTGGGGATCATTGGGACCAGTTTCTACCGTTGTGTGAGTTCTCATACAACAACAACTAGCACTCAAGTATCGACATGGAACTGTTTGAGACACTGTACAGGAGGGGATATAAATCACCTATAGGGTGGTTTGAGGTAGGCGATGTGAAACCATTAGGTGTGGACTTGATAAGGGAGCTCAAGAAAAGGTGAGAGGAATTCAAACAAAGTTGCTAGCAGCCCAAAGCAGGAAGAAAGAGTATGTAGATCACAAGGTAAGAGACATGAATTTTCAGGTTGGTGAGCAGGTGTTATTGAAAGTATCACCAATGAAGGGGGTAATGCAGTTTAGCAAGAAGGGTATGCTCATTCCCTGGTACATCATTCCATTCAAGGTTCTCGAGAATATAGGGCAAGTGGCTTACAGGTTAGCAATGCCACCTAGTTTATTCGGAGTCCATCCATTCTTCCATGTATCCATGTTAAAGCGATACCATGGGGATATGGAATACATCATTAAGTAAGATACAATTTTGTTAGACAAGGATCTTTGATATGAAGAGGAAACAGTTGCAATTCTTGATTGGAATGTTCGGAAATTGAGGACAAACATGATCAAATCAGTGAAAGTTTAATGGAAGCATCATCTAGTTGAGGAAACCACTGGGAAAACCGAGAAGGAAATGCGAGACAAGTGCCTTCACTTGTTTGAGGATTCAGGTACTACACTTTCCCTCTATTATTTCATCGTTTTGGGTTTGATTTTTTATGGATGAACGATGGGTAAATTGGTATATGTTGTAATGATCGGGTCTGTCATTATGGATAAATCTTTCGTGCAAAGTTTTGGGTTAGAAAACTTCCAGGATTGGGAGTTGGAAATTTTGGGATAGGCTAGTCTTAGACGGTTTCTGATCGAGGTATGGTCTAGGGAAATCTGGGTGAGGATTGAGTAATGTATCTTGTATTGAGATAGTTTTTCCATTAGCTAATACGTTAAGGAGTCCAGGGGACTTTATGGAAATGAATTCGGGTAAATAGAACTCCCAACATCAAGGTTGACGTGAAGGGGTTGTTCTGAAACATCATGATTTAAGGTGTGTTGTAAAAATGGGCACTTTTGTGGGATTTTCTGCGGTTCTGTCCCGTGTAAACTACTATAGCAGTTGACACAGTGCTGTCGCAGCCTCTGCTATAGCGGATAAATTCCCGCTATAGCAAAAGTCAATGACGGTCAGCACCGCCATAATGGTTGATTTCGCTACGGCGACACCGCTATAGCAGGCTGATTCAGGTTTTCTGCTGAAGCTTCCCCAAAATGTTAAGAAACTTTCAAGAACATTTTGAGGAAGGGCATAGATGAAGGGAGGAAAATTTCAGTGAATTTCCACCAAACTCCATCGAAAAGGTAATGTTTTTGATTCCCGCTTCGTTATTTCAATTCCTAAACCTTAGAAACTATAATCTATGGGTTTGAGGGAAGGTTTGGGTTAACCTAAGAATATAGAATCTAGGGAAAAATGGGATTATAGGGTGTTGAGTTCTTGGTTTATGTTGTTTATGGGTTTTTCATGCCTTAATCAACCTTATTCGCTAAATGTAATCGTGAAAATGATAGTTTAGGATGAATTAGTGTTGGGAAAGCTTGGGAATGGGTGGACTGACTATAGTTTTGGCCTAGGGATTGGGATTCTATATAATCTGGGTATTTTAGGCCATTGGACTGATGCTAGCATATTTTATAATTGTTTTTAGACCAAGAGCAAGCAAAAACTTCCAGAAATGGGAAGGCTCCGGTCCAGTAATGTTTCCCAAAAGTAATTCAAGGTAGGTGATGGTTAATGTTTGCCAAATTCAATGTACATTCATGTAACTATAACTTAGTATTGTATGTGTTTTTGTTCTTAGAAAAGGAGACTGAATATCCAAGTGTTTGGGGAGTCGATTATGTAAAATGAAATTGATTATTGCTTGTTGGATTACAAGGTGTTTCTGTTCATTTTGGTGTTGACTGTTGATTTTGTATGATATTAATGGTTGGTCGGGTACCACACTTGGTACGAGATAATAATGATTAGCTCGGGTATCACGCCTAGTACAAGTTATATATATATATATATATCAGTTGGCTCGGGTACCATACCAAGTACGGGTTTAAATTGTATTATTGATTGTATTTTCGATGGTTCTATGAGTGGACCGAGTTGATTGCTGAATTTGTGATTTATCGTGTTGTTCCTTGAGAGGTTGGGTTGTTACACTTAAATGTGAGGTTGGTCCTGGGGTGGATCGGCATTTCATGTTAACACTAGGTGTTGGTCTAGAGATCCATAGTTGGTCTGGGAGTAAGATGAGGGTAATGAATTATTTGTTGTTCATGGTTAAATGATTGTTGAACCTATTTTTATGTGGTTGATAAGTTAGAAGCTAGGTTGAGAGCCTGGAATCAGGTTGTTGTTTGTTACTACATGCTTGCTCTACTTTACTCAGTTTTGGTTTATTGTTCTTATATTGTTTGTTGGAGTTGGCCGATGATCCTACCATTACATGGTGGTTGTTTACTAATTCTTCACTTGTTTTTTTCCATTTATGAGTACATGACATCTTTCGGTGGCTCCTACGCGACCTCAGATCTAGTTCCAACAATTCCAAACTCCAAGGGTGAGCTGCCTCTTCCGGGCTGCCATGGATTCTCTAGTACATTCACTAGTTCATTATTCCGACGTAGACTCCTTTGTTTTTGGGGTTGCATCCCCGTATTCTAGACTTTTGATAGATGTTTTGGTACGGTGACTTTCAATTTCTAGGGGTAGTTTTCTGCAGGATCATATTTAGTACTGTTTTTGAAGAAATATGTTAGTTTATTTTAATGCAAACTGGTTTTGAGTTGTTAGAATTGCTAAGTGTTGGTTTGATATTGGTTCGCTCATCTAGGGGTTTCAGATGGGTGCCACTCACAACGAGTTGGGTTATGACAATGATGGTATCAGAGCCATGGATTGTTGATCTAGTCATACCAAAATGGGTCTAGTAGAGCCTTGCTGAATGGTACAGAGACGTCTATACTTTTCTTCGAGACACTATAAGACTTTAGAATCTATCACTTATTTCTTCCTTCTTGCGATAACTCGATTCCAATTGGTCTCTGGTGATATAAATTGGTATTTAACTCCTTTCACTCTTTTGTCCGTAGACGATTAACACGAGAAAGAGTAAATCAAGAGTGGCTGTCCCAGCAGCGGGCCTATCGCTCAGAGAGAGAGGAAGGGGTAGGGGCAGAGGTAGAGGCAGAGGCAGAGGAAAGGCAGCACCCACTGGGGGTGAAGCTCAGGCAGCTGCTGGACCAAGAGAGGCGACCTCCCCACCCAAGATCAGATTGAGGAGGAAGTTGAGGTTATTGTTGAGGAAGGCATGGAATAGAAGGAGGCGACACCGACTGGAGGTGCATGCATTCCCCCTTTAACGCCTGAGGCATTTCAGCACGTGTGGACTTTTATGAGTAGACTAGTTGGTGCTGGATCCACCCTAATAGGTACTGCAGACCAGGTTCCGAGCACCCAACCAGCGGCTACAACAACTTTTAGGATGGATGTGGCATTGTGTACTGATGACTTCTTGCATTTGATGCTAGGTCCTGTTATGACTGGAATGCGCATGAGATGCTAACTAAGTTTTTGAAATAGAAACCTCCTATGTTTTAGGGTACTGAGAAAGAGGATGCTTATGATTTTATTCATGATTTTTATGAGAGGTTGCATAAGCTGGGCATTGCGCAGCAACATTGGGTAGAGTTTGTCACTTTCTTGTTTCAAGGTGATGCCAAACAGTGGTGGAGGTCTCATGTGGAATGTCGACCATCATCTTTGCCTCCGCTAAATTGGGCGGAGTTTCATGCCCTTTTCCTAGAGAAGTATGTGCCCCACACTCTGAGGGAGTGTAAAAAGGATGAGTCTCTGTCACTTGAGTAGGGTAACATATCGGTCTCAGCCTATGAGGAAAAATTCCATGCATTATCCTATTTTGCTACTAAACTTCTGGACTTCAATGGGAAAGAGTTTCAGGCAGCTGCTGGACCAAGAGAGATAAACCCTCTCCTACCCCAGGATCAGGTTGAGGAGAAACTTAAGGTTGTTGTTAAAGACGGCGTGGAACAAGAGGAGGCGACACCCACTGGAGGTGTCTGCCTTCCCTCTATAACGCCTAAGGCAATTCAACACGTGGACTATTCTTAGTGGACTGGTCTGTGATGGAGCCACCCTCATGGGTACTGCAAATCAGGTTTCCGGCACCCAGCCAGCGGCTGCAATAGCTCTTAGGATGGATGCAGGGTCGGGTACTGATGACTTCTTCCATCTGATGCTAGGTCCGGTTATGACTGGGAATGAGTATGAGATGCTGACTAAGCTTTTAAACTAAAATCTCCTATGCTTAGGGTACTGAGAAAGAGGATGCTTATTAGTTTATTATGGATTGTTATGAGAGGCTTCATAAGTTGTGCATTGTGCAGAAACATGGGGTAGAGTTCATCATATTCCTGCTTCAGGGTTATACCAAGCAATGGTAAAGGTCTCATATGGAATGTCGACCAACAGCTTTACCTCCGCTGACTTGGGCGGAGTTTCATGTTTTTTTCTTATAGAGGTATTTGCCCCACACTCTGAGGGACCATAAAAAGGATGAGTTTCTGTCACTTGGGCAGGGTAACATGTAGGGCTCAGCCTATGAGGCCAAATTCCATGCATTATCTCATTTTGCTACTCAGCATTTGGGTACAGAAGATGAGAGGATTCGTCTATTTATGAAGGTCTTGAATACTGAGTTGTAGGTGTTGTCCGTGCATATGAATTCAGAAGGAAAGAGGTTTAACGAGGTAATTGATTATGTGATGAAATTAAAGCGGTCAGGCAGGTTGGGAAGGCTAAGGTGTTAGCCAAGAAGTACCAAAATGAAGGTAACTACAGTGGTTCATACTCCAGGGGTCACAATCAGCAGGTGTATTCTGCTCGTCCTATTCAGTCAGCCTTGCCCGCTTCTACAGGAGGTCGTCTAGGAGCCAATCAGTTCTCAGCTCTTAGAGGCCAGTGGGCTTATTATACGTCCACTAGCAAGCCTACTCTTGATTGTGGATGCTTTCATTGTGGTAATCCGGGTCACTTCAACAGGGAGTGCCCTCACAAGAAGACAGGTGATCAGACTCAGCAGCAGTCTAAGACTGTGGTTCTAACTGCTAGAGGTGGATATGCTAGGGGTCATCCACATGGTGGGCAAGGTAGCTTTTAGGGAGGCAGAGGAGATTGAGGGAATGAAAGTGTGGGTAGGGGTGTGGCACAGCCAACTAGGGAAGTTGATCGGATTGATGATTGAGCCCATTGTTATACTTTTCTAGGGAATTCTGAGGCTGAGGCATCAGATGTAGTGATCATAACTACAATTCTAGTATGTGATAGGATGGATTCTGTATTGTTTGACCCAGGTTCTACTTTTTGATATGTGTCTGTGAATTTTTCTTTAGGTCAGGATTTGGTTTGTGATGTTCTTGATTCCCCTATTGATGTTTCTACCCCGGTTGGAGAGTCTGTGATAGTGACCCATGTTTATCGTACTTGTCTTGTGGTGTTTGTGGGGTTGCAGACTTGGGTAGATTTGGTTATTCTGGACATGTTGGATTTTTATGTTATTTTGGGTATGACCTGGTTATCTCTATGTCATGCGGTGTTGAATTGTATTACTAATACTGTAACTCTAGAGATTTTGGATAAGGATAGACTAGAGTGGGAAGGTTTGTACATGCCTAAGCTGGCTAAGATCATATCATTTATTCGGGATAGGAAGTTAGTTGGGAGAGGTTGTTTGGCCTTCTTGGCTCATCTTTGGGATAATAGTGTGGAGTCCTCATCGATTAAGTCAGGTCTGGTAGTTGTAGCATTTCAGGAGGTGTTTTCGGTGGATTTTCCTGGCATGCCTCCGGATAGACAAATTGACTTTTGTATAGACCTGGAGCTGGGCACTCGCCTAATTTCTATTGCTCTTATCACAGAGCTCCGACAGAGTTGAGGGAACTTAAGACTTTGCTTCAAAAACTATTAGATAAAGGTTTAACCATCCCAGTGCTTCACCTTGGGGTGCTTTGGTATTATTTATGAAAAATAAAGATGGTAGTATGAGGATGTGTATAGACTACAGGAAACTGAACAAGGTCACCATCCGGAACAAGCTTCCTTTACCTCGTATAGATGACCTCTTTGACCAGTTGCAAGGTGCATCCGTTTTTTCAAAGATGGACTTAAGGTCAGGGTACCATCAGTTAAGGATTAGGCCTTAGGACATCCTTAATGCGGTATTTCAGACTAGGTATGGGCATTACGAGTTCCTAGTGATGTCGTTTGGGTTGACCAATGCACCGAAGGCATTAATGAGTTTGATGAATGCGGTGTTCAAATCATATTTGGATTCATTCGTCATTGTGTTCATTGATGATATTTTGATCTACTCCATGAGTAGGGAGGAGAATGTTGAACATCTTTGTATTGTTTTTGATATCTTGAAGAACCAGAAGCTATATGCCAAGTTCTCCAAGTGTGAATTTTTGTTGACTTTCATCGCCTTCTTAGGGCATGTAGTGTAAGAGGAGGGGGTGATGGTGGATCCCTAGAAGATTGAGGCGGTTAAGAGTTGGGTCTATCCTAGATCTATGACTGAGGTTAGGAGTTTTGTGGGGCTTGCAGGCTACTATCGCAGGTTTGTCAATGATTTTACATCTATCGCCACTCACTTGACAAGGTTGACTCAGAAGGAGGTACTATTTATATGGTCCAACAAGTATGAGGAGTGCTTCCAAAAGCTCAAGATACTTCTTACTAGAGCTCTCATTCTTTCATTGTCGGTTAAAGGTAAGGATTTCATTGTGTATTGTGATGCTTCACATTCGGGTTTAGGTGTCTTGTTAATATAGGACAGGAATGTCATAGCGTATTCTTCAAGGCAGTAGAAGCCTCGTGAGAAGAATTACCCAACAAATGACTTGGAGTTTGAAGCAGCGGTCTTTGCACTTAAAGGTTGGAGGCACTACCTCTACAGTGTCAAGTGTGAAGTGTTCATGGACCCTCGCAACCAACAACATGTGTTTACTAAGAAGGACTTGAATCTGAGGCAGATGAGGTGGATGGAGTTGTTGAATGATTATTATGTGACCATCAAGTATCATCTGGGCAAGGCTAATGTGATGGCAGACACATTAAGCTGGAAGATGGTTAACATAGGCAGTTTGGCTTGCTTGGGGGTATCAAAACTGACCACTGGCTAAGGAGATTCTGGCTCTAGAATCTAAGTTCATGAAATTGGGCATCTTAAAATAGGGTGGGTTGTTGGCCAGTATTGAGGTCAAATCCATATTCATAGAAGAAATAAAGGCCAAGCAGTTTTAGGATGCACAATTGAACAAGCTTCGAAGCAAGGTAGTATACGGAGAGTCCGAGGATGTCACGTTAGGCGCAGATAGGGTAATGAGCTTCAGGGGTAGGACTTGCATTCCTCGGGTTGATGACAAAATTTTGAAAGTGTTGGTAGAGGCTCATGGTTCACGATATTCAATTCATCTGGGCGTAACCAAAATGTACCAGGACTTGAGATAACTTTATTGGTGGCCTAGGATGAAAAGGGACATAGCTGATTATGTGTCTAAGTGTCAGAATTGTTAGCATGTCAAGTATTAGCACCAAAGGCCTGCAGGATTGCTTAAGAGAATGCCCATTCCCGAGTGGAAGTGGGAAAGGATAACCATGGATTTTGTAGTGGGTCTTCCTAAGACATTGGGAAAGTATGACTCTATTTGGGTCATTGTAGACAGGCTGACCAAGTCAGCTCATTTCATTCCGATCAGGGTGGACTATAATTCGCAACAGTTAGCTAAGATGTATGTTAAAGAGATTGTGAGACTACACAGAGTGCCACTCTTAATCATTTCAGACTGGGGAACTCAGTTTACCTCTATGTTCTGGGTAAGTTGCACGAAGAGTTGGGCACTCAACTCACCTTCAGCACGGCATTTCATCCTCATACATATAGTCAGTCAGAGAGGACAATCTAGGTATTAGAAGACATGCTGAGGCATGTGTGATCGACTTTAGGGGTTATTGGGACTAGTTTCTACCATTGTGTGAGTTCTAATACAACAACAACTACCACTCAAGTATCGACATTACACTGTTTGAGGCATTGTATGGGAGGGGATGTAAATCATTTATAGGGTGGTTTGAGGCAGGCAATATGAAACCCTTGGGCATGGACTTGGTAAAGGAGCTTAGGAAAAGGTAAGGGGAATTCAAACAAACTTGCAATCAGCCCAAAGCAGGCTGAAAGAGTATGCAGATTGAAACGTAAGAGATATAGACTTTTTAGGTTGGTGAGTAGGTGTTATTGAAAGTATCACCAATGAAGGGGTAATACAGTTCGGCAAGAAAGGTAAGATAAGCCCTTGGTACATCAGTCCATTTGAGGTTTTCGAGATTGTAGGGCCAGTGGCTTATAAGTTAGCACTGTCGCCCAGTTTATGTCACCCAGTTTATCCGGAGTCCATCCAGTCTTCCATGTATCCATGTTGAATCGATACCATGGGGATGGAGAATACATCATTAAGTGGTATACAATTTTTCTAGACAAAGATCTTCGATATGAAGAGGAACCGGTTGTGATTCTTTATCAGGATGTCTAAAAATTGAGGACAAAGGAGATCAAAATGGTGAAAGTTCAATGGAAGCATCATACGATTGAGGAAGCCACTTGAAAAACTGAGAAGGACATGCGGGACAAGTACCCTTACTTGTTTGAGGACTCAGGTATTACACTTTCCCAATTTTATTTTATCTTTTTGGGTCTGATCATTCAGGGATGAACGATGGGTAAATTGATATCTGTTGTAATAACCAGGTCTGTCGTTATGGGTATACCTTTCGTGCCAATTTTTGGGTTAGAAAACTTTTGTGATTGCGAGTTAAAATATTTAGGCTAGGCTAGTCTCAGATGGTTTCTGAGTGAGGTAAGGTCTAGGGCAATCCGGGTGAGTATTCGGTAATGTATCTTATATTGAGCTAGTTTTTCCATTAGCTAAGACGTTAAGGAGTCCTGAGGACTTTTCGAAAATGAATTCGGGTAAGTAGAACTACCGGTATCAAGGTTGATGTGAAGGGGTTATTCTGGAATGTCATGATTTAAGGTGTGTTGTAAAATGGACACTTTTGTGAGATTTTTCTAGATTTTGTCCCGTGTTAACTGTTATAGCGGTTAACACAGTACTTCCACAACCTCTGCTATAGCGGAGAAATTTCTGCTATAGAAGAAGTCAACGATGGTCAATACTGCCGTAGCAGTCGGTTCCGCTACGGCGGCGCAGCTATAGCAGTGTATGAACCGATATAGTAGAATGAGTCAGGTTTTATGCTAAAACATCCCTAAAAATGTTCAGAAACTTTCAAGAACATTTTGGGAAAGGGCAGAGACGAAGGGAGGCAAATTTCAGTGAATTTCCACCAAACTCCGTCGAAAAGGTAAGGTTTTTGCTCCCCTCTTTGTTATTTCAATTCCCGAACCTTACAAACTATAATCTACGAATTTGGGGGAAGATTTGGGTTAAGATGAGAATATGGAATCCAAGGAAAAAGGGGATTCTAGGGTGGTGAGTTCTTGGTTTATGTTCTTTATGGGTTTTTCATGCCTTAATCGCCCTTATTTGCTAAATGTTGCCGTGAAAATGGTAGTTTAGGATGAATTAGTGATGGGAAAGCCCGGGAATGGGTTGAATGACTATAGTTTTGGCCTGGGGATTGGGATTCATTATAATCCAGGTATTTTAGGCCATTGGACTAGTGTTAGCATATTTTATAATTGTTTTTAGACCAAGAGCAAGCACAAGTTTCTGGAAATGGGAAGGCTCCGGTTCAGTAAAGTTTCCCAAAAGCAATTCGAGGTAGGTGATGGTTAATGTTTGCCAAATGCAATGTACATTCTTGTAACAATAACTTAGTAATGTACGTGTTCTCGTACTTAGATAAGGAAGACTGAATATCCAAGTGTTTGGGGTGTCGATTATGTGAAATAAACTTTATTATTTCTTGTTGGTTTACAAGGTGTTTCTATTCATTTTGGTGTTGACTGTAGGTTTTGTGTGATACTAATAGTTGGATAGGTTACCATTCTTGGTATGGGATAATGATAGTTGGCTCGGGTACCGCGCCTGGTACAAGATACATATATATCGATTGGCTAGGGTACCATGCTTTGTACGGCTTTAAATTGCATTACTGATTGTATTTTCGATGGTTCCATGAGTGGGCTGGGTTGATTGCTGATTTTGTGATTTATCGTGTTGGTGCTTGAGAGGCTGGATTATTACACTTAAATATGGGGTTGGTCCTTGGGTGAATCGGCATTTCATGTTAACACTAGGTGTTGGTCTAGAGATTCGTAGTTGGTCTGGAAATGAGATGAGGGTAATGTCTTATTTGTTATTCATGGTTAAATGATTGTTGAACCTGTTTTTATGTGGTTGATAAGTTAGAAGGTAGGCTGAGAGCCTGGAATCATGTTGTTGGTTGTTATTACATGCTTGCACTACTTTACTTAGTTTTAGTTTATTGTATTTATATTGATTGTTGGAGCTGGCCGATGATCCTACCAGTAAACGGTGGTTGTGTACTGATTCTGCATTTGTTTTTTCTCCTTTTATGAGTACAAGACAACTTTTGGCAGCTCCTACGCGACTTGTGATTTAGTTCCGACAATTCTATATTCCAAGGGTGAGCTGCTTCTTCCGGGCTACCATGATTTCTCTAGTACATTCTTTAGTCCATTGTTCGGATATTGAGTCCTTTATTTTGGGGTTTCATCCTCATATTCTAGACTTTTCGTATATGTTTTGGTACAGTGACTTTCCAATTCTAAGAGTAGTTTTTTGCAGGATCTTGTTTAGTATTGTTTTTTAATATATATGTTAGTTTATATTAATGCAAATTAGTTTTGAGCTGTTAGAATTTCCAAGTGTTGGGTTGATATTGGTTCGCTTATCCGAGAGTTTTGGCTGGGTGCCACTCATGACGAGTTGGGTCGTGACACAAGATAAGCTTCATAAAATGATCTTTCGATCTTTTCCCTTTGCTTAATAGTTTTTTTGCACTTGCCAATTGTTCTATATAATTGCATGTTAGCTGATTAATTTAATAAGTTTAAGAAGGAATAACAAAAACAATAAAGGGTCATTACCTCTTGAATGGATACATCCACCTTGTTTGAACTGGGCCTCCAAGTAGTGCCTCTTCTATAAGGTGAACTGGAAGATGCTCCATCATATCAAAAAAGCCACATGGAAAGATCTTCTCCAACTTAGTGGTGATGACAGGAATATTTTGCTGCATTCTTTCCAAGCTATTCTCCAACAAAGTGTTAGAATACAAATCTTTGAAGAACAGACTTATCTCTGTGATTGGCTTCCATATCTTGTCGGGTAGGTGGCTAAATGCGATAGGAATCAAAGTTTTCATGAAAACATAACAATCATGGATTTTCATACCAATAAATTTTCCTTCATCCATATCTGTCCTCTTTCCCTAATTCGAAGCATAGCCCTTGGGCATTCTCAAATTCTTCACCCACTCACAAATTTCTTGTTTTTCATCTAATGTGAATGATAAACTTGCCTTGGGAATAACCACTTTACCATTTTTCATTTCCTGCAACCACAACTCTTTTCTCCTACAATATTCCTTTAAGTCCATTCTAGCTTTTAGATTGTCTTTTGTCTTGCCCTTAACATCCAATACTGTGTTGAACAAATTATCAAAATAATTTTTTTCAATGTGCATCACATCAAGATTATCCTTCTAAAACAGTGACTCCCTAAATATGCTTTGTTTGGTCCAATTATGTTCAACACCATATCCAGGAAGTCTAGAACTCTCCCAAATCTATAATTTTAGGCAACTAACTAACTCTCTTCCAAATCTGATGTCCTGAAAGTGATGAAGGTGGCAGATCATTTTCAATCTTATTCTTTCTGAATGCATTTTTCATATTTCTAAATTCGTGGTCCATTGGTAAGAACTGACGGTGACAATCAAACCAACTGTTTTTCGGCCATGCTTTAAAGTGAATACTTTAGAATTTTTCATGCAATGCGGGCAAGCTAACTTTCCAGCAGTCATCCAATTTGACAACATCGCATACATAAGAAATCATTAATAGTCCACATTAAAGAAGCATGCATAGTATAATTTTGCTTAGGTGATATATCGTATGTCACTACACCATCAAACTACAATATTTTTATCCCATCTATCAATGGCTACAGATAGACATCAATCAAACTTCTTGGATTATGCGGACCCGGGATAATACAACTTAGAAATATGTAGGGACTTATCATACACAGTTTAGGCGGGAGATAGTACAGAGTAAGAAATACATGCCAGCAAGAATAAGGTGCAACATTATTAGAGAATGGTATGAAACCATCTGCACATAATCCCAATCTAACATTTCATGGTTCTCTAATAAAATCAGGATATGTTCTATCGAAATGCTTCTAAGCTTCTTCATCTGATGGATGAGACAAGACACTCGATGGCCTTCTATTTTCATGGTACCATCTCATATGTGGGGCAGAACTCATTGAAGCGTACAACCTCTTTAACCTAGGTATAAGAGGTAGATAGTGCATCGCCTTTATTGGAACCATCTTTCCACTGGGAGTGCGCTTATACCGAGAATGTTGATAAAACATACAATTGTTAAAATGATCATCATACTTATAGAACAACATGCAACCATTTAAACAATAATTAATTCTATCATATAACAATCATAACTTAGAAACCAATTTCTTTGCTTCATAGAAATTCTTATGTATCTTCAACTATGGATTATTAGCTACTTCCCCCATAAGATCAACTACAAAGTCCATACGAGTTTGAGGAGATCTACAATCTGATTTGATACTCAATAGTCTAACTACAATTGACAAAGCAGAATGCATATTCCCTTCACATAATGGACAATTACCCTCTTGTAATTGTTTATAGAAGCATTTTGCTTCTTCACTAGGAGCTTCTTCTAAATAATGTTCGAGTTTCATCCCATCTTGATCCCCGAAAGCATCATTAGCCATTTCTTATGCACTCTTTCGTGTTAAACGCTAGCATCTTGAGACCTATCAAGTTCAACCCTATTATATTCATTCATAGGCAGCGAATTGTAAAATATACCATTCAATCCATCTTTCTCACCATGATCAACCCACACAAAATATCTAATGTAATGACCCTTTTCGGTCATTTACACGTTTTTGCCTTTCTTGTACCATTAGAGCTTACTTGTAGCGGCCCAAGTCATTTATGGCTTGTCGGGACCGGTAGTTCGGTGCCCGGGATGTTTGTTTGGTCTTTATGGCCGTTCCTTATTTTAGAGCTTCAACTTTGGAAATCGTTGACTTCTGAAAACATTCTTGGTAATATCAAAGAATTAAACCAAGGTTCTAGGTCAAAGGAATCCCTTACTCAAAAGTTTGAGTTAAAGAAATGCCTCGTGTAACACCTCGCCCGTTTGGAAGGTTTAAAGTAACCCGTGCCTTTGGGGTAAGACTAATAGTGTCTAATATACTAAGAAGGATGTGTTATGAGGTATTATAATCGCAAAATGGTCGTATGATAAGTATTGAAGTCAAGCAAGTTGCGAAACAAAAGTCGGAAAAAGTTATTGTAAATTCCTTTAAGGAATTCTCTTCAAATTTGGGTTAAATGTCTTGGGGTGTTTCTCCCTATCTATAAAGATTTAGTGGACCCCAAATATACCAAATCGAAGGTCTACGAGTCTAATTTCCAATGCATCAAACTGTTTGTCCAGACGACTTCAAAATAGAGGGATATTCATGTTTTCGTAAGACTGCACAAGCAGACACGTCAAAGCGGGGCCCACATCCTAAGTCGGTTTGCCTTTATAAATCAGCTTCTTGACCAAAACCTTAAAAAATCAGATTTAAACCTTAGAAATAATCCATGGACCTTGATCCTTTCAATTCGGAAGTTTAACGGAAGTTGCTCTACGTCGCGAGCTCATCGTCGTGGTATAGTTTTCTCGTCGTTTTGGCTCCATTTGTTGCTACTGCAAGGAGGCAGATCGTGGAACTGATATTTTTATGGTATTATCATTTGATTATCATAAGTTAAGGGTTCTAAATCCTTGACTCATTCTTAATTTGAGCTTTAGAATCAATTCCGAGGAGAACTTTTTGTTATCGGCATGTTTGTCGTGGTTTCTTGCTGTATATTGTTACAGCTCGTGGTGGGTCCTTATAACAGCATGTTTAGCTTGGTATTTCAAAGCTTTTTGTCGAGGTAACCTTCCTCCTATGACCCTCCTTCGTTATTATATGTTCTAGTATTGTTTTATGGATTTCTGAGCCCCGAAGTGGTATTTTGGATTTGTGACTTTGGACAGCCCCTTTATCTTGTTATGTTTGGTTATTGTTGTGGTGTTCTGGTTATGGTAAGGTGATGGAGGGATTGGGAAATTGTGCGATTCTTTTTGGGATCACATACGATAGTGATTGGAATGGACAAACGTGAAGTATGCCTTGAAATAGTTCCTCGGGAGCTCGTCGCTCCTTGGAGATGTGGTTAACGTATTGTTGTTGGATTTAGCTTCAATTTGTTATTGTAATTGGCCTCATTTTTATTATTTGGAGTTGGCTGGTCGCGAGTGTGACATAAACACCTTATCAAATGGCTATGGCTCGTTCTTGCAGCCTTGTCGATTCTAGCAATTGTTCCATTACCTTGGTTGGTCAGGCTTTATAGAGACGCCTTTGGGGTTTCAGTTGAAAGTATTTTTTTTGTGCGATTCAGAGCTTCCTGGAGCTGTTCGAGTCTGGACGATGTCGTTCCCGCAGCTAGTCATCGGATGACAGGTAGGTTATGGTTTTCCCCTATCTAGACTCTGCGTATATAGGCTATAACTGCATTAATTAGCATCCTTGGATGGGTTGTTATAGGTTGGTACCCCAGACCTTGTCCACCTTGTTCGTCCATTATTTCATGCGTTGTTTGTAGTATTCATATAGTATTGTATATTACCCTTGTGGTCCTGTGTGGCCATGTATTGACTCTGGAACATAGATAGTGGGTTATTGGGGAATGTCCACGAGTCCCGGATATAGAGATTATTCTTTTAGGCTGGTTATGTCTGCTGAGTAGCTGCTGGGCCTGTGCAGGGCTGATAGGAATTGTTGTGAGCCGTTGGGTTACTTTTATATTTGTTTGCGAGCATATCATCCATGAAAAAGGTTTTCCCCTACATATTTTACTACAGTTTTGGCTGTGAGCCACTACCGACAGTTTTCCTAAATTTGCATGGCCCTGGGGGCCCCTTTTTGGTACTATTGTTGATAGAAAAAGGGATTTTTGGATGTTTTCACACTGATTTTATTACTGATACTAGTCTCTGCGGGGCAGAGCACCAGACTTGATTTTATTACTGATACTAGTCTCTGTGAGGCAGAGCACCAGACTTGATTTTATTACTAATACTAGTCTCTGCGGGGCGGAGCACTAGACTTGATTTACTACAGTTTTAGACCCGGTTATGCCCGGGCACCCTTGGAGGGGTTTTTGAGGCATTTTCTACTACTTTAGTCCTGGACGGGGTCTGGGCATGCATATTTGAGACTGGGTCTCTATCTTGATCCCGGACATGCTTCCGGATGACATGTCTTGATACTGAGTTTTAGTATGGGGTCGGGGACCTCCATGGACCTTGCCGCTCCGGGCCTGGGGCTTATGGATGCGTACGCCGGAGGGAAGGGTATATGGTGGAGTAGAGGTATACAGGCTGAGTCCTTCCATGGAACCTGCCTGTTGGGCCCGATTGGCACCGGAGGAGGTACATATAGAGATTCTATTTCACACATAATATCATATCATATCATGCATTGGATTCCACCCTTGTTTGTTGTGTGTTCAGTGTACGTTCCGGTAGTATGGGATGCCGGAGGGTTTGCTTTCACTTGATTGTGTTCCTCGGTTGTATGGGCGGCCGTTGGGACTGTAGGTAGACTATATTTACTAGTGTCTTTATTTAGAGCTTGTCTTGGCACTCGGTTAGTGAAGGATTATTGATGGTTAACCTGTTGAGGTTTCGATTGTGGGATATCTGATTATTGTGAGGGCTAGGGAGTCCTATCTTATTGAGGCACTTTTGTGTAGCCTTCTGAGCAGAGTGTGAGACTCTGGTTCTATTCTTGTGGAAAGCTGAGTGGTATCTCTTGGTTATTGTGGCCTAATTATTTCATCCTAGGGTTGTACTTGTGAGGTGATTCCCTCGTTATGCTATCATATGATTGGATTGGTGTTATGATTTCCTTATACTGGTTGATTCCATTTTGAGTATGTTAGACTGCTCTCCGTCTTTTCCTTCCACTTGAGATTATCGGTATACCGCCATTTTCTCAACTCTCTCTCTACTTACTTATATTGTTGTGCAAGGACTCCAGGTGCGTTCTCTTTTCCTTCACCTGTGATTCCGTGTAATTGTATCTCTATGATAGCATGTGTTACTTAAAGCTCTTGGTTATGGATGATCTGTGCTAGCTCCTTGTGCCTTGCTTATTGCCTCAGTGACTGCTTTCTTGCTATCTGTTACTTACTACTTTTATATCTTATATGCGCTCAGTCGGCCTATGATACCTACTGAGTACCCGTGGTTTTGGTGCTCATGCTACACTTCTGCACTTTTTGTGCAGATATTAGCTGAGCTTTCGCCGTTGATCACGTTGGAGACTCGTGCAGCTTTTGGATCTTTGAGACTAGGGTGAGCGCCTGACGGTCGGGGCTTGTCTACATCTCATCTGTTGTACTGTTGCTCCTTGTACTTTTGGAGGCAATTTATGTTGTATTTTGTTACTAGTAGCACTTGTATCCTATTAGAAGCTTCTGTACTATTTATACCAAGTCTTGGGGTTGGTGTAGTTTCCTTTATGTATTTATATTCGAGTTTTGCTTTCACTTATTTCTGTTTGCTGGTGCATTTTTGGTTAGGTAGTAGCCCATTACTAACCGTTCTGGTCTACGGGAATTGGTTCGCCTACTGGGGGATTGTAGGTGCCATCATGACTCGAGAAATTGGGTCTTGACAGCTTGGTATCAGAGCTCTAGGTTCACCGGTGTCATGGTACAGAAGCAAGTGTCTAAATAGAGTCTTGTGGATTGGTACGATGACGTCCGTATCCTATCTGCGGGAGACTACAGGGCATTATTAGGAAATATTTCATCTTCTTAGATCATCATCGTGCGTTCCTGGCTTTATTGACTTTTAAACTTTGGTTGTTCATTCATTCTCGAATTCCTCAGACG
This sequence comes from Jaltomata sinuosa, assembly GCA_003996215.1. Lineage (NCBI taxonomy): Eukaryota > Viridiplantae > Streptophyta > Magnoliopsida > Solanales > Solanaceae > Jaltomata > Jaltomata sinuosa. The sequence continues at coordinate 124,663 of QJPP01002537.1, read as the reverse complement.
AATGCGATAGCGGTTGGTGCCGAGGCTTCTGTGCCTGTTGCTTCAGTGCTTCTATCAGCACCAGGACTCCAGAGTGAGGGTTTACTCCACTAGATAGGGGGTGTGGGGTCAGCCCAACCTCCGACTGGATTTATAGCGACCTCAGTGCTTCAAGACACCGTGGCTAGGACTCTGAGCCCTCCGGTGAGTGTTTCAGTACCTGGTTCTGTGAGTGGTTCTTCAGTTACAGTTGAGCTTCTAGTTCTTCAGCAGGGTTGCCTGTCGGTATTGGAGTACGAGGTGAGATTTTCCCATCGGATTTCATCTGGTATAGGCTATTTTTGGTGTGGTGAGTATGGGCACTTTGCTAGGAATTTCCCCAGGATTGTGTATCCCAGATAGCCTGGTTGTTATCATTGTGGAGAGATTGGTTACCGTTATAGATATTGTCCCCGGCTAGGGTCGGTTGGGCCTTTAGTTTCGACTACTCAGTTCAGAGTTATATCCCATCAGCTTGATACTCCTCTTGGTGGGCCAGAGGTAGAGGTTCCTGATATTATTGCTCCAGGTTAGGCTTTTGCTACCTTCGACTTATGTTAGTCCCGCTCGTGTTGCGACTCTATCCCTTCTGTCGTGTAATTGCTTATATGTCTACCTGCTACTTGTTTAAGTTGTTTGGCCAACCCGAATTGTAGTACCGATGTGTTATTTTATTGGTAGTTTATTCTTTAGTAGTGGATGGGGGTACATTAGCCTTGAGAGGTGTTTTCCCGGAGTTGTAGCTCGTGGGTAGTTCTTGTTATTCCATTTCTAGTTGGGTTACCCCTGTTTCATTGTGATTCTGGACTCTTAGTTGGGTTTTCCTTGTTGAGCGGTCCTAGATGGCTAGAGATCCGTGTGATAGTTCGGTGTATTATCGGTAGTTGGGCCGGAGTTGAGATTTTGCCTCAGTTGGGAGATATTGATTATGCTAGTGTGCATAGATTGGTTTGGTCTCCCGAGTGTCTAGAGTTGACCCTCTTTGTTGATTAGTTTAGGATGTTGGTAGGTATGTGGGTTGTTCCCATAGTCTCCTCCACTTCCTGGTCCATTGGGTGTTTTGTTGTATCCCTAGCTCCAGTTGGAACGAATCTTGATCGTAGTTCTTTCGATGAGCTCTGGATGTTGGCATCGTGATTGGGTCTTGACTTTAAGAACTTCCGACTAAGTGTTGATCGTAACCTCATGGTAAGGCTTGTATTTGTAGGCATTTATGGTGAGTTGGGCATCTGGACCATTCTTCTCCTGCCTTATTGAATTTGACGTGTAGCTATGAGTAGTAAGGTAATGGCTTCAGGTTCTTATTCGAGAAAGGATTTGTAATGTTTAATATGTGCTAAGGAAGGATTTTTGTTTAGTTGAAAAAGAAGGGAGATGACGTTTTTTTTGTGTTTATGTGTCCTCGTAGTTGCCTGAGGTGGCGATGAAGGTTTGCTTTGGGATTGTGTGTCGGTGATTCGATTCAGCCGTCTACACATTGCCGTGGGTTTTCCATCGATTGGTTTTGTTTCAGTAGCAACTTCAGTGTTGGCAACTTGCATAGTCAGGCCTAGTTGGCTTGGGTTTCTAAGGGTTCATTGACAGTATACAGGTTCTACCAAGGCTTTAGTTGGCAATTTTAAAAGTCGGTGTTCAAAATCATAACTTGGCAGGTTACCTCGAATGGTTCGTGGCAGTTTCTATTTGGTTGCAGCATCCTAGTGCCGGGAGGCAGTGGGTACGGGCAACTAAGCTTCTTTACTTCAGTTGTGGATGCGGTTATTGGTCTTGGACACCTAGTCCTAGGCTAACCTCTGCAAGAGGCGAGATATTCTAGATTTTAGCAGTGTTTTAGTTAGTACGAGGTCCTTCTACCATGGTTGGACATACTCAACGGCGTAAGTTTGAGCTTCAGCAGTGGTGTATGCTTTATGTGGTCAGCTTGTGCGGGTTAAGACTAGCGAGGCTATTTTGAGCTCTGATGATATGTAGAGACTGATAATAGCCATTGGTTTGCCCAGGATTTGAAAGCTTGTTTAATTGATTCCTCCGGAGTTATTGTTTATGTGGGGTTCTAGTGTTGGTTAAACTCGGCCAGTATGGACGAGAAGTTCATTAGGGTATATGCTTCGAAGTGGTTGGTTGTTTGCAGAACCAGTAGAGCGGTTGATTCAAGACAAAGGAATGAATTGAAAGTATATGCAAAAATTTCTATGGCTAGATGGTAACTTTGAACCCCAGGCACCTTTTTCCTTTGCCTTCGGGGTGTTTGGACTTGATATTCGTGGCACAATGGACTTCTTCCTGAGGTGAGATTCGTAAGGCAATTTCACATTCAAATGGTGTTCGAGTGTTCGGAGTAGCAGCAGTGTTTTTTAGAGTTGAGAGCTTGGCTCATGGTTACAGACTTCGTGGTAGGCTTACCACACTTCTTGCAGGATCATGGTTTTGGTTTGGGTCTTTTGGGCAGATTGCCCCTGGTTCATTCACTTTCAGCTGATTCAGACCTGGCACAATTTAGTTAGCGAATTTGATGTTAGAAAAAATGTTCGTTCGTTGGTTGGTGGTCAGTCAAGGCAGGTAACTTTAATTTCAATGATATGCTATGGGTTGTTATCTTGGATGGCAAAGGCTAGTAGCCTATATCTTGTCTTAAAACGCATTTGAATAAAATGGGTGACTTCGTTCGTGGTAAAGTATAAGCAGGAACTATGGATCTCTGGTGTGTAAGTTGATGCTTCGAGGGTGGTTTGAGTGTTCAGCTTGTATGCAAATTCCTTTCTGTGGTGCTAAAGGATTCAGTTCAAAATATAAAAAAAGGGAGGCTTTTGCGGAATAGCGGGTTGGGTTGATGGATTTTCTGGTAAACTTGGTATGGTTTTAAGGATTCGAGTTTTGTGTGTTGATAGCATTGGTGCTCTAGTTTCAGTGTTGTGTAGGTGATTTTGGGTTAAGATTCTCGAGGTTCAGTTTGGGTAGGTATATCTTTGGAGGTTGAAATCTAGCTTGGCTAGTAAGAAATTAAGGCTTGGTTGCTTTCTTTGGTTCTGTTCTATTGGGTGCCGTCCGGTCGTGAAGGTTACCCGGGTTGTCCGAGAGAGTAGTACGGGCGTGGTATATGTTGTCCTTAAATCTATGGTATTTTATTCCTTCCTGACTTTCGGGGATGAAAGTCTTTTTAGTAGTGGATAATGTAATGACCCTTTTCGGTCATTTACACGTTTTTGCCTTTCTTGTACCATTAGAGCTTACTTGTAGCGGCCCAAGTTATTTATGGCTTGTCGGGACCGGTAGTTCGGTGCCCGGGATGTTTGTTTAGTCTTTATGGCCGTTCCTCATTTTAGAGATTCAACTTTGGAAATTGTTGACTTCCGACAACATTCTTGGTAATATCAAAGAATTAAACCAAGGTTCTAGGTCAAGGAATCCCTTACTCAAAAGATTGAGTTAAAGAAATGCCTCGTGTAACACCTCGCCCGTTTGGAAGGTTTAAAGCAACCCGTGCCTTCGGGGTAAGACTAATAGTGTCTAATATACTAAGAAGGATGTGTTATGAGGTATTATAATCGCAAAATGGTCGTATGATAAGTTTTGAAGTCAAGCAAGTTGCGAAACAAAAGTCGGAAAAAGTTATTGTAAATTCCTTTAAGGAATTCTCTTCAAATTTGGGTTAAATGTCTTGGGGTGGTTCTCCCTATCTATAAAGATTTAGTGGGCCCACAATATACCAAATCGAAGGTCCATGAGTCTAGTTTCCAACGCACTAAACTGTTCATCCATACGACTTCAAAATAGAGAGATATTCATATTTTCGTAAGACTGCGCAAGCAGACACGTCAAAGCGGGGCCCACATCCTAAGTCGGTTTGCCTTTATAAATCAGCTTCTCCTTCGTTTTAAACCCATAAAAACAGACCAAAACCATAGAAAAACAGATACAAACCTTAGAAATAATCCATGGACCTTGATCCTTTCAATTCGGAAGTTTAACGGAAGTTGCTCTACGTCGCGAGCTCATCGTCGTGGTATAGTTTTCTCGTCGTTTTGGCTCCGTTTGTTGCTACTGCAAGGAGGCAGATCGTGGAACTGATATTTTTATGGTATTATCATTTGATTATCATAAGGTAAGGGTTCTAAATCCTCGACTCATTCTTAATTTGAGCTTTAGAATCAATTCCGAGGAGAACTTATTGTTATCGGCATGTTTGTCGTGTTTTCTTGCCTTATATTGTTACAGCTCGTGGTGGGTCCTTATAACAGAATTTTTAGCTTGGTATTTCAAAGCTTTTTGTCGAGGTAACCTTCCTCCTATGACCCTCTCGTTATTATATGTTCTAGTATTGTTTTATGGATTTCTGAGCCCCGAAGTGGTATTTTGGATTTGTGGCTTTGGACAGCCCCTTTATCTTGTTATGTTTGGTTATTTTTGTGGTGTTCTGGTTATGGTAAGGTGCTGGAGGGATTGGGAAATTGTGCGATTCTTTTTGGATCACAAACGATAGTGATTGGATTGGACAAACGTGAAGTATGCCTTGAAATAGTGCCTCGGGAGCTCGTCGCTTCTTGGAGATGTGGTTAACGTATTGTTGTTGGATTTAGCTGCCATTTGTTATTGTAATTGGCCTCATTTTTATTCTTTGGAGTTGGCTGGTCGCGAGTGTGACATTAACACCTTATCAAATGGCTATGGCTCGTTCTTGCAGCCTTGTCGATTCTAGCAATTGTTCCATTACCTTGGTTGGTCAGGCTTCATAGAGACGCCTTTGGGATTTCAGTTGAAAGTATTTGTTTTGTGCGATTCAGAGCTTCCTGTAGCTGTTTGAGTCTGGTCGATGTCGTTCCCGCAGCTAGTCATCAGATGACAGGTAGGTTATGGTTTTCCCCTATCTAGACTCTGCGTATATAGGCTATAACTGCATTAATTAGCATCCTTGGATGGGTTGTTATAGGTTGGTACCCCAGACCTTGTCCACCTTGTTCGTCCATTATTTCATTGGTTGTTTGTAGTATTCGCATAGTATTGTATATTACCCTTGTGTTCCTGTGTGGCCATGTATTGACTCTGGAACATAGATGGTGGGTTATTGGGGAATTTCCGCGAGTCCCGGACATAGAGATTATTCTTTTAGGCTGGTTATGTCTGCTAAGTAGCTGCTGGGCCTGTGCAGGGCTGATAAGAATTGTTGTCAGCCGTTGGGCTACTTTTATATTTGTGTGCGAGCATATCATCTATGAAAAAGGTTTTCCCGTGCATGTTTTACTACAGTTTTGGCTGTGAGCCACTACCGACAGTTTTCCTAAATTTGCATGGCCCTTGGGCCCCGTTTTTGGTACTGTTGTTGATAGAAAAAGGGATTTTTGGATGTTTTCGCACTGATTTTATTACTGATACTAGTCTCTACGGGGCAGAGCACCAGACTTGATTTTATTACTGATACTAGTCTCTGCGAGGCAGAGCACCAGACTTGATTTTATTACTTATACTAGTCTCTGCGGGGCAGAGCACCAGACTTGATTTTATTACTGATACTAGTCTCTGCGGGGCGGAGCACTAGACTTGATTTACTACAGTTTTAGACCCGGTTACGCCCGGGCATCCTTGGAGGGGTTTTTGAGGCATTTTCTACTACTTTAGTCCTGGACGGGGTCTGGGCATGCATATTTGAGACTGGGTCTCTATCTTGATCCCGGACATGCTTCCGGATGACATTTCTTGATACTGAGTTTTAGTATGGGGTTGGGGACCTCCATGGACCATGCCGCTCAGGGCCTGGGGCTTATGGCTGCGTGCGCCGGAGGGAAGGGTATACGGTGGAGTAGAGGTATACAGGCTGAGTCCTTCCATGGAACCTGCCTGCTGGGCCCGATTGGCACCGGAGGAGGTACATACATAGATTCTATTGCACACATCATATCATATCATATCATGCATTAGATTCCACCCTTGTTTGCTATGTGTTCAGTGTACGCTCCGGTAGTATGGGATGCCGGAGGGTTTGCTTTCACTTGATTGTGTTCCTCGGTTGTATGGGCGGCCGTTGGGACTGTAGGTAGACTATATTTACTCCTGTATTTATTTAGAGCTTGTCTTGGCACTCGGTTAGTGAAGGATTATTGATGGTTAACCTGTTGAGGTTTTTGTTGTGAGATATCTGATTATTGTGAGGGCTAGGGAGTCCTATCTTATTGAGACACTTTTGTGTGGACTTCTGAGCAGAGTGTGAGACTCTGGTTCTATTCTTGTGGGAAGCTGAGTGGTATCTCTCAGTTATTGTGGCCTAGTTATTTCATCCTAGGGTTGTACTTGTGAGGTGATTCCCTGGTTAAGCTATAATATGATTGGATTGGTTTTATGATTTCCTTATACTGGTTTATTCCATTTTGAGTATGTTAGACTGCTCTCCATTTTTTCCTTCCACTTGAGGTTACCGGTATACCGCCTTTTTCTCAACTCTCTCTCTACTTACTTATATTGTTGTGCAAGGACTCCAGGTGCGTTCTCCTTTCCTTCACCTGTGATTCCGTGTAATTGTATCTCTGTGCTAGCATGTGTTACTTGAAGCTCTTGGTTATGGATGATCTGTGCTAGCTCCTTGTGCCTTGCTTATTGCCACAGTGACTGCTTTCTTGCTATCTGTTACTTACTGCTTTTATATCTTATATGCGCTCAGTCGGCCTATGATACCTACTGAGTACCCGTGGTTTTGGTGCTCATGCTACACTTCTGCACTTTTTGTGCAGATATTAGCTGAGCTTTCGCCGTTGATCACGTTGGAGACTCGTGCAGCTTTTGGATCTTTGAGACTGGGGTGAGCGCCTGACGGTCGGGGCTTGTCTGCATCTCATCTGTTGTACTGTTGCTCTTTGTACTTTCGGAGGCAATTTATGTTGTATTTTGTTACTACTAGCACTTGTATCCTATTAGAAGCTTCTGTACTATTGATACCAAGTCTTGGGGTTGGTGTAGTTTCCTTTATGTATTTATATTCGAGTTTTGCTTTCACTTATTTCTATTTGCTGGTGCATTTTGGTTAGGTAGTAGCCCATTACCAACCATTCTGGGCTGCGGGAATTGGTTCACCTACTGGGGGATTGTAGGTGCCATCATGACTTGAGAAATTGGGTCGTGACAATCTAGGCCTCAAATCCATTACGATAGAGATGAACCATAACTGTATCTGAATTAAAAAACTTCATGCACCGGCATTTACTACAAGGACACCTAACCACACCATGACTTTCATAGTTGTCTAGTGACGTTGCATGCTCGATAAAACCTCTAACTCCTTCAAAAAATTCAGATTTAATAGCACCACCATTTTAATAATACATATCATACATCCATCAATGATGATCCATCTACAAAAATATAATGATTCAATTATAAATTAGACTCATTGACATTCATAACATAAATTAAAGTTGAAAACTAATTCAAGATTATAACCCAACAATATAAACAAATTCAAAATTTCCAAATTCACTATCAAATTCGAGAACCTAATTCAACAATCTAAAGTTGAAAACTAATTCTAGATTATAACCCAACAATATAAACTAAATCAAAATTTCCAAATTCACTATCAAATTCAAGAACCTAATTCAACAACCTAAAGTTAAAAATTAATTCAAGATTATAACCCAACAATATAAACTAATTCAAAATTTCCAAATTTACTATCAAATTTAAGAACCTAATTCAACATTCTAAAGTTTAAAACTAATTCAAGATTATAACCCAATAATATAAACTAATTCAAAATTTCCAAATTCACTATCAAATTCAAGAACCTAAGTTGAAAATTAATTCAAGATTATAACTCAACAATATAAACTAATTCAAAATTTCCAAATTTACTATCAAATTTAAGAACCTAATTCAACATCCTAAAGTTGAAAACTAATTCAAGATTATAACCCAACAATATAAACTAATTCAAAATTTCCAAATTCACTATCAAATTCAAGAACCTAAGTTGAAAACTAATTCAAGATTATAACTCAACAATATAAACTAATTCAAAATTTCCAAATTCACTATCAAATTCAAGAAAGTCAACTTAAAATCAAGAGCCTAAGGCATTTACTATGCTCACAAATTCTAAAATCAAATTCAAGTTCAAACTTCTCAAATTCAATCTAAAATTAAATTTAAGTTCACCAATTCAATTATATGAATTATAAAATATTCATTACCATTATTCAAGGTTCACAACTAGCAATGTTCATAATCTAACACTAACTTAAAATAAATGGCAAAAAATAATTTCAAGATTCGAACCTAACAAACTTGCTAATAACAAAAAATATCAAACAAACCCTAGCTTGAAATTTTAAATACTACTGATTCAAGTTCTAATGTTCATAACAACTAACAATATTCTTAACCTAATATTAACATAAAATAAATGCAATATAATAGAAAAAACGTAAAAAATCTAACCTTGAAGTTTTAATTAGCCCTAATCCAAAAATTAATGATGAAAGAGAAAGGAGGCGGCGTGGCCGCTAGAGGAGAAGGCAGTAGCGACAATGGCGACATCATTGTGGAGGGGTGTGGAGGCAATGTGTGAGGCAATATGGTCGAGAGAAAGAGAGAAGAGAGAAGAGAAAAGAGGAAAATGGAGGAGTGACCCGATCTGGGTCACTATATTTTTTAAAAAGCGACGGACACCGTCGCTTTTTTAAAATGAGTTCAATAACATTTGACCAAAAAGCGATGGACAAAGCGATACTGTCCGTCGCTTTTCTATTTTTTTAATATAAATTAAAATTTAAATAAAGCGACATACAATGTCGTTATTTTAAAATTATTTTTTAATAATTATGACGCTGTTCATCGCTTATATTAAAAATAAATATTGTTTATTTATAAATAATTTTGGCTCAAAAATTTGCTGAAAAAAGGGACAGAAAAAGAGACGCTGTCCGTCGCTTTTGTAAAAAAATAATTATAAATTAAAAAAATTAGAAAAGCGATGGACAACATCGCTTTGCCGTTGCTATCCTGGAGCGACGTTGTCCGTATCTTTTATTTCTGTGTCTTTTTGAGTTGTTTTTAGTAGTGTCAATTACACAAGAGTCATACCCAAATTCAAACACTCATCATACACATACCCCTTGACAAGAAAATTAGCTACTCATGCTAAGGAAATAAGAGAATATACCAATTTGGTAACTCATACTTCCATTCATAATTAAATCAATATCAGAATCCAAGCTCAATCTGGTACAAAAATGGTAGATTCAAGTCTAGAAGATGAAGAGAAAATGTACTCTCTCTATCTTCTTTGGGTAGTACTCTAAAACTATTCAATGATATCAGGTACACACCCTAAAAAGAGTTTTAGAAGCTTCCCAATGCGTCACTTAAAAGTTGACAAAATGCCATTCGGGCATAGTGCGACATGACGTGCGATACGACATGCGGTTACACCATATGTTGTGTACATCGTATGACACCTGTCCTTCAACCAGTGACTCCAATTGCTGATGTAGTGATGTGCGAGGGGAGTTGCGAACCGCACGTGCCATTGTGCGGCTCGCCTGTCGATCGCACCTCTCGGCAGAATCTTCCTTATTTTCGATCACCTTCACACTTCAACTCTTTTTAAGATCTTTGGGTCCAATTCTTTGTTTTCAATTTTTGACAAAGAGTACCTAAATTTTAATCAATAAAGGCAATAAGTACCTCTAAATCTCATCAAAACATGACAATAATTCATGAATAAAGGCTCAATAAGTTAGTAGATTACCAACTTATCAAACACCCAAACTTAAACTATTGCTTGTCCTCAAGCAAGATATTCACAAAGTGAGGAATGAATTATGCTCTAAAACACACAGGGTGCACAAAAGATCAATCTAACTCTACAAATAAGAAAATAACAAACAAAAAGACTAAAACAAAAAGACTAAAACAAAAAGACTAAACTACAATGCTCATCTCAATTTGGACCACCATATTCTCAAGGAAAATTCTCATTTCAAAACATTCATTAAAAAGACTTCTTTTCTCATTCAAAATAAGGGAATTTGTCATTCAAAACAAGATATTCAATCTTCTCAAGTCATTGGCATGGAACTTCAAGATTTGCCTCGAGATTCGCCATACAACTTGTCTCATTCATTCCTATTAATTGAAATGGAGACTTCATCATTCCTTTCAAATGTGTGATGCCACTCACCACAAGAGAGAATCCCACCCACAATTAAGCAATATACAATCAAAATGGATTATAAGATAATCGAAAAGACTCTCACTCTCTCAAGGAAATTCGAGTGAACAATCAAAAGGGATTATAAGAGAACCGAAAAGACTCTCACTCTCTCAAGGAAATTCGAGTGCACACGCGTTGAATCATATGCTTTCCTTTTATGTAATTCACCACTAATATAGAGTTACCAAGCTCAAAATCACTAAGGACTTGCGAGGTACGATGTTGGTTAGGGTTAAGGTAAGGATTACATTTGGCTAAAGTGACTAAACCTCCATAATGCTCTTTGTGATCATTCAAAACACTGCTCACATTTTTGAACAAGAACTTCACCTTATTTCTCCCTCTCACAATCCCAAGGTTCCCCTTCATCTTTATCATTCAACTTTCTTTCTCACCTTTATTTTGTAGCACCAATTCCTTTTTTTCTTTCCATTTTGTTCATTTCATTGGACAATTGAAGAAATTTTCATTCTTAGCATATGGTGCTACCTTGCATTGACACACATCCTTTTCTTCTCCACATTGGTGCATGCACCCCTAAACATAGGCTTTTTCTTATGTTATCATTTCAACCCCCCCCCCCCCCAAATTTAGGCTTTTAGCCTATGTTTCACTTTTGAGCCATTAGGGAGGATGGGTGCAAAATTTGAGGTTCAAAAAAGGGTCATGGTTTAAAACAAGGTGTCAAAGAAAGGTCACAAGATCAAAAGGGCTTACTAGGATCAATGTAAAGGGGAAGTCAATTTAGGTGAAGTGGCTTATTTAAAAAAGGCCTAAGCTCATTTTCCAAGATTGGTAACATCTAAGATTTTGCCTTGAATCACATTCTAGGTAAGTTCTAGACAACACATGCGCTTAAGAACTAAGTACAACCTTACCACACAAGGCATCAAAACGAAAGAATTTCACAATGAGTCTCAAAATCAATTGGGACAAATGACTTTTGACAAGCTATTCAGAGTTCTTTTACACATTTATTTGTGAATCGATCAAGCCAAATGGGGAGTGTGCAAGTCATGATAAGAGAATGCTTTACTCAAACTCATTTTCCCTCTTCCCTTCAACTTTCAATACTTCTGGCCAAGAAATTTGTTCGGTGGGCCCATTTCAAGACAAGCCAAACACGGACTCAATTTTAAACTAAAACTTGGCATTTTACCTTAAGAAACTTTCCATTCAATCTATCATAAGGAAACACCAAACCGGTTCGACACAAAATAAATAAAAGAAATAATTTTATCCTTGGGAAAGAACCGTGGTATGAAGAAAACTCTCGCTGTTTATTCACTAATCTACTATTAACAAGGCGACCAAAATTTTAAAACCAAATAAGAGAATATTTTTCCAATTAAAACTTATTGTAGCACCCCTAAACTTGGGAAGAACATTTTCCCCAATGTAATCTAAGTTTAGGTTAGGATTAATCCCTAAAACATCATGCGATGCGCATAATGGCTGGGGCAAACTACCCTGGCCTTCTCAGATGCTGCTAAAAATAAGAGTGCTAGTAGTGATCTATCGCCCACCATGTAAAGTGGCATATGATGCACATAAGAAGGCTTGCGAAATGCCTCAGCCATCGCACGTTGAGATGAAACATTGGTGGGTTTCCAGTGTTCTAGTTAGAAGTGCAAAACGATATGTGATGCACAAAATGAAAGGTATGGTCCGCATGCCAAGTCGTATATTGGGTCTTAAAACTTCATCCAGAATGCCAGTTTTCTGCTTCTTTCATGCAAAGTTGCGTGCAATGCGCACAAAGTAGTGTGCGTTCCCATGACCCAACGCACATGCTCAGTGAAATTGGATGGTGGATCTGTTATGATATGCGATGGCTAGTGCTGAGTGCACTTCCCAACGTGCATTTCATCTTTCTCCCTTAGCTTGTCTCTTACCTACCAACTTCAGCAAAAACAATAACAAAAATAATACCAAGAGAAAAATACTGAAAATAAAGGTGGATGCTTGGGTTGCCTCCTAAGAAGCGCTTGGTTTAATGTCATGGCTCGATGATGGTACCTCTAACTCATGGTTCATTAAGGTAGGTCACTGTTAGGAGCACGACATCTTCTAGAATGCCCAAATACTCCTTGACTCATTGCCCATTGACTTTAAAATGTTGCGCCATTCTCGGCTTCTAACTCAATTGCCACATTTGCAAAAACTTGAAATACCTTGAAGGGACAAGACCATTTTGAATTTAGTTTACTTGAAAAAAGTCAGAGTCTAGAGTTGAATAAGAGCATCCAATCTCCAGGGGAAAATTCTCTCTTTAGGATTTGATGATCATGGTAATGTTTTATTCGAGATTTGTAGAGTGAGGCATTCTTATAAGCTCATATCCGAAACTGATCTATTTCATTAAGATCTTCAACTCCAGCATGCTTAGTTTTTTTTCCAATCCAAGTTCAGCCTTTTCAAAGCCCACATTGCTTTATGCTCTAATTCCACCGGAAGATGGCAAGCCTTTCTGAAAACCATTTCGTAGGGAGACATACCAATGGGAGTTTCGTATGCTATTATGTAGGCCCATAATGCATCATCTAGTTTCTGTGCCCAATCCATTCTATTGGTATTCACCATTTTTATAAGAATGGACTTAATCTCTCTGTTGGACACCTCTACTTGGCCAATTAATTGTGGATGGTAAGGGGTGGCGACCTTATGCTTGACTCCATACTTATCAAGTAGAGCACTAAACACCCGATTGCATAAGTGGGATCCTCCATCACTAATAATTGCACGAGGGGTGCCAAACTGAGAGAATATATGCTTTTTGAGAGATGTCTTGACACTCTTCCCTTTGTTGTTTGGAAAAGAAACCGCTTCCACCCACTTAGATACATAGTCTACAACCATGAGGATGTAAGTGTTTCAACAAGAGCTTACAAATTGCCCATGAAGTCAATGCCCCACACATCAAATAATTCAAGCTATAGGATCAGTGTCAATGAAGTTCATGGTGATGAGACAACCCTCTTTACGTTAACATTGGTCACATTGGTCACATTGTTTTAGTAGATCATGTGCATCTTGATAGAGCATTGGCTAATAGGACCCACTTTGCAGCACCTTTTAGGTTGTTCGCATACCACCATGGTGACCACTGACCGGTGAAGAATGGCAAGCTTCCAAAATGGGCATCATTTTAATCTCAGGGATGCACCTTCAGATCATACAATCTATAAAAATTCGAAGAGATAGGACTCATTAGAATATAACTTGCAGACGTCATGAAGGAACTTTTTATTCTAATGAAAGGTTAAACCATTTGGCAATATGTCACTAGCTAAAAAGTTAGCAAAGTCGGCAAACCAAGGTATCAAATCATGTGAGGCATCTAAGATGTGCTCATCGAGGAACACATCATTTGTCTCAAGTTCCCTAATGGGTCACCCTTTTTCTTCTAATCGTGGAAAATGATCAACAACTTGTTTTTCACATCCTCTTTGATATTCTACTTCAAAATCAAATTCATGAAGCAGCAAGACCCACCAGATAAGTTATGGCTTGGCATTATTTTTTGGTCATAAAGTATCTAATCACCATATGATCTGTATGCATGACAACTTTGGTCCCCAAAAGGTATGCTCAAAACTTTTCAAAGACAAAAACCACAGCCACCAACTCATTGGAATGACCCTCCAGGCCATTTTCTATTTTTCATCCTTTTCTATGTTTCGAGCTTTCCCTTAGAAGCTACAGGTCATTTATGACTTGTTGAGACTAACAATTTAGTGCCCAGGCCGTTCGCTAGGTCGTTATGACCATTTCTCTATTTTAGAACTTGAACTTAGAAAATCAATGACTTTGGTCAACTATCTTAGTAAACGTGCTCATAATCAAATTCTTAAATTTTCTCTTGGCTCTAGAATAGGGACCATTGGTCTTGGTCTGAGTGCTTTCAGTTTGGTTTTGTGTTACTTTGTGGGTTTTTAAGTCAGTTTGGTTGGTAGGGTTGACTTTCATCATCATTCAGAGAAGACGGCCCCAAATGGAAATTCTGTCAGCACAGTTAGCTCTAGAATATTGACTTTGGGCTAGGGGGACCTTTGGTTCGGGTCTTGTGGCTTCCAGAGTTGTTTTTGGGTTTTGAGCTTTGAGTTGATTTTAGGCATGGGGCCCATTTTAATTAAAAATATCTCCGTTGGGAGTTTCATCAATTCCATTGAGTCTGAAATACCATTTCTCATAGGGTAGCATGGTTGGTTTGTGTTCATAGGTTTCCGGATGAATCCCGAGGATTCGTCAGAAGATTTTTGGCCTTAGTGTTATTGCTGGTTGCTGCATTAAGTTGCAGACCATTTTGATCTTCGCGATCGTGGAGCTTCTATCGCGTTCGTGATGGTCTAGTTTATTAACCACCACGATCACAAAGGTTGCTCATCGCATTCGCGATGAAGCTAGTTGGGATCCGACTCAACTTTCCTCTTCGCGAATGTAGGATGGACTGTCGCGATCGCAATTGTCGAGCCAGCTATTCTCCACGAATGCGGGGGTCCTGTCGCGATCGTGATGAAGGAGCCCTGGCATATATTTAAAGCTCCAACTTCGTTTTCTCCTCCACCATTTCTTGTTTCTCCATTTTTCAAGCTTCCAAGCTTCGGTTTAAACTCCCCTACTCAGTCTACTTTGTCTGGTAAGTCCCCTCTTCTCTTCTCATCTTTTTTACGTTGTTAATCCTCGTTAAACCCATTGATTTTTCCATTGTTTGCTTGATAAATCCTTTGAATTAGTAGCACTTCGGGGTAGTTTTGAGCCCTGAAATGAACTCTGTCTGCGCTCTAATTTTGAGCATGGGTTCCTTAACCCATTCCAAATATAATTACAGTTTTTATTTTCTGTTTTATTTTGCCGGCCCCGAGGGTTATTTTCTGATCCAATTTTTTTTTGTATGTCAATATGGGTGTCATTCTTCTCATCTTGACACCTAGTTTATTTTCTTGATAGCATGGCAACATTCTGAGGCTGTTCGAAAAGGAAAGGCACATGAGTGAAGGTTCGTGTTTGCAGTTCGACCCCAAGATAGGTTATGGTTTACTTTCTAGACTGAGTTTAGTCAGAGTTTATATAATATATGTTAGTGGAATGTTAGGTTGGATTTTAGGTAGTATTAGGCTTAAATCTTGTGATTTATATTATTATGGCCATTTTGGATCATATATTAGAATTTATTCATGCTATCCTTAGTCTAGGAGACCGTAGTATGGTTATGCCTAGCATAGAATCCTTAGTATGCTTTTAGTATATTTTAGAGGTAGAGTAGATGCTTGTAGTGGTCTCCATTATTATTTTATGCTATTTTCGCTTTAATTGTTGGTTACGTGTAACTGGGGGCCGAGGACATAGTTTAGATTTGGATGGAGTTTCTAGGTCAATTCTCTTGTGTTGGAGGCTATTTTTCCCTATTTTCCTTGTGCTGTGCTACTTTCTCTAATTATGGATACTTTATGCTCATACTGCATTACATATTATCGATACATAAAAGGGAGGTTTTCAAGGCTTTGGGATTTAAAACTGGAGATATACTATGGATACTGTGGTTCTTGGATACATGAATAGTTATACTGGGTTAACTACTGATTTTGGATAGGAAAGGAAAAGTTCTACTTTTATGCCGGTCCAAGGGATATACCCAGACCTTTTCTCCGCTATTTTCAAATATATACACTCATAGTTCGATGCGGTATTTCGGACACCCAATGCATTATTCTGGGTCTTATCTTCATACATATATACACTTATAGTACGATGCGGTATTCTGGACCCCCGATGCATTATTCCGGGTTTTTACTTTCTATATGCACACATACATATATATGCATAGTCCAATGCAGTATTCTGGGAGCCCGATGCGGTATTCTGGGTTTATACTATTATACATTCATACATCACATCATATCTCATAGCATTGAATTGACTTGAATGTACTTAGATTGTCGGTTGCTTGTATTGATGTTATTATTGTTGCCCTCTTGTTGGTTCAATTATTTCTGTTTTTGGTTTTATAACTAGAATTAGGTGGATCCCCTGTATTTGTGTACTTTCTTGTAATTTATTTTATATACTACCTTTCTGTGATCGGTCGGCCTATGATGCCTACTGAGGTACTCATACTATATTCTGCATCTTTTTCTGATGCAACACCTAGTACGAGCCACCCTGATCGACCTTCCTGTCATTCGAGGCCTGTTGTAGTTTGGATCGTGGTGAGCTCCCGGCGCTCTTGGAGACTTTACATGCTTTCCATCTTATATATTCTGTCTATATTTTGTGTTCTGGATAGACAGAGTCTGTCGTATAGCTACTCTTTGATTTAGTGGCTCTTGTACTAGTGACACCATGTCCGGGTTGGTTCTCGAGTCTGTTTTGTCTTCTTGGTCACTTTAGGGCCTTCTTATGTATATTTTGTATGATGGTATATATATATGCTATTGGAATTGTGTTTTCATTAACGTCGTCCGCTTTTCTTTACTTTAACTACTTTAATGTCTT
The DNA here is from genome assembly GCA_003996215.1 of Jaltomata sinuosa. Lineage (NCBI taxonomy): Eukaryota > Viridiplantae > Streptophyta > Magnoliopsida > Solanales > Solanaceae > Jaltomata > Jaltomata sinuosa. The sequence continues at coordinate 107,952 of QJPP01002537.1, read as the reverse complement.
TTGCATCATTGGGTTTGACTTGCCTACCGAGCAATTATATAGGCGCTATCATGACCTAGTTTCAGGTCATGACAGAGTGGTATCAAAGCTTTAGTTTCACCGGTTTCGCCAGTACAAGAGCAAGTGTATAGTAGAGTCTCGTGGATTTGTACGATGACGTCCGTATCCTATCCCTGAGAGGCTATAGGAAATTTCTAGCAAAGATTCCTGATCGTGCGTCCTTGACCCTATCGACTTCTAAAACTTCAGTTGGTTTTTTCCTCTTCAAAAACCTAGGACGAGTATGACAATCGGTGACAATGAGGCTTCTACACTTGTTGCTTCAGTGCTTCCTTCAACCCTGGGATTTCAGAGTGTGGGCTTACCGCTTCGGCTAAAAGAGGGGTTTGGGGCTAGCCAACCTTCTCGTGGGATATATGGCTACCCTAATTCTTCAGGGCACCATGGCTTAGACTCTGAGTCTTCCAGAGGGTGTATCTGTACCATGGGTATGGGTAACACCAGGTTCTTCGAGAGGTGCTTTGGCTAGGTTTAAGGTGACGATTTCCCCCTACCTTAGACCTTGCGTTTATCGATTATAACTGTATTAATTAGCATCCTTGGGTTGGGTATTCTAGGTTGGCACCCCAGACCTTGCCCATTTTTTCGGATGCCTTATTTCTTACTTTGGTTGTAGTATTACACCTATGGCCCTATGTGGCCTTTCTATATTCCTTTGGATAATACATGGTGGGATATTCTGGAATGTCCGCGAATCCCGGACATCGAGTTATCATTTTAGGTTGGTTATGTATGGTGTAGAGATGATTATGCATGTGCCGAGCTAATAGGTTGATTGTGAGTTGTTGGGCAATTGTCTGTTTGCGATCATATTATTCATGCAACAGGGTTTCCTTCATACCTTACTATTCTTTTGGATACTGGCCTACTATAAATGGTTTATAAAACTTGCATGGCCTTAAGGGCCCATTTTTGATAAAATGATTATAAAAGGGATTTGGAACATACTTTATGGATTTTCTTGGAGTAAAAAGTAGTATTATGAGGATTTTATCATTGATGTTCATACTGATACTAGACTCAGCTGTGCCGTAGTGCTAGACATGATTTATTATGGATTTAGTCCGGATACACTTCAGGCACCCTATATACGGGTCTGAGATTTGCAGTTTATTATTTTAGACCCGAATAGACTCTGGGAAATCATGCTTTGAGATCCCTAAATTTTTTTATGTGGTCACTTAGACTTGCATGGATCTTGCCAATCTGGACTAGGGGCAACGAGCTACGAGTGTCGGGGAAGGAGCATACAACACTATGGTCACACCTAGTTCCATTATATCATTCATATTTTGTTCGAATTCTTGTTTACTGGTTATTCAATGTGTGCTTCGGTGGTAATAGATAACAGAGGGATTGTGCACTCTTGTGTGAGTTCCTTGGGTGTACGGATGCCTGTCGGTACTGTAGGTTCTTTAGGGTAGTCTATCTTCTTGTAGTGTTGGGTAGTGGCCTTCCAATAAGTGTAGATTTTCTTATTCCATCCTATGGTAGAACTTACAATTTTGGGGGATTTGTATCTGAGCACTCAGTAGTTTAATTCTTTAGAAGTGGATAGGGTGTGTTGACCTTGTGAGGTGACTACCTGGGGTTTGACTCTTGGGCAGGTCTTGTTAGCTTTATTTCTAGTTTTAGTCATGGTTCTAGGGTTGGGCTGAGTGTTTTCTTTTGTCTAGCGGCCTTAGGTGGTCTTTGCCGAGGTCGTTATCTATCGTATGCTAGGAGTTGTTCTGTTAGTATGGTGCAGTACAAGTAGTAGTGCCGGAGTTTGAACTCCTGTCTTAAGTCAGGTAGTGTTGGTTATGCTGATGAGCATTGGTTGGTTTTTTTTCTCGGGTGATCTGAATCGACCTTCCTTAGTGTTGGGTTTGGTAAGTTAGAAGGTATGGTTTGTTTTTGTGGTTCCTTCTATTCTAAGCCTAGATGAGATTCTTTTTGCCCTACCCAGTTCTCGATGATATAATCGAGTTTGAGTATGGAATTATGGTCGGGTTCTGGCTTTATATATTTGGCTAAATGTTGGTTGTAGCGTTGTAACTGAGGTTTGACTGTGGAATTATGGCTTTGCAGCTGGATTTTTGATTATAGATTTTTCTTTGGTTGAGTTAGACATTTGGCCTACCCTAATCCTGTCGTACCAAGTGTGGTAGGAATGTGGGAGCTAAGGGGATAGCTCCAGTTTGCATTTTAGAGAGAGAGCTTGTTAGGTTTGGTATTTCCTTGGAAAGTGGTGTTGTTGGGTTTGCGAAGGAGGGTGATGACTCCTTGTTCGTTCTTATGTGTTTTAGTAGTTGGCGGAGGTGACAATTGAGAGCTGCTTGGGTTTGTGTGTGCGGACATGACTCGACTGACTACAGATTCCTATTGGTGAAGGATCGAGGTAGTGGTCATTCTCAGTTTTACCTTTGGGGACTCATCGCATCAGTTGTGATTTCCTGTGTTGTTCGGTAAATGATCCAAGTCTTTGTAGCATTATGGTTTGGGCATACTGTATGTTCAGAGCCTAGCTGACTCCAGTTCCTAAGTGTTCATCAACAATGTATCGGTCTATGTAGAGGTTCGATCGAGGTATTAGTTTTCAACTAGAGTTGGGTTTCAGAATTATGGGCTAGCAAACCACTCTGGGTGGTTCATGATTGGTTCTCTTTGGTTGCAACTTCTAGAGTTGGGAGGCAACAAGTTCGAACAACTTAGCTTCCTTATTTCGGTTATGGAGTGAAAGTTAGCCTTGGACACCTAGTCCTTGGCTATCCTTTGAGATAGGTTGGACATTCCACTTTTTGATGATTTTCTAGATAGTACGAGGTCCCTTCTACTATGGTTGGATAGACTCTGCAGCGTAAATTCAAGATTCAGTGGTAGGGTATTATGTGTGATCACATTGTGATGGTTGAGACTAGTGAGGCTATTGTGGGTTCTACGGATACTTTGAGGTTAGTGGCCGCCTTTGTATTCTGAGGGTTTGGGAAGCTGATTAGTTGTTCCTTCAGAGGCCTTTTATGTGGGGTTCCAGTGTTGGTTAGATTTTGCTAGTATGGGCGAGATGTTCAGTATGTTTTATGATTTCGAGTAGATGGTTTTGTGTGCTGGCGCAATGGAGCGGTTGGTTCAAGCCAAAGAGATGAGTTGAAGGTTTATGAAAAAATTTCTATAGCTAGATTGAAACCTTGAACCCCAAGCACCTTTTCCCCTTTGCCTTAGGGGTGTTTTGGCTTGATATTCATGGCAAGGTGGACATCTTCCTGAGGTGAGATTAGTAAGGCGATTTCAGATCCAAATAGTGTTTGAGTATTTTGAGTAGCAACAGTACTTCTTAGAGTTTGGAGCTTGGCTGATGATTATAGACTTCATGGTAGGCTTACCATCCTCCTTGCAGAGGCTTGGTCTTGGTTTGGGTCTTTTGGGCAAGGTTGCCCTGGTTCATTCATTTTCAGTTGATTCAAACTTGGCACGGTTCGCCAGGGTTGACTTTGTTCGACATTTTGGAAACTTCTCCATTGACACAGGGTGTTCATTCATGCCATTTCAAACCCCTGCGTGCAAGCTACAATCGGGTTCAGATGGTTGGTTCAGTAGGGTTCATATGGTTGGTTCAGTTGGGTTCAGTTATCGAGTTTGATGTGAAAAAGTATTTGTTCATTGGTTAATGGTTAGTCGGGACAACTCAAGTTTTCAGGGATACGCTATGGGTTGTCATCTTGGATGGCAATGCTAGTAAGTTATAGCATCGCTTAGGTTAAATTTGAGTATAAAGGGTGATTTCATTCGTGGTGGAGTGCAAGTTGAAGTTAGGGGTCTCCAGCGTGTCCATTGATACTTCGAGAGTAGCTCGAGTGTGCGGCTTGTGTGCAGCTCCATAGTTATAGTGCAAAAAGGATTTAGATCAGAATAAGGGGTTTCGTGGATCAGCGGGTTCATGAGTTGGAGTTTAGGCTGGTGGTTTTTCTGGGTAAACTTGGTTGCTGTATCGAGGATTCGCATTCGGTGTGTGGATCGCCTTAGATCTCTAGTTTCAGTGTTATGTTGGTGTTTTTGGTTGAGATTCTTGAGGGTCGCTTGGCTGAGAGATCTTTAGAGGATTTAGATTTTAAGGTTGGTGTCTAATTTGGAGGGTGAGGTGTTGGGGGTTTTCCATTAGTTTAGCTTTGTGGAGTGCCGTCCGATTGGGGAGGCTCCCCGGCTTTTCGAGAGAGTGGTGCGGGCTTAGTATCCATCTTCATTTGAGTCTTTTGGTACTATCCCTTTTCTAACTTTCACAGATGAAAGTTCTTTCAGTAGTGGATGTTGTAATGACCCTCTAGGTCATTTTTTATTTTTCATCCTTTTCTGCGTTTAGAGCTTTCCCTTAGAGGCTACAGGTCATTTATCACTTTTTGGTACTGATGGTTTGGTGCCCGGGACGTTAGCTAGGTCGTTATGACCATTTCCCTTTTTTAGAACTTGAACATAGAAAATCTTTGACTTTGGTCAACTTTCTTGGTAAACATGCTCAGAATTGAATTCATATAGTTATGTCAGATTTTGAATGGGGATTTTGGTCTAGTGCGACCATTGGTCTGGGTCTGAGTGCTTTTGGTTTGATTTTGTGTTGCTTTGTGGGTTTTTAAGTCATTTTGGCTGGTAGGGTTGACATTTGTCAACATTTGAAGAAGACGGCCTCGAATGGAAATTTTTTTAGCGTTGTTAACTCTGGAATGTCGACTTTGGGCTAGAGGGACCTTTGGTTCAGGTCCCGTGGCTTCCGGACTTGTTTTTGGGTTTTGAGTTTCGAGTTAATTTTGGGCGTGGGTCCTCCTTTTCATTAAAATGATATCCGTTGGGAGTTTTATCTATTCTATTGAGTCCAGAATGTCATTTCTGGTAGGGTAGCATGGTTAGTTTGTGTTCATGGGGTTCCGGATGAATCCCGAATATCCGTCGGAAGATTTTTGGCCTTGGTGTTATTGCTAGTTGCTGCATTAAGTTGCAAACCATTTTGGTCTTCGTGATCGCGGAGCTTCCATCGCGTTCGCTATTGTCTAGTTTCTTGACCATCGAGATCATCAAGGTTTCTCGTCGCGTTCACAATGAAGCCGACTGGGACCCGACTAAACATTCCTCTTCGCGAACGTGGGCTGGACCGTCGTGAACACGATGGTCGAGCCAGCAATTCTCCACGAATGCGAGGGTCCTGTCGCGATCGCGATGAAGGACCCCTGGCAGCTATTTAAAGCTCCAACTTTGTTTTCTCCTCCACCATTTCTTGTTTCTCCATTATTAAAGCTTCCAAGCTCCGGTTTCAACTACCCTGGTAAGTCTACTTCATCTGGTAAGTCTTTTCTTCTCCTCTAATATCTTTTACGTTGTTAATCCTCGTTAAACCCATTAATTTTCCATTGTTTTCTTGATAAATCCTTTGAATTAGTAGCACTTATGGGCTGTTTTAAGCCCCGAAAATAAACTTCGTCCTCGCTTAATTTTTGGGCATGGGTTCCTTAACCCATTGCGAATACAATTATGATTTTTATTTTATGTTCCATTGTGTGGGCCCCGAGGGTCATTTTCAAACCCAATTTCTAGCCTGATTTTTTTGTATATCAATATGGGTGTCGTTCTTCTCATCTTGACACCTAGTTTATGTTCTTGATAGCATGGCAGCTTTCTGAGGCTGTTTGAAAGGGGAAGGCATACGAGCGACAGTTTGTGTTTGCTGTTTGGCCTCGAGGTAGGTTACAGTTTACTTTCTAGACTGAGTTTAGTCAGATTTTATATATCATATATTACTGGAACGTTCGGTTTGACTTTAAGTAGCATTAAGCTTGAATCTTGTGATTTATTTTATTATGGCCATTTCGGATCATAGATTAGAATTTATTCATGTTGTCCTTAGTCTAGGAGACCGTAGTATGGTTATGCCTAGCATAGAATCCTTAGTATGCTTTTAGGATATTTTAGAGGTAGAGTAGATGCTCGTAGTGGTCTCCGTTATTATTTTCTGCTAATTTTGCTTTAATTGTTGGTTACGTGTAACTGTGGGCCCGAGGTAATAGCTTGGATTTGGACGGAGTTTCCACGTCAGTTCTCTTGTTTTGTAGGGTATTTTGCCTTGTTTGCCTTGTGGTGTGCTACTTTCTCTTATTATGGATACTTCATGCTCATACTGCATTGCATATTATCGATACAAAAACGGGAGGTTTTTGAGGCTTTGGGATTTAAAACTGGTGATTTACTATGGATACTATGGTTCTTGGTTATTTGAAGAGTTATACTTGGTTTACTACTGATTTTGGAAAGGAAAAGAAAAGTTCTACTTTTATGCCGGTCCAAGGGATATACCCAGACCTTTTCTCCGCTATTTTCAAATATATACAGTCATAGTCTGATGCGGTATTCCGGACACCCAATGCATTATTCCACGTCTTATTTTCACACATATATACATTTATAGTCTGATGCAGTATTCCAGACCCCCGATGCATTATTTTGGGTTTTTACTTCCTATATGCACACAAACATATATATGCATAGTCCGATGCGGTATTCCAAGCACCTGATATGGTATTCCGGGTTTATACTATTATGCATTTATACATCACATCATATCTCATAGCATTGGATTGACTTGAGTGTATTTGGATTGTCGGTTGCTTGTGTTGATGTTATTTTTGTTGCCCTCTTGTTGGATCAATTATTTGTGTTTTTGGTTTTATAACTAGAATTTGGTGGATCCCCTGTAATTTGTGTACTTTCCTATAATTTATTTTATATACTACCTTTCTATGATCGGTTGGCCTATGATCCCTACTTAGTACCTGTTGTTTTGGTACTCATACTATATTCTGCATCTTTTTCTGAAGCAGCACCTAGTATGAGCCACCCTCATCGACCTTCCTGCCGTTTGAGGCCTGTTGCAGTTTGGATCGCGGTGAGCTCCCGACGCTCTTAGAGACTTTACATGTTTTCCATCTTGTATATTCTATCTATATTTTGTATTTTGGATAGACAGAGTCTGTTGTATAGATACTACTTGCTTTAGTTGCTCTTGTACTAGTGACACCAGGTCCGGGTTGGTTCTCAAGTCTGTTTTGTCTTGTTGGTCACTTTAGGGCCTTCTTATGTATATTTTGTACGATGGTATGTATATATGCTATTGGCCATGTCTTTTCATTTATATCTTCTGCTTTTCCTTACTTTAACTGCTTTAATGTCTTCCGCATCGTTGGGTTTGGCTTGCCTACCGGGGGTTATGTAGGTGCCATCACGACCTGATTTTGGGTCGTGACACTCTTGTTCTTTCACAGTATAATTCTTTTGGGTTGCATTCAATGTTTTGCTAGCATAATAGATTGGGTGGAAGATCTTCTATTTTTGCTGACCAAGCACTTCCCCCAATGCTACTCCACTAGCGTCGCACATTAGTTTGAAAGGCTTTGACCAATAGGGTACGATAATGATTGGGCCGGATGTTAATTTCTCTTTCAGTTTGAGCAAGGTTGTCATACAACTGTTGTCGAAATTGAATTTGGCCTTTTTTTCAAGCAGTTTACACAATGGATAGGCCATCTTTGAGAAGTCTTTGATAAACCGTCGATAGAACCCGACATGACCTAAAATGCTTCGTATTCCTTTTACCGTCTTTGGAGAGGGTAGCTTGAAAATAACTTCGCTTGATCAACTTCATTTCCCTTCTAAAATATCTTTTGTCCTAGCACTATCCCCTCCTTTACCATAAAATGACACTTCTGCAAGTTTAAGACCAAATTTGTTTCCTCACTAATATGCCCAAATTACACCTCTTTTATGAAGTATAAAGCGGTCATTGTCAAATATAGAACTTAACCGAGGTTAGGGTCGATCCCACGAGGAATATGGAAGAAATACGTCAGCAGTGAATATTTAATCAGTCGTCTTTATTTCAAGGGGGGTTTATGTATCACAAGTAAAGATAGTAATTATTAACAATTTAATATTTAATTATGTTCAAAGTATTAAAGGTAACTAGGACTGACTTACCATGATTTCATAAATTAGGAGGTATACACAATTAATGATCTATTCTGGTGCTTAACATGCAAGATCCGCCAATTTCACTTCATTCAATATGCACCCAGTTTTTAAACCTGACTGCCCCTACACAATTGGTATTTCAAATCCACTGGTTCTATCAAGTACAACAAAGTCAACATTGTATACAAGCCGACCTACTTTTACCAATACATCATAGCCAATTGCTATGGGATATTCCATTGTCTGGTACGTCATGAGTAGTTTCATCTCTGTAATGATGGGTTGGACAAGTTCTAACCATTTAAAAGTGGTGAGCAACATCAAATTCACACTCGCACTTTCATCACAAACCAATATTGTCGATGTATGCACCCCATTTGCAGCACAAATAGTAAAAACAACCGGAGTTCCCTCATCATTAGCGAATTTGCCCAATAATATTGCACTACATTGAGGGGTCATGTGAATGATCCCACACTCTATGAAGTTATTCATAGTGCACATTTCTTTCACAAACTTGGCGTACTTAGTCCTTTGGGTGAGTCCACAACTTGATGGAATGTTAACGGTGATTTTCTTCAACATAGATTCAAACTTTCTCGGTTGCTCCTTCTCTTTATATTGAAATAATCATTGAGGTAACGAAGGTGGGCATTTAGGAAAGGGCTTACACACCTTGGGCACCTTGTTCTAATGCTCTTGATTTCTTGCACAACTAATTCCCATAGCTCTTTTGTTACCAGGCTCTCTTGCATCTGGACTTATATTTTCTATGGGGTTGAGTTGGTCTCTTTTATCATCCACTCCTTCATTTATTTTCATTTGATCAGATTCAAATTAGGAGGTGAGCCACAACATTCTATCTTTGAGACATTTGATGGAGACAGAATGCGAGTGCAGTGTTTGATCAAGGTTCCCAAGCTCGCATCTCAACTCTTTGACACCTTCATCAGTGGACTCCACCTTCTCTAGTACCTTCACAAGCATGCTTTCAACTCAAGGGTTACTATCATCGATGTTCTAACCTTGATTCCCATACTCTTGTTTCCGTGAACTAGGAATAAATTTTGGGAGACAAGTATGCGAACCCCTCTCATAATTCTCAACCAATGCTTCTTCACCTATTTAACCAGAATTATGTGCTTTCTCTACTACCTTCATAGCCCCAACAACACCAATGGTGTTAACACTTTTGATTGTTTGATTTACAACAATCCTATTCATGAATTCAATGAGAATTTTGACAATTGATTACTCCCTATCCCATCGCGCACTATTTTTCTTCCACTCATCAAATGCTTTAGCGGAGGTAGCACCCATTACCCCCTTGGCTCCCTACATATTTAATTCATAGTCTACGTTAGTCACTTTCACACGTGCAAATAGGGGATAAGTAGTAGATGCTAGCAATCCAAATTTTCGAGATTCATGATAAGTCGGTAATATACCAACTTATTGAACCTATATCAATGAATTATTGCTATATTTTGAATTGATTTAAAGGTTCTTATGGCCTTTATTGATGTCTATGCAGGTACTTTTGATAGAAGATGAAGAACAAGGATATGGACCCAAAAAGAGCCAAAAAGGAGCTAAGTGTGAAGACTTGAGAAAAGCTGAAGAATCTGAACCAAGATGCAGTGGCTGTGCGACATGCACAAGTCGAGGTGCGGTTCGCACCTCCTCTGCATAAAGCTACTAAAGTTGCTGAAGATTCTGCTAAGTAGTGCGGTCGCTGCGTGACGCGCACATCCCATGGTGCGAAATGCACCACCTTCGCACGAAGCCCACAATTTCAGCTGAAGTCACTGGTCGAGTTGAAGAAGGTGTACGGCGCACACATCGCAACGTCCGAATTGCAAGTCGCGTCTCATACCTCCCGAAGGGCAAACTTGTCCTAATTTTATATGATGACTTGGGAACATATAAAAGGCCATTTTAGGCTCAATTTGAAAACACAATACTTGAGACCTGATTCTTATAGATAGTTTTTGCTTTGTAAGTAATTTTCCACCTCCATTGAGAAGAGGGTTTCAATCTAAATCTCTTGGTTAACAATTTGTGTGCCTAATTTGATTCTAGAACTTGAGATTCAGCTACAATTGATAGGAATTTGACTTACCCAGATGGTATTTCTTCTTCTCGTACTATGAGTGGCTAGATTATCTTGTCTAAAAGTGTATTGATGATGGGTGCTTTGCTAATGGGTATGGGTGTTGTTAATTCACCTTTATAATTTCCTATTTGACATGGGTCTAGTAGTTTCACAATGTTTTAATCCTAAAATTTGTGGTTGGAAACATTAATTACATTACTTAGCTATGTGATTGCTCGGGACAGAATTTCATAATTGCGCATTTGAAATTGCTAGTGGGTACTTGGGAATCCATCTAGATTAGAGGCTAGAAATAGCTCTAATCGCAAGAATCTCCCATTTAAGGGTCCGAGCTAGAAATAAGACGACCTCCCCAAGCTAATGTTTGTGGCTTCGACAATGCCAACGCTGCTGAGCCTATGATGTAAGGAGGTGTAGGTACAATCTGCCTACCCCCCACAGTAGGAAATGTTGTTATCCATGTGACAAGCACCATGCTCCACTTAATCCAAATGAAGGGTCTATTTGGTAGAGAAGCCTATGAGGATGCCGACAGGCATATTCAGAATTTTGTAGAGATTTGAAAACCATACATCATTCAAAACATCTCCCAAGAGTCCATCCGATTGCACCTATTCCCCTTCTCATTGACGGGGGAAGCCACAACATGGTTGGAAGAATTTCCAAATGGATCCATCACATCTTGGGTCGAGTTGGTTGAGGAGTTCACTTCAACATTTTTCCCTCCGTCTCGTATGATGCAACTAAGAGAGGAAATCATCAACTTTAGGTAACTTCCGAATGAACCCTTACATGAGGCTTAGTTGAGGTTAAAGAAAATGTATCGTATGTCCAAAACATGGGTTGTAAGACAATGTGTTGCTCCAAAGATTCTACCGGTCATTAAGCTCCTTGAACAAATCAGTGGCTGATAACCTTGGAGGTGGAACCTTTATGGATATTGGATTCCCTATTGCCTCAGCTTTCTTAGAACGGATGAGAAAAACCAACCAAGCTTAGTATACACAAAAAACTGATGTACCAACCTCAGGAGCAACCTCATCTATCTTGATTAATGAAGTTAAAAAGAGAAGAGAGATTCAAGATGAGGCAATGGCCAAAATGATGACACAAATTGATCTCTTGGCAAAATATGTGATTGATACTAAGGAGGTGAGTGTTGTAAATGTGCCAAAAATAAGAGCTAACGATGATGAACTTATGTTGGTGGTGGATGGCAAGTTGTGTTTTGTGTTGTCGGGTTCTCGTCTCAGGTATTATTTCCCAAAGGAAGAGAACCAAAGTTGGAAACCAGATGAGCGGGACAGGTAATATAAAAGTGCATATGTAGCCCCTCCACCAACCAACTAAAAGCAACCCCGAGCATTCCAAGTTAGAGGACATGCTGTCCTTGGTGCTGAAAAAGGTGGATACAACACACGCATGGGTGCATGAGCTTAAAAGTGAGGTGTCCACACTTCATAAAACCGTGAGCTCTCATTCAACCTCCATCAAGCAACTTGAAATCCAAATGGACCATCTTTCCATTCAAATGACTCCGGGTGTAAAGATACCACTTCTTAGTGGCGCCACTACAAACTCTAGACATGACGGGCACATCATGGCTATAGTTACTAGGAGTGGCCGAACAACTGGTGAGATAAGGGAACCGGTCACAAAACAAAAAGAGCCTACTGTTGAACAAGACAAGAAGCTGAGAGATGAAGAGGTGGTGCATGATAATGTAAATGACACTCTGGAGGTAAGAAAAAAACCTGAAACATCAAGTGCCCCGAGAGATGTTGGAAGTGATAAAGATAAGAAGGAGGTCAAGACCCCTCCCCAAGTGGTAATTGATGATAAGGTGGACTCTCCTCTTCTACAAAGCATTCCGACCACAACACCCAAAGGACCTCCTCCGTACCCTCATCAGTTAAATAAGAAGAAGGAAGAGCAAAAATTTGGCAAATTTGTTGACATGTTCAGTGAGCTATCAATAAATATCACGTTGGTCGAAGCTCTAATAAAGATTCTAGGGTACTCCAAATTTATTAAAGAGTTACTCAAAAAGAAGAAGGTGGTTGAAGTAGGCACAGTCGAGATGTCACACAGTTGTAGTGCAGTGATGACTAGCAATGTGGCTACAAAGAGAGATGACCCGAGTGCGTTCACTATACCATGTACGATTGGTTTGTTTGTATTCCGAAGGGCCTTGTGCGAGACTTGGGGGCAAGCATCAACTTGATACCCCTTGTAATTTTTTTAGAAGCTAGGGTTGGGTACTCCCAAACCTACTTCCATGCAGCTACTTATAGCTGATAGGTCTATTAAGCGCCCTGTGGGAATATTTTTTGATGTATTGGAAAAAGTGGACAAACTAATTCTCCCTGCGGATTTTTTCATCTTATACTGTGAGGTAGATGCAGAGGTGCCCATTATCTTGGGATGACCATTGTTAGCCACAGGGCAGGTCCTTGTTGATGTCGAACTCAAAGAACTCAAATTCCGAGTGGGGGATGAGGTAGTGACCTTCAATGTTTGTCAACCTACTAAGACTCCACACGATGGCATGTGATTCGTGCTCTATCTTTCTAGTTTAGCTTGCTTTACTTAAGGATATTATTGTGCCCTCACCGGGCTTATTTTGTTATTTTGTTAGATATTATTTTGCCTTTGCCGGGCTTGTTTTGTTTGTTTGTTTATATATGACTTGTGCCCTTGTCAGGTGTACTTTGAGGATTTGCACTCTCATCAGGTTTTGAAGTTGTGTGAAAGAAATTGATGGTTTAGTTTTAGTTTTCTTTACTCTTTAGCTTCTTTTGTTATTTTGTAGTTAAGATGTGGTTGTTATGGGCCAGAAGAAGTCTGAATACCCATTAGGCTAGATGTAACTTGATGGGGGATATCTGTTCCGCAAATGACGATATGCGAACCGCACGAGCTTTGCACAGGCCCACTGTTTGGCCTATGCGTTACACGTGTGACACACACTTTGTTATATGCGAATTGCAGGTGCTCGAAAAATGTGATATTTAGTTTGATCCACCTTGTGTAGCCATGCCAATTTAGATAGATTAATTGGCCCAAAGATAGACTAGGGGACGACATTCTTAAGGGCAAATCGTCATCTTTTGAGCTTTTAGTTGCAAATTGACTTGTTTGGTACCAATGAAGTAGTCTTACATGTTAAGTGAAATAGGCATACCCTTCCAAATTTTTTGTGAAAAATGCATGGCAAAGAGTGATTTTGTGACAACTCTTTTAATCTTTTTGTGACTCTTGACTCATTAGTGGTGATAATGTAAAATAACTCATCTTGTTCTTGTTTAGGAAGTTAAAAATTGATCCTTCTTGAATAATTCGCATGTCATGTGCTGTGAGATTTAGTTAAATAATTCTCGTACATGTTTGTCGTCTTGAACTTTCCCCGAATGTGATTCAAGGCAAAATTCTAGGTGTAACCGAGTTTGGAAGATGACCTTAGGCCCTTTTTGATAGCCACTTCACCCAAATGACTTCCCAATGACATCAAATCTTAGTGAACCCCTTTGAGCTTGTGACCGTTCTTTGGCATCTTGTTAACACCTTGACCTTTTTGGAACCTGTATCTTTGCACCCATCCTCCCTAGTTTCTTGAAAATGAAATATAGGCTAAAAGCCTAAGTTTGAGGGGGGGAGGAATGAAAGATAACATAGGCAAATGCCTAAGTTTGGGGGTGCATGGGTTCAAATGAGGAGAAGAAAAAAAGTGCACTTCAATATGCAAGGTGGCACCTTAAGTAAGAATTGAAAATTGTTCCAAAAATTCTATCCAATGAGCAAATGGAAAAGCAAAAATAGGTGCTACCAAGTGAAGGTCTTATAAGGAGTTGAATGATTATGAGTTAAAAAGGAGAATCTTGGGTTTTGTGAGGGAGAAATAAGGTGAAGTTGAACTTAAAAATGTGATCGGTGTTAAAAATGAGAACAAAAAGCATTAGGGAGGTGTAGTCACTTGAACCAAATGATATCCTCACCTTAGCCATAGCCAATATCGTAACCCGCAAGTCCTTGGTGATTCCGAGCTTGGCTATCCTACATTAGTGGTGATCTACATGAAGGGAAAGCCTATTGTTCGACGTGTGTACACTTGAACTTCCTTGTGAGTGTGAGTGTGAGTGTTTGTCCCTTGTGATTGTGTTTGTATATAATATGTTTTGGGACTTTCATTCTTGTGAGGGCATGTGAATTATGATAGTTGGTGACATTGATAAACTCCAAAAATGAGTCAAATGAGCATGTTTTGGGAAGCTAGTGGTTTGAGTCACATCTTGAGGATTGGTTGTTGTCACTTGCTTGTTCTTATTGTGCCTTTGCATCCTGAGTTTGTGTTTTGAATTGAAGGAAATGCTTAGAGTAAGTTATCATGTGATTGACTAATCGTTAGTACCATTAGAAGTCATGTTTGGTGCTTGAAATGGGTTTTCCTTGGCTTGTGGTATTGTCATTTGCACTTGTGTTGTATGCCTCTTGAGTTGGAAGCTTTAAGTTGCTTGAGGACAGGAACTAGTTCAAGTTTTGGGGTTTGATAAGTCGGTAATTTACCTACTTATTTATACTTTAATCTTATGCTTTTTGCTAGTTAAAGTGAAAAAATAGTGCAATTGGCACGGATTACTTCTATTTTGCAGGTCTTTGTGTTTTAGAAGTGTTCGGGATGAATTTGGATGAAAACAAGTCAAAAAGGGGCCATTCGGAGAAGCAAGTAGCTGGCAGCAGCACATGCCTTCGCGAACGCGGGGTCCCAACCGCGAATGTGAAGGCCAACCAAGTCGAAGATCCGCGAACGCGGTGTACCACTCGCGTACACAAAGATCAACTAGACAAAGACCCTTCACGAATGCGGTGGACACTACGCGAAGGCGAAGCAGGAAAGCAGCTGCGGGGGCAGATTTGGAAATTCCCACTATTGGAAACCCCAATTCACATAAAACACTTCCAAGCCGTCTTGAAACACATCTTTGGCTAATCTTTGGAACTTTTGGCAAGCTTGGAGATCAAGTTCATCAACCAACACCATAGGAGTGAAGATTTTGATGCTCTTTATTGTAAAATCTTTAGTTTCCATTCTTCAACTCTTGTTCTTAATTGCTATTTTATTGGTGTATTGTTGACTTGAGATTTTGGGTTTGTATTAGAGATAATACTTTTTGGGTTAGTAAATTTATATATAGATTTTTCTCTTGTTTGATTATTTGGGTCTATTTAATCCTCCATGCTTGAATTTATAGTCAATGGTTGCAAACATTGACTTATCTTGCTAATTTGGGTTTTTTCTCTAGAGAGAAATTCTCGAATTCGAGAAGATTCATTAGTGGGGATTTGGGTTTTCAACTCTAGATCAAGGCTAGACATAGATTGATTGCTGGAAACACCCATATAAGAGTTGGGGTTAGAGATAACCCAAATCACCCAAGTTATTTGGCTGTTTTTTTGCTTACTCATGTTAGTTTGAGAGAAAATACATGAGATATATGCTCAATTGGTCGAGAGACAGTTAGGGCATACCTTTAGCAAAGACTATCTAGGTGTCAACCGGGTGCAAGTATTATGAATTAAATTCCCATTCCCAATTCTTCCTTGTTATCCTTGCTTGGTGAAAGCAATGTGAAAGCCATTGATCACTCTATCTTTTATTTGATTTTATTTTATCTCTAGTTGTAGTCTAAAACCCCCCTTTTAGATATCTTTTCCCTTTTTTTTATTTGAACTTCAATAAGTTGCTTGGACTATTTATTAGCTTGATCGCGACTACATTGTTCCCTTGGGTACGGCCCCGACACTCGTTGAGAATTATAAATTTTGTTTTGCTCTGACGATCACCGTGACCTCCTACTTGGAGAGCATGATTTGAGAGTTATCAAAAATGGCACCATTGCCGAGGAGGGGGATGATCATCATTGGGGCAATCACACCGATGTCCATCATGACCACCATATAAATAGCAATTGCACCCATCATAGGAGCGAGAAAAAGTATACCTTCCTCTCGTAGGGCCAATTCTACACCTTCGTCCAAGGTGGGGTCACTTTTGAGAGAGTGAGAGTCTTCTTGGTTCTCTTATAATCCCGTGTTTTGAGAATTGAATGATTTTGAGTGTGATTCTCTCTTGTGGTGAGTGGCATCATGCACTCGAATTGACACATAGAGTCCATATTTCATTTGAGGGGAATGAATGTGTCAAGTTGTGTGGCGAATCCCGAGGAAAACCTTGATGGTCCATACCAATGACTTGAGAAGCTTAAATATCTTGTTTTGAATGGCAAATTCACTTGATTTTTAATGAGAAATGACGTCCCTTTGAAAAAGGGTTTGAAATGTCCAATTGCCTTGAGTTTGTGGTAGTCCAAATTGAGATGAGCGTAGTAGTTGAGTCCTTTGTTTAAGTCTTTTGTTTGTTTATTTTTCTTAAATTTTTAGTGTAGAGTAGTATTTTGTGCCTTAATTGAGCCTTAACATAATTCATTCCTTGCCTTGTGAGTATCTTGCTTGAGGACAAGCAATAGTTCAAGTTTGAGGGTTTGATAATTTGGTAATCTACCAACTTATTGAACCTATATCCATAAATTATTGCTATGTTTTGAATTGATTTAGAAGTTCTTATGGCCTTTATTGATGTCTATGCATGTACTTTATATAGAAGATGAAGAACAAGGATATGGACACAAAGAGAGCCAAAAGGAGCTAAGTGTGAAGAGTTGAGAAAAGCTGAAGAATCTAAACCAAGATGCAGTGGTTGTGCGACACGCATAAGATGAGGTGTGGTTTTCACCTCCTCCACATGAAGCCACTAAAGTTGCTAAAAATTCTTTTAAGAAGTGCGGTCTCCGTGCGACGCACACATCCCGTGGTGTGAAACTTACCAATTTCGCACGAAGCCCACAAATTCAGTTGAAGTCACTGGTCAAGTTAAAGCAGGTGTGCGATGTGCACCTTGAAATGTGCGAACCATACATCTTATCGCACACCTCCTGAAGGGAAAGCTTGTCCTAATTTTATGTGATGACTTGGGAACATATAAAAGGCCATTTTAGGATCAATTTGTAAATACAATACTTCAGACCTGATTCTTAGAGATAGTTTTTTTTTTGAAAACAATTTTCCACTTCCATTGAGAAGAGGGTTTCAATCCAAATATCTTGGTTAACAATTTGTGTCCCTAATTTGATTCTAGAAATTGAGATTCAGATACAATTGATGGGAATTTGACTTACCCAGATAGTATCTCTTTTTCTCCTACTATGAGTGGCTAAATTCTCTTGTCTAGGGGTGTATTGATGATGGGTGATAAGCTAATAGGTGTGGGTGTTGTTAATTCACCTTTATAATTGCCTATTTGACATGGGTCTAGTAGATTAACCAAGTTTTAATCCTAAAATTGGTGGTTGCAAACATTAATTTACATTACTTAGCTATGTGATTTCTCGGGAGAGAATTTCATCAGTGTGTATGTGAAATTGCTAGTGGGTACTTGGGAATCCATCTAGATTGGAGGCTAGAAATAGCTCTAATCGCAAAAATCTCCCATTTAAGGGTCTGAGCTAGAAATATGACAACCTCCCCAAGATAATGTTGGTTGATTGTTTATCACACCGATGATGTTCTACCCGACATCATCGAAAATGTGGAAGTTGATCGAGAGATAGCATTTCACACCTATGACCAATGCTATTCATGTCAATAGGTGAAAGTAGAAGTGAATTAATGATTTCCCCATCCTATAGCTAATGCCTCATCGGATATGCATCCCTAGTCTTCTAAATCATTTGGTACACCCATCTTTATTTTTTTTTTTATTGAATTGTGTTAGTAGTGACAACTTTCCCAATTCCCCCCATCCTTTTACTTTTTGTTTAAGCAATTACTCTCGCCTTGAAATCAACTCATACAATATCTAGTTGGCTAATTCAAGTCCCTTGGGTACGACCCCGACATCCGTTGGGTTTATAAATTTTGTTTTGCTGCACGATTGTCGAGGCCTCCTAATTGGAGAGCACGATTTAAGCGTTATCAAAAATGGCGCCGTTGCCGGGGACTTGAGTTTTAGCTATTTTTGATTGTTGTTTTGAAATCAAATTAAGAGTATTTGTTTTCTTTTACTTTCTGTTATTTGTGTTGATTGAGTAGGCTAGCTATGGACGAAGCCGATGATAATGAGAGAATTGGTGGCTTCGACAACGCCAACACGGCTGAGCCTATGATGAAATGAGGTGTAGGTGCAATCCGCCTAACCCCAACGGTGGGAAATGTTGTTTTCCATGTGACAAGCACCATGCTCCACTTAATCCAAATGAAGGGTCTATTTGGTGGAGCAGCCCATGAGGATGCCAACCGGCATATTCAGAATTTTGTGGAGATTTTCCAACCATACATCATTCAAAATATCTTCCAAGAGTCCATCAGATTGTGCTTATTCCCCTTCTCATTGACAGGGGAAGCCACGTCGTGGTTGGAAGAATTTCCAGACAGATCCATCATATCTTGGGCTGAGTTGGTTGAGGAGTTCACTTTAAGATTATTCCCTCCATCTCGTATGATGCAACTAAGAGACGAAATCATCAATTTTAGGCAACTTCCTGATAAACCCTTACATGAGGCTTGGTTGAAGTTAAAAAAGAAACGTATCTTTTGTCCAAACCATGGGTTGTCAGACAATGTGATGCT
Organism: Jaltomata sinuosa; assembly: GCA_003996215.1. Lineage (NCBI taxonomy): Eukaryota > Viridiplantae > Streptophyta > Magnoliopsida > Solanales > Solanaceae > Jaltomata > Jaltomata sinuosa. Next base: position 89,108 of record QJPP01002537.1, on the reverse strand, counting down.
CCAAAGCTTCTACCGTTCATTAAGCTCCTTGAGCAAATCAGTGGATGATAACATTGGATGTGGCACCTTCATGGATATGGGATTCCCTATTGCCTCAGCTTTCTTAGAACGGATGACGAAAATGAACCGAGCTTGGTATACATGAGAAACCGATGTACCGAGTAACCTCATCTATCTTGATTAATGAAGTTAAAAAGAGAAGAGAGATTCAAGATGAGACAGTGTGCCAAAAATAAGAGGTAACGATGATGAACTTATGTTGGTGGTTGATGGCAATTTGTGTTTTGTGTTGGCGGGTTCTCGTTACGAGTATTATCGCCCAAAGAAAGAGAACCAAGGTTGGAAATGAGATGACCGGGATAGGTATGGTGAGAGATACAACTATCGAAGTGCATATGTAAACAAAACAGATCGGATACCCTCTACCAACCAACTACAAGCAACCCCGAGCATTCCAAATTAGAGGACATGCAGTCCTTGGTGCTGAAAAAGGTGGATACAACACATGCAGGGGTGCATGAGCTTAAAAGTGAGGTATCCACACTTCATAGAACCGTGAGCTCTCATTCAACCTCCATGAAGCAACTTGAAATCCAAATGGATCATCTTTCTGTTCAAATGACTCTGGGGGTAAAGATACCACTTCTTAGTGGCACCTCTACAAACTCTAGACATGGCGGGCACATCATGGCCATAGTTACTAGGAGTGGCCAAACAACTGGTGAGATAAGGGAACCAGTCACAAAACCAAAAGAGCCTACTCTTGAACTAGACAAGAAGCTAAGAGATGAAGAGGTGGTGCATGAGAATGTAAATGACACTCCGGAGGTAAGAAAAAAACCTAAAACATCAAGTGACACCAGGGATTTTGGAAGTGATAAAGGTAAGGAAGAGGTCAAGACCCCTCCCCAAGTGGTCATTGATGGCAAGGTGGACTCTCCTCTTGTACAAAGCATTCCGGCCACTACACCCAAAGGACCTCCTCCGTACCCTCATCGGTTAAATAAGAAGAAGAAAGAGCAAATTATTGGGAAGTTTGTTGACATGTTCAGTAAGCTGTCAATAAATATCCCGTTGGTTGAAGCTCTAATACAGATTCTTGGGTACTCCAAATTTATGAAAGAGTTACTCAAAAAGAAGAAGATGGTTGAAGTGGGCACGGTTGATATGTCACACAGTTGTAGTGCAGTGATGACTAGCAATGTGGCTACAAAGAGAGATGACCATGGTGCATTCATTATACCATGTATGATTGGTTTGTTTGTATTTAGAAGGGCCTTGATGCCCCTTGTAATTTTTCAGAAGCAAGGGTTGGGCAATCCCAAACCTACATCTATGCGGCTACTTATGGCTGATAGGTCTATTAAGTGCCCTGTGGGAATCTTGTTTGATGTATTGGTAAAAGTGGTAAAAATAATTATCCCTATAGATTTTTTCATCTTGGACTGTGAGGTAGATCTACCTCACCTCTGAGGTAGTGGTACGAACTGCGTACACTCTACCCTCCCCAGACCCCACGTTGTGCGAATACACTGGGTATGTTGTTGTTGTTGTTGTTGACTGTGAGGTAGATATAGAGGTGCATATTATCTTGGGGCGACCATTGTTAGCCACTAGACGGGTCCTTGTTGATGTCGAACTCGGAAAACTCAAATTCTGAGTAGGGGATGAGGTAGTGACCTTCAATGTTTGTCAAGCTACTAAGCCTCCGCATGATTTGAAAGTCATATCGGCGATAGAATTTGGGGAAAAAGGGGATGATACCCTTGGAGAGTGGGAAGGGTGCAAGATGCCTGCATTTGGTTCATTGCAAGGTAACAACATGATGGCATCTATAGGGTGTCGATGGAGAAATTTCCCTTATTGGAATGGGACCATGCCAACTGGATCGGCATGTCTTCCGAGAATGGTTGAGGATTGAGTTAGTACCGCCGTCCCGCGACATAAAATCAAGCACTTCTTGGGAGGAAACCCAAGTATCTTTTCTTTAATTTTCTTCACCTTTGTTGTTTTTGGTGCTTTTAGGGAGTTCATTTAATGGAAAGCAAACCAGTGTGAAAGGGGGATACAATGGGGTGTTCGGAGCCTTATACGGACTGTATAAGAAATGTGTGTGTCACACAATGCATCGCACACCAAAACAGGATGACTGGAAAGAAATTGGAAAAATTGGAGGTGATATGTGCTGAGCCGTGAGGACCGCACAAGCCCAGGTATGCGTCCCACCTCCATCGCATAGCAGCACAAATGTTTAGGCAAACCTAGGGGTAAAATAAGGCATGTGCGATGCACCATGTAGTGCACACTTTGCCTGGTATGAATTGCATATCGTGGTGCACAGAAGCTAATTTTTAAATTTTCATTGACCTAACCCATTGATCGACCTGACCCAGAGATGACCCAGTTTAAATTTTTTGTTCTCTTCTACTTAAACCCGCCTCCTTCATCACCTTTTCCTTATTTATCTTCCAAACTTCAAAAATTCTCTCCCAAAATTTCCCCTAAAGACCTCAAAGTCTCCAAAGCCTTCTCCTCCAATAACCCAACCATTTCCATCACTATATTGTCACTACCACTGCCAGTCTCTGGTGAGGCCCACTTGGGTCATCTTTGTTGATGTTCAAAAGCTTCAATTTTCACTCTTATCGTCATAATCTACACTTGTGGTATGTTTTCCAATGTTAGATACTTGTTTTTATGAAGGTTGTGAACCCATATCGTGAAGCATGCTTAGTAGAATTGCCATGATGATTTTTGGGCGAGACCTGAAGATTTTTGGGTACTCAATTTTGAATTGTTTGATACTAGCTCTTCATGTCAACTTGATAGGACTTTAATGTTCGGAATGCATGTTTAGGAGTAGTGATTTTTAGCCTTGAAATTTGTGATGGGTTGAAGTCTGAGTAACCCACTCGTGACTACTGAATGGTTTGGCTCGACGATAGATTGGGTGAACATTCTTAAGGGCAAGTCATCATTTTCCATGAGGTATTTTTAAAAATCAATTCGTACAGCTGAATTTTGCTGACTGTATACCCATGATTCTTGTTAGAATTATATTTGGAGTGTATGATCTTGTGCGGGAAGGGAGGGATCAATGTTCCTGATAATAGATGGGGTAACGTACATCTTAAGGGAAGTCGTTGAATCCTTTCTTGTTTGTTTGTGTCGATGAAAATTCGGGGAAGTCTGAGTACCCGGAGGTTATAGTCATAATACTCCATATCCCTTGTCAATGCGGATATAGTTTGCCATGTGGTGTCTAGTGCCCTAGTACCTCATGCTCTATGAATCACATGCGCAATCTGCAAGAACGCAAGGAATCATTGAGTCCAATTGTGTCTTTGTGTATTTTGCATATGATTCATAGGACTTAATGTGCGGAGCGCACTATGCATCACATTTGGCCTAAACATGCATTTCAGTTACTGCTTTAAGGGGTGAAGTGTGATGCGATGTGCCCTTTCTCTAATGCGGTTTGCACCATCGTCGCACCACAAAAGAAAACCACTTGCAGGAGTCTGTTAACTAATGCGACAGCACATACGACGTGCACTATGTCTAGTGCAATTCACATGTGGTGTCGCACGAGCTAACAGACCCCTCCCCTTCCTTTCTTTCAACTTTGCTGAAGTCCACACTATGGTAGTTGTAGATATATGTTTATAGTGCATGCTACTAACGCCCATTCGTAGGAATATGTCCTCCAACAGGCCCCATCAAAAGAGACGTGCCTTAAAGCATACTCCAAATGCAGTAATACCCACACAAGAAGCAGAGCATGTTGAGTCGAGGATTCTATTCGGGCTTAAGGCAATGGAAGCCTATTACCTTGAGTTTAGGAAGCGCCCATTCTTGGAAGAAAAAGGGTTCAACATATATGATTTCCAAGAGGAATTCCCGAACATGCCAAAGCAATTTTGCTTAAGAGCTTGGGAACATTTCACCAAAACACCAGGCCTCTACTTTCCTGAGTTGGTATGGGAATTCTATGCTTCATACCGGGCCCGTCTTAACATACTAAATACCAAAGGCCCACTAAGAAAGTCACCATGCCTCAGGTCAGTATGGGTACGGGGTAAAGAGGTGGACATTACCTCGAAAGCCATTCATTCTACAATATGGGATGATGAACCAATCCCCGAATCAAGGTTAAGGAACACGTGGCGAGAAAGGATGAGGAATAAAAATGGGTTGCTAGTGTGATTGCAGAAGAAGACCCCCTTTGTGCCACCAAAAAGGGGTAAATTTATCGCTCAAATCTCAGATTCGAAGCCCGCATATGGCTCAACTTTGTGAGCACAAGGCTCATCCCGACTAGACACACCACTAAAGTAACCATTGAGATGGGAATTCTTCTTGCATATGTAATGAGAGGCCTCAGATTAAATGAGGGCGAGATCATAGTTGAACATCTCAAGTGTAAAGCATGACATGACTCCACATCCATGGTATTCCCTGTGATCATCACGCTTTTATGTATCCAATCTGGATGCCCCTTGTTTCAAGGATTTGACAAGGCTAATCAAGTTAAAGGCATGGTTTTCATAGACACAAAGAGGGATAAAGATGCTCCACAAGTCAAGAATAGCAACTCGAACAAACCTCTGATGCCACCACACTCAGGACTCAAGGTAAAAACATTGTGCATGATCAAGAAAGGGATTCACCCGTATCTCAAGGAGCCTCGAGCAATGTACATGGGGCATCATGAACCACTCCTTTAGGTGATTTATTAAAGCTTGAACTTACCAATAAAAATGAGGAATCTTTGCATAAGTTGGCCAGAGAAATCCCTGTTTTGATTCAATTTGCGATCAAGTCAGCCCTCAAACCGGTTGTGTTAAGTGTGAGCAAGATATATGCTAGAGTGGAAACTATGGAAACGGAGGTTGAGAGGTTCAAGAAAATGATCCCTCATATTGAAGAAAATTAGGGTCTTAACCTACCGGCCCCAAGCTCAAACTCTCCCCCAAGATGTACTAGCCCTCCTGATGATTGGTGCACAAGTTGGGGCCATAATGAAGACGATAAATCTGAGATGCAAGAGAATAGGACATAAGTCGAGATCACCCTAGACAATATAGAGTTGGTCGTCCACCATCAAGCAGCACCTCCAATGCCATATGTGACAAAATAGGGACTTTAGCAAAAATGGTTCTCGTATCACTAGTTAATGACTTGTGAGGACAGGTGGTTTGTGGAGCCCTCGGGCTACCTTGAGGTCTGATGGGATCTATCGATTTCTCCGCTGGAAGGGTTTTAGATAGACCCATCATATGCCTACATACCACCACCGGCACCACCAGCTCCACCCGCATCTCGATAACCTCATCAGTTCTATTCACAAAGGAGGCACCGTCATCATCATTAGCCTACTCCGGGAGTTTTTGGCACTCATTCTTATTTGGTTATCTTTTTGTGCATCGTGGGTTATTCTTGTTTTAAGTTTGGGGGAATATGTAACTATTAACATCATGATGCTTGTTGTGATTGACATTGCCCTCGCCGAGCCTTTAGACTATGTTTTGTTTTAGATTATGTTTTTGTTTTACTTTTTACTTTGAGATTAATTGTGCCCGCGTGGGGCATGAATTTTATTGAGTGTGTGCCGTGTTGGTCTTACATGCCCTATTGTTCCACCACCCATGCCTTGCAAATGTGCTAAATGCCTACGCCTAGGCTTGTTCTTGAATGAAATTATGAGCGCAAATTTGGTTTTCACCTTGTAAATATTAGTGTAGAAATAAACTTCGAGGATTTTATTAATACCATGGTTCTTTCCCACGGAGCAAAAGTTTTGATTATTTTCTTTTTCTTTTCTTTTGTTTTTGTGTGTCGAACCGGGTTGGTGTTTCCCTATGATAGGTTGAGAGGCAACTTTCTTAAAGGAAAATGCCAAGTTTTAGTTTAGAATTGAGTCCGTAAGTGCTTGTCTCAAAATGGGCCCACCAAAAAAAAAATCACGATAATTTATTTTTGAAAATGAAAGGAAGAAGGGAAATGAATTTTTGAGGAAAAGCATTCTCTTGTCATGATATGCACACACTCACTTTGGCTTGATTGACTCACAAACGAGTGTGTAATGAACTCAGAATAGCTTGTCAAAAGTCATTTGCCCCAATTGATTGTGGGACTAATTAATGAAGTCTTGTGGCATGATGCCTTGTGTGTTGAGGCTGTACCTTGATTATTGTGCATAAGTGTCATCTAGAACTTACCCCGAATGTGATTCAAGGCGAAATTCTAGGTGTAACCGAGCTTGAAAGATGACCTTAGGCCCTTTTTGATAAGCCACTTCACCCAAATGACTTCCCACTGACATCAAATCTTAGTGAACCCCTTTGAGCTTGTGACCATTCTTTGGCACCTTGTCAACACCTTGACCTTTTGGAACCTCTATCTTGGCACCCATCCTCCCTAATTGCTTGAAAATGAAATGTAGGCTAAAAGTCTAGGTTTGGGGGAGGAACAAAAGACAACATAGTAAAATGCCTAAGTTTGGGGAGTGCATATGATTAAATGAGGAGGAAAAAAAGTGCACTTCAAGTGCAAGGTAGCACCTTAATTTCACATAGAAAATTGCTCCAAAATATCAATCCAATGAGAAAATTGAAAAGCAAAAATTGGTGCTACCAAGTGAAGGTGATATAAACTGTGAATGATCATGAGTTAAAAAGGAGAAATCTTGGGTTGTGCGAGGGAGGAATAAGGTGAAGTTGAAATGAAAAATTAGAGCAGTGTTCAAAATAAGAACAAAGAGCATTAGGGAGATGTAGTCAATTGAACCAAATGATATCCTCACCTTAGCCCCAGCCAACATCGTAACCCGCAAGTCCTTGGTGATTTCGAGCTTGGCTATCCTACATTAGTGGAGATCTACATGAAGGGCAAGCCTATGGTTTGACGTGTGTGAACTTGAACTTCCTTATGAGTGTGAGTGTTTGTGTTTGTCACTTGTGATTGTCTTTGTACATAATGTGTTTTGGGTTTTTGTTCTTGTGAGGGCATGCGAATTATGATAGTTTGTGACATTGCTAAACTCCGAAAATGAGTCAAATGAGCATGTCTTTGTAAGCTAGTGGCTTGAGTCACATCTTGAGGATTGGTTGTTGTCACTTGCTTGTTCTTATTGTGCATTTGCATAATGAGTTTGTGTTTTGAATTGAAAGAAATGCTTAGAGTAAGTTATCATGTGATTGACTAATCGTTATTACCAACCGAAGTCATGTTTGGTGCTTGAAATGGGTTTTCCTTGGCTTGTGGTATTGTCATTTACACTTGAGTTGTATGCCTCTTGTGTTGGAAGCTTTAAGTTGCTTGAGGACAAGCAATAGTTCAAGTTTGGGGGTTTGATAAGTCGATAGTTACCTACTTATTTAGCCTTTAAGCTTATGCTTTTTGCTAGTTTAAAGTGGAAAAATAGTGCAATTGACACAAAATACTTCTATTTTGTAGGTCTATGTGTTTTAGAAGTGTTTGGAATGAATTAAGATGAAAAAAAGTCAAAAGGGGGCCATTCGGAGAAGCAAGTAGCTGGCAACAGCACATGCCTTCGCGAACGCGGGGTCCCAGCCACGAACACGAAGGCCAACCGAGTCAAAGTTTTGTGAATATGGTGTACCACTCACGTACGTAAAGGTCAACCAGACAGAGACCCTTCACAACCGCGGTCGACACTACGCGAAGGCGAAGAAGGAAAGCAGCTGCGGGGGCAGATTTGGAAGTTCCCACTTTTGGAAACCCCAATTCACATAAAACACTTCCAAGACGTCTTGAAACACATCTTTGGCTAATCTTTGGAACTTTTGACAAGCTTGGAGAGCAAGTTCATCAACCAACACCATAGGAGTGAAGATTTGGATGCTCTTTATTATAAAATCTTTAGTTTTCATTCTTCAACTCTTGTTCTTAATTGTTATTTTATTGGTGTATTGTTGACTTGATATTTTGGGTTTGTATTAGAGATAATACTTGTTGGGTTAGTAAATTCATATATAGATTTTGCTCTTGTTTGAATATTTGGGTCTATTGAATCCTCGATGCTTGAATTTATAGTCAATGGTTGCTAACATTGACTTAGCTTGCTAATTTGGATTTTTGCTCGAGAGAGAAATTCTCGAATTCGGGAAGATTCATTCGTGGGGATTTGGGGTTTCCACTCTAGATTAAGGCTAGACATAACTTGATTTCCGGAAACTCCCATCTAAGAGTTGGGGTTAGAGATGACCCAACTCACCCAAGTTATTTGGCTAGTTTATTGCCTACTCGTGTTAGTTCGAGAGAAAATACACGAGATATATGTTCAAATCGTGCTCTCCAAGTAGGAGGTCACGACGATCGTCAGAGAAAAACAAAATTTATTATTTCCAACGAGTGTCGGGGTCATACCCAAGGGAACAATGTAGTCGTGATCGAGCTAAGAAAGAATAATAGAAATTTATTGGAGTTCAATTAGCGGAAAGGGGAAAAGATATCTAAAAGAGGGGTTTTTAGACTACAAATTAAAAGATAAAAGAAAAATCAAATAAAATATAGATTGATTAATGGCTTTCACCTTGCTTACGCCACGCAAGGACAACAGGGGATAATCGGGAATGAGAATTCAATTCACAAGACTTGCAACTGGTTGAAACCTAGGTAGTCTTGGCTAAAGGTATGCCCTAACTGTCTCTCAACCAATTGAGCAAATATCTCATGTATTTTCTCTCGAACTAACACGAGTAAGAGATAAACCAGCCAAATAACTTGGGTGAGTTGGGTTATCTCTAACCCCAAATCTTATATGGGAGTTTCTGGCAATCAAACTATGTCTAGCCTTGATTTAGAATGGAAACCCCAAATCCCCACTAATGAATCTTCCCAAATTCGAGAATTTCTCTGAAAAAACCCTAATTAGCAAGCTAAGTCAATTTTTGCAACCATTGACTATAAATTCAAGCATGAAGGATTCAATATACCCAAATAATCAAACAAGAGCAAAATCTATATATGAATTTACTAACCCAACAAGTATTATCTCTAATACAAACCCAAAATCTCAAGTCAACAATACACCAATAAAATAGCAATTAAGAACAAGAGTCAAAGAATGAAAACTAAAGATTCTACTATAAAGAGCATCAAAATCTTCACTCCTATGGTGTTGGTTGATGAACTTGATCTCCAAGCTTGCCAAAAGTTCCAAAGATTAGCCAAAGATGTGTTTGAAGATGTATTAGGATTCTTTTGTATCAATTGGGGTTTCCACACGGGTGAAATGTCATTTTTGCCCATTTTCACGTTCAAGTACAGTGAAGCGCGATTGCGCTAATGCAACGCTATCACGCTCAAGGGACTCACACTAGTCAGCGCTATCGCGCTGCATGAGCGCCAATGGTGCTGAAGGCAGAGGACGGGCTTGTGCGCGATGGCACTGGGATGGCGCGATAGCACTGCAGAAATCATGGTCAACGCCAGTCAAAGACAAGGTGCTACCTTGCACTTGAAGTGCACTTTTTTTCTTTTCCTCATTTGATCACATGCACCCCCAAACTTAGGCATTTGCCTATGTTATCTTTTGTTTTCCCCACCCCCCACACTTAGGCTTTTAGCCTACATTTCATTTTCAAGCCATTTGGGAGGATGGGTGCCAAGATTGAGGTTCCAAGAAGGTCAAGGTGTTACAAGGTGCCAAAGAACGATAACAAGCTCAAAGGGGTTCACTAGGATTTGATGTCATTGGGAAGTTATTTGGGTTCAATGGCTATCAAAAAGGGCCTAAGGTCATCTGCAAAGCTCAGTTACACCTAGAATTTTTCCTTGAATCACATTCAGGGCAAGTTCTAGATGACACTTATGCACAAGAATTATTCAACTAAACCTCACCACACAGGACATGCGAATTATTCACGAAGGATCAATTTTAACATCCTAAGCAAGAACAAGTAGGAGCCACATTTCCATTAACAATGCTAATGAGTCAAGAGTCACAAAAAGATCAAAAGAGTTGTCATAAAATCACTCTTTGTCATGCATTTTTCACAAAAAATATTCGAGGGGTATGCCCTTTTTGAGTTGCATGCAAGACTAACTTCATTAGTACCAAACAAGTCATGCTACATAATTATCTCAAAAGATGACAATTTGCCCTTAAGAATGATGTCACCCAATCTATCATAGGGACAAATCATCAATTTTGATCGATATGAGCACTCAGAATTAACCAATGTATACACCCCAACATTCATGCAATTTCATTTAGCCTTACGGGTACTCAGACTTCCCCTGGCTCCGCACACCAAATAAAGTGATGGTTTCCCTTAAGAATGTCGTCACTCAATCTATCATTGGGAACCGTCACTCAAACAAACTACAAATGAAATTAAAGAAGCTAAGAAAAAAGAATAAAGAAGTAATGAAATGATTAATCCAACAAAATTTCAACAAACGAACCCGACGAGGGCACAATATCCAAAATAGAATGAAACAAGCCCGGTGAGGGAACAAAGCAAATATCAAAATTCAACATAAGCACAACCCAACTGTCACCACCTCCAACTAAAATCTACTGCAATTCCCTCAGTGCATAAATCAAAAATGAAATACAAAGGAAGTAGTATGAGGGGCTCCCTGAGATGTAGCTAGAGAAGGCTCGCTGGAGAACCTCCCTCACTGTGGTTCATGGATTCATAATTTTCATGATCCTTGCTATCTGAACCTCCACAAAAGCTCTTTATACTCTTCCACATCATCTTCAACAACTTATCTCTTGCTCTGTCCTTTTTTTTCTGATCCCCAAGGCTGTCACTCATTGCTTTCATTTTCTTCTCTTGTTCTTCAAACTTCTTTTTCAACCTCTGTTGACTCTCCTCAATCTTCTTCTGACGGTCAACCACATCATTCAATGTTTCAATCTGTGTCTCAGGTGGTCCTAAAGGAATGCTAGTGGCCAATGCACTAATGGATGCCTGAACTCCAGATATCTGAGTTGAGAGGTGCTGAAATGGTCTAGGCATGGGTGGAGGTGCCTGGGTTGAAGTAGCGGCACAAGGACAGGGCTGGGTTCCCTCTGTGGCTCCTGAAGATGAACCAACATCCATCTTCCTCTTTTTAGCACATTTCCAGGGCCTGCCTTCTTCAAAGGATGAATAGGAATCTTTGGATCAATCCAAGAATCTTCCGGTGCATTCAAATCAACTCCCGCTGCCTGGCATAGCTCAGTAATCAGGGAAGGAAAGAACAAAATCTCATTGCTGCCCTTGACATAGTTCTTTATCTCCCAGAGTATCAGTGGCCCCACATTAACTAGAACTTCATCAATCATCACTGCCACATTCACTGCTCTGTATACAGGAACCTCACTCTCATTCTAAATCGGTTGCACCCTACTGCATATGATGGATAACCAAATCCTTGCCTCCGTAGTGAAGTCATGAGAGTAGATCTTTGTTTCACACATAGCCCATTTGGGCTCCACACTGTGACAGACCTGTGAAGCAATCTAGGGTCTGCCTATAGCTGTCTTTTCCCCCAGAACTGTAGTGTCATGATCCTCATGTCCATAGTATCTATTTATCTCCTCGGCCCCAAATCTGAATGTCCTTCACCGGACAGTTATCACCGGGTCCTTGAAGTTTATGGCCGATGCATTGGCATAAAATTCTCAAACAACATTTTCATTGGCCCTACATGGTGGAGCTATGAAATAGTTCTGCTTTGCTCTATGCAATTGGGCACAAAATTCAGGAAAGGCTACCTCCACCCCTTGCATTGCAATGTCGCTTTGAAGAACCACCTTTTTGGACAGGTCAGCCCTATACCGCTCCTCGCAAGCCACTGATATGAACATTGTGCGATCATACTCCTCCTCCAAAATATCAACCACTTGTCTTTCCGAATTTGATGTAGTAGTACTCATTTTTCAATCCAAAGTACCTACAAAGATCATTTGCAAGGTGAGATTGTGGGAACAACATGTAATATAATGGAAACCCAATGTTTTAAGCAAGAGAAGTTGGTTAGAAAGCAATGCAGTAGCTCCGGGCATAACTACTATTTTTCTGACAGCTGCAGTTGTTCAGCGCAGTAGGCGCTCAAAAGGCGCGATCGCGCTAAGTCCATTTTGGATCTTGAGCGCTATTGCATAACAGGGGTGCAATCGCGTTGTTCAGTCAACCCACAGGCAGCGCGATTGTGCAGGGTCAGCGCGATCATGCTGAGAAACTCGACAGCCATCTTCTTTGACCAAACAACCTCCATTATGAAATTTTCAAAACCAGATCATGGATTTAATTCATTGACGGGGGTATTTCTAAACACTAAGCAGTACAACAACACAATTTCTTGCTATATTTCATAGAATTCATCAATAACATAATTTTTGGGTCATTTAAAAACTTCATAACAATGGAGGAGCTTTTAGGTACTCAAGGCTTCCCCAAATTTCGGCTCAACTCCACTTGTTTAACCCGTAAATTCATACTAATAACCATGAAATAGAGGAAGGGACATACATACCTTGATGGACGATTTTGGTGATTAACAGAGAAGAGGAAAGAGGAGGCAACTTGTGCTCATAGTTCTAATTAAACCTCGCTACTTGTGTTTTTAATTAAGGCATTTAGCATCTCGGGCAGGTACTGAGGAGGAGAGAATTTACCTGATGAACTTGTAGGAGATGTGGAGAACTAAAAAGCTTCTTTCTTTTAATTTACTGCGCTGATGCTCACTTAAGCGCATTGGCGGTAGCAGAGGGCGATTGCGCTGCTATCTGAAAGTTCTCTCAGCGCCATCAGTGCTGCTACAGCGCGATCGTGCTTCACAGTCTTCCTGAAAAATTTCAGCTGCTCACTGTTTTGACGTGCGATGGCTAATGCGACATGCACTCTTCCAAATGCAAAATGCACCTACTTCGCATGTTCCAATGACTTTTTAGCAGTTTACTATTTTGGGGTGCGATGGCTGTGCGATGGGCACATTTCCAGGTTCGGAACGCACCTATTTCACACACATTGACATTTTCTATTGCCTTACTATCTTGGGGTGTGTTTCCATGTACGATGTGCACACTTAGATGTGTGTTCGCACCCCATTTAGCATGTCATTTTGGCACCCTTTTTTTGTCCTTGGTTGGATTTTTATGAGGGCTCCACTTCTCAACCTGCCCAAACACTTCAAAAAAATTTGAAATTTTATGGATTAGTCAAAAATCTATAACTAAGCTACTCTAATAAAGAAATTTTTTTAAACCTTCAAGTTTTGAAACAATGGGTTTCCTCCCATCAAGCGTACAATTTAACGTCGCGGCACGACGCCGGCTACCTCACCATCAAGATCTCCACTTGGAATCCTTGAACCTTTGACCCAATTTTGAATCGATCTTTTGGTGACAATCACGGGGTGAAGGTGTGAACATGAAAGGCCATTTTATTGATTTCACATTTTGCACTTTTTTGCCTTCAAGTGAGGAAGGTTGCTTTGCCCCCTTGCAACAACAAACTTGAAACCGATTAAACCTCGATCCATTCTCCTTCCAAGGTCCTCCAAGAGCTTGATTACTTTAACTTTCATCCATTCAACAAAGCTCAAGGCCGAAGAGTGGTTGGAGTTGGATTTGGGCGTCTCCACCTTCAATCTTGTTTCATTCATCATTTCCTCACTTTTGAATGAACTAGAGTTTTTCACGATGAACCGTTGCAACTCTAGTATCATTCATTTATTTTCGGCATCGTGATCCTTGTATGGATTAGTTGGTTTCCACAACACCTTCAAGCAATGAGCCTCCCTTGTGTCTTTCTCTTCGATAGGAAACAACTCAAAACTACTACCCACAATTGTGCACGTGTCAACACGAGCATTCAAATCAATATCCAAATTTTGGATAGCAATTTCAAGCCTCCTCTCTTTTTGACTTCTCTTAGCATGCCTTTTCAACAATACCTCAAACATTGGTAGCATTCTCTCACGTTGTTCCCCATAGGCCTCAAGTTGATGATCTTGGTTTAACACCCATTCTAGGTTCACAACCTCACCCAATACAAATTTCTCCTCTTGTTGGGGTTCAAGCACTATCGGTACAGATTCACTTTCGAGCTATTCCATGTTTTGCAAATCTTTATCATAGTCTTCAAAGTGAATTTGATTGAGATTGATGTTCGAGACATGTTCATTTTCTTGGCTTGGAGGTTTTTCTTCATCAATTTGACCGAAAGGAGTAGACAATACCACCATGGGTTGCGAAGCACATTTTCTCTCCTCTTCTTCTTTAGCTCTTGCATCCATAAAGTCTTGCTTTATGGATTGCACACCCTCCTCTGTGATATCTTGCTTGGCTAAGAGAGTTTGAACAAAGGAATATAGGCTTTCTGGGTATGTGTCTTCTTCATCAACTTGAGCAAAAGGCATGGACAAATCCATCATGGATTGTTCAGCATGATTTATCTCCTCACCTTCCTTCATTCTCATCTCCACCAAACCTTGCTTTATGGATTTCATACCCTCCTCTTGGGTTTCTAGCGAGGTTAGGAGGGTTTTGAGCTTAGCCCATATTCCTTCTTCGCTTGCTAATTCATGGTTCCTATTAAGATCAGAAGCACCACTAGCAACATGGTTAGCACATGAAGGGGAAGAGGATAGTCATTGGGGAAATTGATCCAATGTCCATCACGACCACCATACAAATAGAAAATGTGCCCATCATAGGAACATGAAGGTGAATACCTCCCTCTCATAGGGCCAATCTTACATTTCCACCGAAGGTGGGGTCCTCCACAATAACAACAAGGGTCAATATAACATGGGGTGCAACCACCAACACCTCTATCATTTGGATATGCCATGAAATCAATCAACTAACTAAATCTAAACAAAATAAAAACAATTATTTACAAAATTGAACTAGATAAGTAAACTCAAATTCTAAACTAACTCAATACGCCAATTTTTTACCCGGGAATGGTGCCCTTTTTGATAACGCTCAAATTGTGTTCTCCAAGTAGGAGATCACGATGATTGTCAGAGAAAAATAAAATTTATACTTCCCAATGAGTGTCAGGGTCATACCCAAGGGAAAAATTTAGTCGCGATCGAGCTAACAAAGAATAAGAGTAACTTATTGGAGTTCAATTAGCGGAAAGGGAAAAAGATATCTAAAAGGGGGGTTTTTAGACTACAAACTAAAAGATAAAAGAAAAATCAAATAAAAGATAGACTGATCAATGGATTTCACCTTGCTTATGCTAAGCAAGGACAACAAGGGATAATCGAGAATGGGAATTCAATCCACAAGACATGCACCCGGTTGACACCTAGGTAGTCTTGGCTAAAGGTATGCCCTAACTGTCTCTCAACCAATTGAGCATATATCTCGTGTATTTTCTCTCAAACTAACAAGAGTAAGCATTAAACTAGCCAAATAACTTGGGTGATTTGGGTAATCTCTAACCCCAACTCTTAGAAAGGAGTTTTCGGTAACCAAGCTATGTCTAGCCTTGATCTAGAGTGGAAACCCCAAATCTCCACTAATGAATCTTCCCGAATTCTAGAATTTCTCTCTCGAGAAAAAATCCAAATTAGTAAGCTAAGTCAATGTTTGCAAGCAATGACTATAAATTCAAGCATGGAGGATTCAATAGACCCAAATAATCAAACAAGAACAAAATCTATATATGAATTCAATATTCAAAGAAGTATTATCTCAAATACAAACCCAAATCTGAAGTCAACAAACACACCAACAAAATAGCAATTAAGAACAAGAGTTAAAGATTGGAAACTTAAGATATTATAATAAATTCCTCCAAATCTTCACTCCCATGGTGTTGGATGAAGAACTTGCTCCCAAGCTTGCTCAAAAGTTCCAAGGATTAGCCAAAGATGTGTTTCAAGACAGATTAGGAGTCTTTGGTATCAATTGGGGTTTCCACACGGGTGAAATGTCATTTTTGCCCATTTTCACGTTCAGGTACAGTGAAGCGTGATTGCACTAATACAGCGCTATCGCGCTCAAGGGAATCATACTGGTCAACACTATCGCACTGAGGACATGCGATCGTGCCTTTGTCATTGACTGAAGTTGACCATGCTTTATGCAGTGCTATCGCACCGTCCCAGCGCCATCACGCACAAGCCTGTCCTCCGCCTTCAGTGCCATTGGCGCTCATGTAGTGCGATTGTGCTGAGTTGCCCAGAATTTCCTCCAATTTGACTTGTTTTCATCTGATTCCACACTAATAACTTCTAATTCAGATAATCTTGCAAAATAGAACTAATCCGCTTCAATTGCACTATTTTTCCACTTATTATTAGCAAAAGCATAAGTTTAAGAGTTAAATAAGTAGGTAGAATACCAACTTATCAAATGGCGTGTGATCCGCGCTCTATCTCTCTAGTTTATCTTGCTTTACTTATGGATATTACTGTGCCCTTGTCGGGCTAGTTTTGTTGTTTTGTTGGATTTTATTGTGCCCTTGTCGGGATTGTTTTGTTTATATATGGTTTGTTCCCTTGTCGGGTGTACCTTGTGGATTTGCACCCTCGTCGGGTTTTGATGCTGTGTGAAAGAAGTTGATGTTTTAGTTTTAGTTTTCTTTACTATTTAGCTTGTTTTGTTATTTTGTAGTTAAGATGTGGTTGTTGTGGGCCAGGGGAAGTCTGAGTACCCATTAGGCTAGATGGAACTTGCTGGGGGATATTTTTTCCGTAAATGACAATGTGCAAACCGCACGAGCTTTGCACAGGCCCACTATTTAGCCTGTGCGTTGCACGTGCGTCACACACTTTGTTATATGCAAATCGCAGGTGCCAGAAAAATGTGATATTTGCTTTGATCCACCTTGTGTATCCATGCCAATTTAGATAGAGGAATTAGCCCAATGATAGACTGGGTGATGATATTCTTAAGGGCAAATCGTCATCTTTTGAGGTTATGGTTGCAAATTGACTTGTTTGGTACCTATGAAGTAGTCTTGCATGTTAAGTGAAATTGGCATACCCTTCCAATTTTTTTGTGAAAAATGCATGGCAAAGAGTGATTTTGGGAAAACTCTTTTAATGTTTTTGTGAATCTTGACTCATTAGTGGTGATAATGTAAAATAGCTCATCTTTGTTCTTTTTAGGATGTTAAAAAATGATCCTTCTTGAATAATTTGCATGTCATGTGTGGAGAGGTTTAGTTGAATAATTCTCGTGCATGTGTATCGTCTAGAACTTGCCCCGAATGTGATTCAAGGAAAAATTCTAGGTGTAACCGAGCTTGGAAGATGACCTTAGGCCCTTTTTGATAGCCACTTCACCCAAATGACTTCCCAATGACAATCAAATCTTAGTGAACCCCTTTGAGCTTGTGACCGTTCTTTGGCATCTTGTTAACACCTTGACCTTTTTGGCACCTCTATCTTGGCACCCATCCTCCCTAATTGCTTGAAAATTAAATGTAGGCTAAAAGACTAAGTTTGGGGGGGGGGGAAATGAAAGATAACATAGGCAAATGCCTAAGTTTTGGGGTGCATGTGTTCAAATGAGGAGAAGAAAAGAAGTGCGCTTAAATGTACAAGGTAGCACCCTAAGTAAGAATTGAAAATTATTCCAAAAGTTCTATCCAATGAGCAAATTGAAAAGCAAAAATAGCTGCTACCAAGTGAAGGTGATATAAGGAGTTGAATGATTATGAGTTAAAAAGGAGAATCTTGGGTTGTGTGAGGGAGAAATAAGGTGAAGCTAAAATATGAAATGTGAGCGGTGTTTAAATTGAGAACAAAAATCATTAGGGAGGTGTAGTCACTTGAAAAAAATGATATACTCACCTTAGCCCTAGCCAACATCGTAACCCACAAGTCCTTGGTGATTTTGAGCTTGGCTATCCTACATTAGTGGCGATCTACATCAAGGGAAAGCCTATGGTTCGACGTGTGTGCACTTGAACTTCCTTGAGAGAGTGAGAGTCTTCTTGGTTCTCTTATAATCCCGTGTTTTGAGAATTGAATGATTGTGAGTGGGATTCTCTCTTGTGGTGAGTGGCATCATGCACTCGAATTGACGCGTAGAGTCTCTTTTCAATTGAGGGGAATGAATGAGACAAGTTGTGTGGCGAATCTCGAGGCAAACCTTAACAGTCCATGCCAATGACTTGAGAAGCTTAAATGTCTTGTTTTGAATAGCTAATTCCCTTAATTTTAAATGAGAAATGATGTCCCTTTGAAAAAGGTTTTAAAATGTCTAATTACCTTGAGTTTGTGGTTGTCCAAATTGAGATGAGCATAGTAGTTGAGTCCTTTGTTTGTATCTTTTGTTTGTTTATTTTTCTTAAATTTTTAGTGTAGAGTAGTCTTTTGTGCCTTGATTGAGCCTTAGCATAATTCATTCCTTGCCTTGTGAGTATCTTGCTTGAGGACAAGAAATACTTCAAGTTTGGGGGTTTGATAAGTCGGTAATCTACCAACTTATTGAACCTATATCCATGAATTACTGCTATGTTTTGAATTGATTTAGAGGTTCTTATGGACTATATTGATATCTATGCAGATACTTTTTATAGAAGATGAAGAAAAAGGATATGAACCCAAAAAGAGCCAAAAAGGAGCTATGTGTGAAGGGTTGAGAAAAGCTGAAGAATCTGAACTAAGATGTGGTGGATGTGCGACACTCACAAGCCGAGGTGCGGTTCACACCTCCTCCACGTGAAGCCACTAAAGTTTTAGAAGATTGTTCTAAAAAGTGTGGTCACTGTGCGATGCGCACATCCCATGGTGTGAAACGCACCACCTTGGCACGAAGCCCACAATTTTAGCTGAAATCACTAGTCGAGTTGAAGTAGGTGTGCGACGCGCACATCACGATATGCAAACTGCATGTCGCTTCGCACACCTCCCCCTAATTTTATATGACAACTTGGGAAAATATAAAAGGCCATTTTAGGCTCAATTTGTAAATACAATACTTCATACCCGATTCTTGGAGATAGTTTTTTCTTTGTAAACAATTTTCCACCTCCATTGAGAAGAAGGTTTCAATACAAATCTCTTGGTTAACAATTTGTGTGCCTAATTTGATTCTAGAACTTGAGATTCAACTACAATGGATGGGAATTTGACTTACCCAGATGGTATCTCTTCTTCTCCTACTATGAGTGGCTAAATTCTCTTGTCTAGGGGTGTATTTATTATGGGTGGTTCGCTAATTGGTGTGGGTGTTGTTAATTCACCTTTATAATTGCCTATTTTACATGGGTCTAGTAGTTTCACCAAGTTTTAATCCTAAAATTAGTGGTTGCAAATATTAATTTACATTACTTAGCTATGTGATTGCTCGGGAGAGAATTTCATAGTTGTGGATGTGAAATTGCTAGTGGGTACTTGGGAATCCATCAAGATTGGAGGCTAGAAATAGCTCTAATCGCATGAATCTCCCATTTAAGGGTCCGAGCTAGAAATAAGACGACCTCCCCAAGCTAATGTTGGTTGATTGTTTATCACACCGATGATGTTCTACCCGAAATCATTGAAAAATGTGGATGTTGATCGAGACAAAGCATTTCACACCTATGACCAACTCTATTCATGTCAATAGGTCAAAGTAGAAGTGAATTAATGATTACCCCATCCTATAGTTAATGCCCCATCGGATATGAATCCCTAGTCTTCTAAATCATTTGGTACACCCATCTTTAGTTTTATTGCTTTTTGTTAAATTGTGTTAGTAGTGATAACTTTCCCAATTCCCTCCATCCATTTACTTTTTGTTTAAGCAATTACTCTCGCCTTGAAATCAACTCATACAATCTCTAGTTGGCTAAGTCAAGTCCCTTGGGTATGACCCCGACATCCGTTGGGTTTATAAATTTTGTTTTGCTACACGATCGTCGTGGCCTCCTAAATGGATAGCACGATTTGAGCATTCATCAGCTACAATGAACAGGAATAAACCAAGGTAGCTGGATTGAAGCAGCTCACCCTTGATGTCTGAAAGCACTGGGACTACAGGTGAGGTCGCGTGTCAGCCGCCGGAAGATTGCCTGTACTCACAAAAAGAAAAGCAAGTGCAGAATCAGTATACAAACACCGTGTACTAGTAGGATCAACGGCCATCTCCAATAAACATAATATGAACAGTTAACCATAACATACTAAGGTACAGGAAACATGTAGTAATTCAACAAATAACTATATATTAAGTCCCTCTCTTAGCTCATTTGCACATGAACCAGATAACAACTATTGACCACACCAAAAACAATAACATATACCCTTTTTCAGATAACTCGGACCCACCAAGGATCCCTCTAACGTCACCTAAGTGTTAGACATGAAATCCTGATCTACTCTTAGACCAACACCCGGCCTCTCATGGACCATATGCAGAATTCACAATTCAAGAACACAACTCGGTCCACTCATGGAACCATCGAAAGAATACAAAAATGCAATTAAAAACAACCCATACCAGGAGGGGTATCCGAGCCAACCATTATGAATCCCCGTACCAAGCGTGGTACCCAAGCCAATCGTTAGTATACCCGTACCAGGCATGGTACCCGAGTCAACCTTTAGTAATTCCCTTACTAGGCATGCTACCCGATCCAAATGAATGTCATAACAAGTCCAAATCAATAACAATCAACAAACAAACATACTTGTAAAACCAACAAGCAAACTAAAGAAGTTTATTTCACAAGACTGATTATCGGACGACTGGACATTCACAATTCTTTCCTTAAACATGCAACTCATACACTACTATGAAATAGTACGTGAACATCTAGTGCATATTAGAAATCAATAACCATCACCTACCTCAAAATATTCCAAGATCTACTCAACCAGAGCTTTCCCGTTTCCTGAAGTTCTTGCCAGTTTTTGGTCTAAAATAACACACAATAACAAAAAATCAATCCTTATGGCCTACTAGTTTATCCGGATTATGAAAAATCCAAACCCCAGGCCAACCATGATTATTCCACCCTTTTCTTAGGCTTCCCCACCCTTAATTCACCTATTCCTACCATTTTTCATGGATACATTTAGAGAATTAAGGTCACATGATCATAATCTAATGAAATTAACAACACCCAAGAACTTCTACACACTAGAATCCCCTTTTTTCCCGGATTCTACAATCCTAGGTCATTGCAAACCATTCCCCAAGTCCACCCCTAGCAGTTCTATAGCATAGGAAAGATAGTACGAATTTTTGGGAGTAGAATTCTTACCTTTACGATGAAAAATGCTGGAAAACTGATTAGGTTCGCCCAAAATTGCCTTGCCCTTCTCCCAAAACATTCTTGATGAAAACTGAATGTTTTGGAAAAGTTTTATGCATTAAAATCTGATTGGTCTGCTATAGCGGTCTGCTCTACTATAGTGGTACCATCACAGAGTCTACCACTATGGTGGAGGCTGACCGACATTGACTTTCGCTATAGCTGTATTTTCTTTGATATAGCGAAGGTCGCCGTAGCGGTGTGTCAACTGCTATTGCAGTTGACACGGGACATAAAGTCATAAATTTTATTAAGTGGACCCATTTTACAACACACTTATTTCTCTGATATTTCAGAACAACCCCTTCACGTCAACCTCGATACCGGGATTCCTACTTACCCAAATTTAATGCCAAAAAGTCCCCCGGACTCTTTTATTTCTTAGCTAAATGGAAAACTATCTCAAAATAATACACAATTCCCAATCCTTACTCAGATTTCCCTAAATCGTACCTCGCTCCAAAATCAGCCAAGACTAGCCTAGCCCAGAATTTTCAACTCCCAACTTCGGAAGTTTTCTGACTTGAAACTTGGTACAAAAATTCTACCCGTAACGATGAACCCACTCATTACAGAACCCCATCTAACTCTTAAAATCATGCTTTGTCCACAAATCAATGTATTAAAAAAAATGAAGAAGAAGGGTGAGAGATACTCCCTGAGGCCCACTAGGGCCTAGCTGACAACATGTTTCTTCAATTTTTATCAAAGGGAGAACGACCTCACACTTAAGCGTAAATCATGCTCCTTAACTTTCAAATTCGGGTACTCAGACATTCCTAAACCTCCAAATTCAAAACAAAAACAAAAATGTGACACTATAAAAAAATAAGAAGCTACACTACAAATTGTGTTACCTCCCAACAAGCGCCTGATTTAATATCGTGGCACAACTCCATCACTTCACCACTTTTCTTTACACTTAGAACTTATGAATTGAACCTCTAATTTTGCATCAATTTTTCTACTCCATTCTAGGGGCGGTGGTACAAAGATGAAGGAACCAAGTAAATAATGTCGCATCTTGCACATCTTAGCCCTTAAGTGAGGAATGTCATTTTGTCTCTTTGGTATGGAAAATTTTAAAATGTACGGGCCTTGTTCCTCATTTACACACTTCTCCACTTGTTCAAATGACTCGATTATCATGTCTTTATCCAAACACAATGTAGAAAAATGAGTAGAATGAGGTCCAACACGTCCCAACTTCAAACTATTATTTTTGACAAACTCACTTTTGTGTAATTTCTCAACATCCGTACTAATGAATAAAGTATAGTTGAATGGTTGGAATTCCTTTTTATGCTCCACTAGTTGGCTAGTATAAACAACAATTGGTGATTGGGCATCAAACGCCTCAACCTTTTTCTTCAAGTGATCCTCTAAGTCATGAATATTTGAGCCAAATTGGTCTATCTCTTATCTAAGCTCAACTCTACCTTCTATCAGTTGTGTCGTCATATTTGTAATATTATCACAGAGAAACTCATGAAATTTAACTTTTTCCTCCTGTTCCCTTAGCCAAGATTGGCTCACTATATATGCTTCCTCAGAACTTTATCCTAGTAGGGTTTTACTTTCTTCTTCTACTAAGGGTTCATCTTGGGTATTGGCTAAGACCGTAACTTGTTGATCAATACAAGCTTGACTGATAGCCTACTTATTTGTGAGGTGGGAACCTATTCTCTCTGTGGATTCCCTTAATTCTTCTTAACTATCTAGTATTTGCTTAGCATATCAATAAGGTGAGCATCATGATTCGCATCCTCAACTTCATTACCCCTTCCAACATCATAAACAACAAAAGAATCATAGTAGGGACTCCGGTAAGGGGAATAAGAGTTAGAACACCCATTCGAATGACCATCCTGACCACCACATATACGAAATACATTAAATTGAAAAGATTGGGTAGGTGTGCACCACTTGCCCTCTTGAATATAATTGTAATTGATATTCAGGTGGGGTCCTCCACAATACTAACAAGGATTACCAACATATGAATAGTACTCATCATTCAACCAATATTTATCCCTAGATGTCATGTTAAGAAGAGTAGTAAAAAAAGAGAGAGAAAATAACTTATCTATAAAAGAAAATAAAATATATACAAAAACTTAGATAAATAAAAAGAAAAAGTCTAATATAGATAAATAATAAATTTCTAAGTCCCAGGCAACCGAGCCAAAAACTTATTGCGTCCTAACGCACACGCAAATGTACGCTGTCGTACAAGTAATATAGGATTGAGAGTCTAGATATCGTACCAACAAGGACTTATCGATTAACTATTTTACTAAATTAAACTAGTTCTAATTATTTAGTCACGCGTAAAAATCCAAAAATGAAAAAGAATTAAAAAAAAGAAGTGAACTAATGAATAATTAGCCAAATAAAGAGAAGATTTTCACGTAATCAATGTGATAAAATCGATTTAGGATTATGGATTCGCTAAAAATCATGTTGAGTAAGCAATTTCATTGACTTGTTTGTTTATTTAATTGTTGATTTACGGTGTTGATTACATGATTATGGTCTTCCGAGCCTCTAACTGTCTATCGATAATAGCCTCACAACTACATCATTGAGCGGGGATGTGACATTCTATTCCGAACGCATTTATATGTCTTTTCATTTCATAACCAAGCAAGGCGTTCTAGGTATATTCCTATCCTAGCCGCAAATCTACTCTTTACTTTACAAAAGAGAGATCTTTCTCCTTATATTCCTCGTTCTATCTCATTGATCCTTCTTCAGGGTTCACAACAAGATTATAAGTTTATTTTAATGGTCGCGAAGCACTAAAATAGTAAGCTTAAGAATACAAGAACAACTAATATGATAATCTTAAGAATCAAATCAAGAGTCTACTACAACAATCATGAAGCTACCACAATACTAGAACGAGAAGTTTAACTCCACATAGACATCGAGCAATTACAACTATTCATCCAAAGAAAAATGTAAAAATAAATAATAAAGGAGAAGAAAAGAATAAACTAAAATTCTCCGGCCTCCACGACGGCTCCTAGCTCTTCGTAGGTCAAAAGTTCTGTAAACATTATTCTTATGGGATTTTTATAGGTGTAGAAAAAATCCTTCAATAAAATAACTGAGTCCAAAATGAATTGGGAAAACCAAAACCCAATTGAATTTGGTCACTACGCCGCGTTAAAGAATTACGGCAGTACTGCTGCCTGACTCTTCGATTGGTGACATGTGTCAACGCAACAAATTGAATCTTTTCATTTGCAATTTTGAAGGTTGCAACTTTATATATATTATTATATTAACGTTAATCCATTAAACTAACTGTTTTTATTTCCTTATGTGATTTCTCATTTTTAATTCGTTCCTTCTCTAAATTTCTTCTTTTTCACACCACTTTAATCCTACAAATAAAAATACCCATCATAAGAATAATTCATAAAATCAATACTCAAAAACAATAATTAAAAGACTAAATATGAGGAAAACAATGACTAAATATATGTACTTTTGGCCTCATATCAGCTCCCTTTTTCACATTGCAAATACGGGATTGCACCAAGCTGAACCATTGGGAAGGAATCAGTCCCTTCGTGAACACAACAAAGGACCTGGACTGGGTCCTAGGGGACCCTTCATTTCGAATGCAGAGGACCTATCATGAATAGAAAGGTGAACTTTTTAGACCCTTGCAAATGTCAAAAACCTCATCGCGAACGCGAATAAGAAGAGGATGTTGCACCATCAACTAAAAACCACCAACTTCTCAAGTCCAAAATGACTCTAAAAGGATCCTTGGGATTTGTTCAGATCCCCGTGAACACAAACAAAATATGCTACCCAACTAAAAATGACATTTTGAACTCAATAGAATCGATGAAATGACCAACAAAGAATGTCTTGATGAAGTGTTGACCAAATTCAACACATGAACCAAAAACACTAAAATTAACTCAAGCACCCAAAATGAGTTTGAAAGCCTTGGGACCCAAACTAAAGGTCTCACTAGCCTAAAATCCATGTTCTATAACTAACGGAACTGACAAATTCTCATCTGAGCCTGTTTACTAATATTGTTGACTAAAGTCAAACCTTTAAACCTAAAAAGCATTAAATAGGGAATCACTTCTAAAACCCGACTGAACATCTCAAGAATTATGCCATACATCCCCCTAGGTCACAAACACATCATAGAAGCTATAGGAAAGGTCAAAATGGTAAAAACACTCAAAAATTTTAAAAATGACCTAAAGGGTCATTATAACCCTTTAAAGCTCATTAATGAAGGGAGTCATGTCTTTGCTCTCGGCGCACTCTAGCAAGGCTGCTAACGTGCACCTTTTGTAAATTCTTATGGCTTCTACTGGGAAAGCCACTAGCTCTCTAGTGAAGATGGTCACACACATATGACGGAATAAGTTGCACTCTCCCTTTGCTTTTGTTTGGTTCTTTCTGTCCTAATAGAAGATTACAATTCTTCGAGATTATCTTCCTGCACAAACCCAGGTGAATAAGGAGTTTTCTGAGAACCACACACTTGGCACAGTTATGACCTTGTCCTACGTTCCCCCAATTGCTAAAGATGGAAAGATTAATGTTAGTATTATTGAGGATGATCTAAAAGTGTAGACCCAATATTGGCAAAATCCTTTGATTGGGTTTGTGGTTGGGGATACACCCTACCTCAAATCCATGGAGAATTTTGTTTCAACTGTGTGGAATTGCGAAATGAAACCGCAAGTGCTAAGTCATGATGCTAGGCACTTTCTATTTCATTTTGCGATAGTTGAGGATTATGAGAGGATCCTACTCAATGGACCTTATACGTTTCACAAGAAACCCTTTGTGATTCGACCATGGGAAATTGACTTTGAATTTGATCCGGATAGAATTACAACTACCCCTCTGCGGATTACACTACCTAGGCTTCCTGTGGGCTACTAGTTAGGCGAGGCGCTTAGCAAGATTGCAAGTGGTATTGTTCATCCCCTCCACACAGAATACTATACAGCTAGTATGGAAAGGATTTCTTATGCTCGTGTGTGTGTTGAAGTTGATGCATCTTAGCCATTAATTTAATCTATTGAAATTGTAGCGCCACCGGGTACTTTTCATCATCCTATTGAGTATGATTGGAAGCTTCATTTTTGTGCCCATTGTCTTCGATTTGGGCATACAACTAAGACTTACAAGGAAAAAAACCAGATGAAGGTCCAGGATGAAGGTTTTCGTGAGGTACTACGTAAAGAGGAGAATAGAAAAGGAGACGACCTGTACGTCAGGACTTGCTTGCTTTGGAGACCAGGCCCCCTAAAGGCCAGACTATTATTACCCCTACTCCTCTAGGGGCTCAAGAACAGACTAGCCTTGCTCAGGGCAAGACTTCTACTCCTACTGCTTCTTTACATATGTTACAGGAGCAAGTATCTGAGGTTAATAGGAACACTGTGATGGGACAAGCTGGTACTTCTAAAGGTACTAATCGTTTTCTGCCTTTGGGGATTATGGGGAGCAAGGAGGATGATCCAGGTGATACTGGAAAATCCCCCAACTTCAAATGATCATTGCAACATGGAAAGTGAGGGGCATGAATCACCCCCTCAAGCAGAAAGAGATTAAACTCTTTCTTTAGAAGCATGAGATTTACATGTTTGGTTGTTTAGAAACTCGAATTAAGCACCACAAAAGTGCCAACATCTTAAACAAGGTTGCACAGGGGTGGAACTCATGCTGTAATTATCCTGCACCTCTAAATAGTCGGATTTGGTTGCTTTGGAGGTCCATTGTGCAGGTGCATATATTAGATTTACAAGAGCAATTTATACATTGTTATGTTGATAATCCTGGCACTTCTTTCACGGCTTATGTTACTATAGTTTATGCCCAAAACACTGTATCTGAAAAGTTTGCCCTGTGGTTTACACTAATGAATTTGGGAACTACCATTCAAGAACCTTTGATTTTGAGTGGAGATTTTAATGTTGTCCTTGGTGCTGCTGATAGGCTGGGATCCCCTGTTATAGCTACTGAGACACAAGATTTTAGGGACTGCCTTGATAGCCTACAACTTACTCCATTCAGGTCCAAAGGTTGTTATTTTTCCTTCTACAACAAGCAGGAGCAAGGTCATAGAGTCTACTGACGTATCAATTGAGTTTAGGGGAATTATGAATGGCTGCAGGTTTATGGAATGTAGAGGCTGATTACTTAGCCCCAGGTGTTTCTGATCACTCTTCTATCTTGCTGCAGTGCAAGCCCACAGTGAATTTTTGACTAAAACCATTCAAATTGTTCTCTACATTTATGAACCATCATAAGTTCCCTAGTATAGTTGCAAGCACCTAGTCAAAGAACTATATTGGCACTAAGACGTACATCTCGGCTCAGAAAATTAAAGCTCTTAAAGGAAACCTCGAAGGGCTCAACTCTCACATGGCATTCTATGAAAACCAGTTGCACACCACTAGGAAGAAACATGAAGTTACCCAAGATAGACTAGCTCATGATATGCTGAACCAACAATTTATTGAAGAGGAAAGGACACTTATTCAGGACCTGCACAAGTGGAGTCTAATGGAAGAACAAGCACTAAGGCAGAAATCCAGGGCTACATGGATTACATGTATAGACTCTAACACAAAGTATTTTCATGCTCAACGCAGGATTCGGGCTAACATAAATGTTATTTCTTCTATCTATAATGCTAAAGGAGTGAATATTACTGACCCCAACCTAGTAGAACAAGCGTTTCTATCTTTTTTTACTAATCTATTAGGTGTTGCAGCTGATGAAGTTCCTTGTCCAAATTCAAAAGTTATTAATAGAGGCCTATGCCTTAATTCTCAACAAAATCAAACACTTATACAAGAGATCAGATACTATGAAAGGAGATACATATTGACATATACCCAGGGGTGGATGGCCTGCCTGTTGAATTCTACAATAGCCAATGGGATACTATGAAAGCTGATGTGCTTCTAGCTGTAAAGGAGTTTTTCAAGACATGTAAACTTCTAAAATCTTTCACCTGTACTGCAATTACACTTGTGCCAAAGGTGGCTACTCCTACAGTAGTTAAAGATTATAGGCTAATAGCATGTTGTAATACCTTTTACAAGATTATTTCAAAGGTGTTGACCAACAAAATGAAAGGTGTAATGAACTCTCTCATAAGCTCTTCTCAATTATCTTTCATTGAGGGGAGATCTATAATTGATAATGTTCTATTTAGTCATGAACTGTTGAAATAGTACACTAGAAAGGTCTTATCTCCTAGGTGTGTCTTAAAGGTGGACTCGAGGAAAGCTTATGATAGTGTGAGTGGTGTTTTCTTAAAAGTATGCTGGTTGAGATAGGATTTCCTCAAAGATTCATTGGATGGATAATGGAAATTGTCACTTCTGTCTCTTACTTACTTGTGATGAATGGTGGCCTCACTAAACCTTTTCAGGGTAAAAGGGGGATCAAACAAGGTGATCCTATGTCACCTTACCATTTTGTCATTGCTATGGAATATCTACATAGGGAGCTCACAATGATTACTCTAGACCACAAATTTAAGTTTCATCCCAGATGCAAAAAACTTGGTTTAGTGCATATATGCTTTGCAGATGATCTATTGCTGTTCTGCAAAGCTGACATAGCCTCTATAGAACTTCTGCAACATTCTTTTCTAAAGTTCTCTACAGCTTTAGGCTTGCAAGCAAATTAGGATAAGAGCTCATTGTTCATGTCAGGGGTTAATGATTTAGTGAAACACCAGATCCTGCAGTCTCTGGGATATTGTGAAGAATCTCTCCCCTGCAAACACCTTGGAGTTCAATTATCCTCTAAGAAGTTAACAGTAGAGCAATGCTTGCCACTGGTAGATAAAATCCTTGAAAGGATTAAGTGTTGGTCAACAAAGATATTAGCTTATTCCGGCAGACTCCAATTTATCAAATCTATTGTGTTTGGCATACAAACCTATTAGGCACAAATATTTATTCTTCCAAAGAGAATTATGAAGCTTATTAATGGCCATTTCAAGGTCTTTCTATAGACATGATCTACTTGTCCTTCCAAGAGAGCTTTAGTATCCTGGGAGAAGATTTGTATGCCGAAGGTTGTGAGGGGACAAAATGTTATCAACTTGTGTAATTGGAACAAAGTTGTTCTCACTATATACTTATGGGCTCTAGCTACTAAGGCTGACAGCCTTAGGATAAAATGGGTGCATATATATTATGTGAAGGGTGCTGATATTGAGGATTGTTCTATTCCAATGTGTGCTACTTGGGTTATAAGGGAAGTGCTGGAGTCAAGAAAGGTGGTCATACAAGCCCCTGGTTTGAAAGGAGATCTGCAGACAAGACTAGCTATGTTAACAGTGGTTGGGAAGTACTCCATTAAGAATCTCTACACAACCTTGATGCCATATTTTCCAAAAGGTCCATGGAAAAGCATTACCCTAAAGGCTAGTATCCACCTCAGACATACCTTTATCCTATGGATTACTCTTTTAAGAAGACTTGCAACAGTGGATCATTTAGCCAAATTTGGTGTTGTTGTTGATCCTTTTTGTTTTATTTGTCACAGTGCAGTGGAGGTCCATGATCATCTGTTTTTTGATTACTTGGTGACAAAAGGCTTATGGTCCAGGTTGCTCATATGGTTATATGTAAATCTAACTATTGGCACTTGGCAACAAGAAGTAGAATGGGTCACTAGCTGGGCAAGGGGAAAATCTGGGATAGGCTCTATTATCTGTTGTGTGTTGGCTATGTTGGTGATCATCATTTTTAGAGAAAGAAACCAGATATGGACTCAGCAGATGCAGTTTCAGGTTGATCAAGTATGCAAGGATATTGTTGTTCATCTGCACATTAGAGGGAGGCATCAAAGGAAATGGTCTACACACCTGCAGTAGCTCAACTCTATACCTTGAGTCTTTCACTTATTTACCTGATTGTTGAATTGTGCTATGTTGTTAGTTTGCTCTTTACTTGTTTGTTTTATTCATAGGTTATAGCTCTGAGTAGTCACTCTCTAGGACTGTTAGTGTGAGTCCTATGTTATCAGTGCTGCTTTAGTCTTTCAGTTGTTTGGGTGAGAGACAGTTGGTCAGCTCTGTCTAGTTTTGTAAAGGTTTACTTTGTGAAATAAAATTGTTTATTTACCCAAAAAAAGCTCATCAATGAAACTTTGGAGGGGCTCTTTTGGGTTGGTACCATGAAGACTGGGGGACTAGTGCAGACAAAATATCTAACTCGAGAACCAATTGACCCTTTATGTGTCACTACACTCAAATACCCCTCTTTCTAATGATATGACTAAGTAGCCATTAATTGGGGGAGTAACTGACTAGCGTACCTACTATCTTTGTCATAGGAACTTGGTAAAGTGGATGATGGAGGGACTTCCAAGAAAACTTTGGAAATGGGTAGTAACCATATAAGGTCTATTTTTAGAATTGTACTAACCTTTTGGCTCATTTGAGTCATTTGTTCCAGAGGCATGATATTAACTAAATGGAATAATGTAAAAGTTCCCATGACTCCTTGAATCATAGCTCAGTCGCACGATCTTAGGACATGAAAGAAGGTCTTTTTCCAAAAATATCCGAGCAGCCTCCTAAATATAAGTGTGGCATGCAACACACGCATAAGTAGGACTCTACTAGACATGACTGCATAGAATACCTAGGACTCATGAACCTGTGGCTCTGATAACAAGTTTGTCACACCCCGAACCTAAGCCTTAGTGGACTGACATCCGGTGCCTTAACCTGATCAAGTGAACCCTTTTGTATGAATATGAATACACTACATTTACATGACATTTCATCTAAAGGAAGGATGATAGACTTGCGTCATAAAAGAGAAACTCTCGCATACATAGGAAAAATATAGAAGTAAAACTAATTTAAGGCCTTCTTCTCCTAAACCATAAATAAGAAATCCATAAAACATATGCATTGGTGTAAAGCCATAGCTGAGGCAACTTGGGCTGATTTCAAAACCTATTCATGAATTAAATAATCTAGTGTACGAAGCCTCTAATACTTGACATTAGAATAGAAATGTCAGTACAAGGCCTTAACAAACCCAAAAAGATCTAAATAGATCATAGAGATAAATTTGCCCAGGTAAGAAATAGGGCTCACCAACTCCAGCTGAAAGCGTATTGATATGTCTATCAAGGAAACCTGCTTTAATAAACACCTGAACCTGCATCATGAGATACAACGCCCGCAACAAAAGGGACGTAAATATATATGGAATAAAACTCATATGTAAAGAAGACTAAATCACATATGGGATAATAACATCATGAATGAATCTGAAGAAAATAATATGGGAGAAGTGAACTTACCATGTCCTATTAAAATAATTATGATATAAATTGGGAATGAGTTTAGGGGAATTATGAATGGCTGCAGGTTTATGGATTGTAGAGGCTGATTACTTAGCCCCAGGTGTTTCTGATCACTCTTCTATCTTGCTGCAGTGCAAGCCCACAGTGAATTTTTGACTAAAACCATTCAAATTGTTCTCTACATTTATGAACCATCATAAGTTCCCTAGTATAGTTGCAAGCACCTAGTCAAAGAACTATATTGGCACTAAGACGTACATCTCGGCTCAGAAAATTAAAGCTCTTAAAGGAAACCTCGAAGGGCTCAACTCTCACATGGCATTCTATGAAAACCAGTTGCACACCACTAGGAAGAAACATGAAGTTACCCAAGATAGACTAGCTCATGATATGCTGAACCAACAATTTATTGAAGAGGAAAGGACACTTATTCAGGACCTGCACAAGTGGAGTCTAATGGAAGAACAAGCACTAAGGCAGAAATCCAGGGCTACATGGATTACATGTATAGACTCTAACACAAAGTATTTTCATGCTCAACGCAGGATTCGGGCTAACATAAATGTTATTTCTTCTATCTATAATGCTAAAGGAGTGAATATTACTGACCCCAACCTAGTAGAACAAGCGTTTCTATCTTTTTTTACTAATCTATTAGGTGTTGCAGCTGATGAAGTTCCTTGTCCAAATTCAAAAGTTATTAATAGAGGCCTATGCCTTAATTCTCAACAAAATCAAACACTTATACAAGAGATCAGATACTATGAAAGGAGATACATATTGACATATACCCAGGGGTGGATGGCCTGTCTGTTGAATTCTACAATAGCCAATGGGATACTATGAAAGCTGATGTGCTTCTAGCTGTAAAGGAGTTTTTCAAGACATGTAAACTTCTAAAATCTTTCACCTGTACTGCAATTACACTTGTGCCAAAGGTGGCTACTCCTACAGTAGTTAAAGATTATAGGCTAATAGCATGTTGTAATACCTTTTACAAGATTATTTCAAAGGTGTTGACCAACAAAATGAAAGGTGTAATGAACTCTCTCATAAGCTCTTCTCAATTATCTTTCATTGAGGGGAGATCTATAATTGATAATGTTCTATTTAGTCATGAACTGTTGAAATAGTACACTAGAAAGGTCTTATCTCCTAGGTGTGTCTTAAAGGTGGACTCGAGGAAAGCTTATGATAGTGTGAGTGGTGTTTTCTTAAAAGTATGCTGGTTGAGATAGGATTTCCTCAAAGATTCATTGGATGGATAATGGAAATTGTCACTTCTGTCTCTTACTTACTTGTGATGAATGGTGGCCTCACTAAACCTTTTCAGGGTAAAAGGGGGATCAAACAAGGTGATCCTATGTCACCTTACCATTTTGTCATTGCTATGGAATATCTACATAGGGAGCTCACAATGATTACTCTAGACCACAAATTTAAGTTTCATCCCAGATGCAAAAAACTTGGTTTAGTGCATATATGCTTTGCAGATGATCTATTGCTGTTCTGCAAAGCTGACATAGCCTCTATAGAACTTCTGCAACATTCTTTTCTAAAGTTCTCTACAGCTTTAGGCTTGCAAGCAAATTAGGATAAGAGCTCATTGTTCATGTCAGGGGTTAATGATTTAGTGAAACACCAGATCCTGCAGTCTCTGGGATATTGTGAAGAATCTCTCCCCTGAAAACACCTTGGAGTTCAATTATCCTCTAAGAAGTTAACAGTAGAGCAATGCTTGCCACTGGTAGATAAAATCCTTGAAAGGATTAAGTGTTGGTCAACAAAGATATTAGCTTATTCCGGCAGACTCCAATTTATCAAATCTATTGTGTTTGGCATACAAACCTATTAGGCACAAATATTTATTCTTCCAAAGAGAATTATGAAGCTTATTAATGGCCATTTCAAGGTCTTTCTATAGACATGATCTACTTGTACTTCCAAGAGAGCTTTAGTATCCTGGGAGAAGATTTGTATGCCGAAGGTTGTGAGGGGACAAAATGTTATCAACTTGTGTAATTGGAACAAAGTTGTTCTCACTATATACTTATGGGCTCTAGCTACTAAGGCTGACAGCCTTAGGATAAAATGGGTGCATATATATTATGTGAAGGGTGCTGATATTGAGGATTGTTCTATTCCAATGTGTGCTACTTAGGTTATAAGGGAAGTGCTGGAGTCAAGAAAGGTGGTAATACAAGCCCCTGGTTTGAAAGGAGATCTGCAGACAAGACTAGCTATGTTAACAGTGGGTGGGAAGTACTCCATTAAGAATCTCTACACAACCTTGATGCCATATTTTCCAAAAGGTCCATGGAAAAGCATTACCCTAAAGGCTAGTATCCACCTCAGACATACCTTTATCCTATGGATTACTCTTTTAAGAAGACTTGCAACAGTGGATCATTTAGCCAAATTTGGTGTTGTTGTTGATCCTTTTTGTTTTATTTGTCACAGTGCAGTGGAGGTCCATGATCATCTGTTTTTTGATTACTTGGTGACAAAAGGCTTATGGTCCAGGTTGCTCATATGGTTATATGTAAATCTAACTATTGGCACTTGGTAACAAGAAGTAGAATGGGTCACTAGCTGGGCAAGGGGAAAATCTGGGATAGGCTCTATTATCTGTTGTGTGTTGGCTATGTTGGTGATTATCATTTTGAGAGAAAGAAACCAGATATGGACTCAGCAGATGCAGTTTCAGGTTGATCAAGTATGCAAGGATATTGTTGTTCATCTGCACATTAGAGGGAGGCATCAAAGGAAATGGTCTACACACCTGCAGTAGCTCAACTCTATACCTTGAGTCTTTCACTTATTTACCTGATTGTTGAATTGTGCTATGTTGTTAGTTTGCTCTTTACTTGTTTGTTTTATTCATAGGTTATAGCTCTGAGTAGTCACTCTCTAGGACTGTTAGTGTGAGTCCTATGTTATCAGTGCTGCTTTAGTCTTTCAGTTGTTTGGGTGAGAGACAGTTGGTCAGCTCTGTCTAGTTTTGTAAAGGTTTACTTTGTGAAATAAAATTGTTTATTTACCCAAAAAAAAGCTCATCAATGAAACTTTGGAGGGGCTCTTTTGGGTTGGTACCATGAAGACTGGGGGACTAGTGTAGACAAAATACCTAACTCGAGAACCAATTGACCCTTTATGTGTCACTACACTCAAATACCCCTCTTTCTAATGATATGACTAAGTAGCCATTATTTGGGGGAGTAACTGACTAGCGTACCTACTATCTTTGTCATAGGAACTTGGTAAAGTGGATGATGGAGGGACTTCCAAGAAAACCTTGGAAATGGGTAGTAACCATATAAGGTCTATTTTTAGAATTGTACTAACCTTTTGGCTCATTTGAGTCATTTGTTCCAGAGGCATGATATTAACTAAATGGAATAATGTAAAAGTTCCCATGACTCCTTGAATCATAGCTCAGTCGCACGATCTTAGGACATGAAAGAAGGTCTTTTTCCAAAAATATCCGAGCAGCCTCCTAAATATAAGTGTGGCATGCAACACACGCATAAGTAGGACTCTACTAGACATGACTGCATAGAATACCTAGGACTCATGAACCTGTGGCTCTGATAATAAGTTTGTCACACCCCGAACCTAAGCCTTAGTGGACTGACACCCGGTGCCTTAACCTGATCAAGTGAACCCTTTTGTATGAATATGAATACACTACATTTACATGACATTGCATCTAAAGGAAGGATGATAGACTTGCGTCATACAAGAGAAACTCTCGCATACATAGGAAAAATATAGAAGTAAAACTAATTTAAGGCCTTCTTCTCCTAAACCATAAATAAGAAATCCATAAAACATATGCATTGGTGTCAAGCCATAGCTGAGGCAACTTGGGCTGATTTCAAAACCTATTCATGAATTAAATAATCTAGTGTACGAAACCTCTAATACTTGACATTAGAATAGAAATGTCAGTACAAGGCCTTAACAAACCCAAAAAGATCTAAATAGATCATAAAGATAAATTTGCCCAGGTAAGAAATAGGGCTCACCAACTCCAGCTGAAAGCGTATTGATATGTCTATCAAGGAAACCTGCTTTAATAAACACCTGAACCTGCATCATGAGATACAACGCCCCCAACAAAAGGGACGTAAATATATATGGAATAAAACTCATATGTAAAGAAGACTAAATCACATATGGGATAATAACATCATGAATGAATCTGAAGAAAGTAATATGGGAGAAGTGAACTTACCATGTCCTATTAAAATAATTATGATATAAATTGGGAATGATATTTAACATTAAATAATTCCTTATGTAAATCATAAGTAAAATGATATCAATAGTCATGAAAGATGTAAATAAATACAAAACTCTTAACTCGAACATATCTTTAATCTTTTAAGCAAAGCACAATGACAAATGGTGTCAATAATCGTAAAGAGCTTTAAATAATATCATACTCTTATCTTTAACATACATGTGATCTTTATTTGGGAGATTCTACTAACCAACAATCGTTAAATATATAATAGTTACTATGTACATGATATGGCATTTGTCTAGACCCGATCAACTATGCCGCCTCACCATGATTGCCTCGTGGATCAATACTTCTGTATATAATAGTATCTTTAAGCACCTTCATCCCCATTGATCAAGTGGGGGGCTCAACTATCTATTCAACAGGACTCTTGGGCGGCCATATCCTGTAACACCTCGGAAATTAAACCAGCTATATAAGTCTAAAACTCAGGAAAATTTCATGTTTCCAGGAATGACGGGTCCAAACCACGGACCGTGGTTCAAACCATGGGTCGTGGAATGGAACCGTGATTACATGATGTTGATTCAACCTCTGGTCAGGAACCATGAGTTAGTTCTACGGACCGTGGTTCAAACCACGGGTCCATCCTATCGACTCATGGAACCAAATTAAGGGATGACAAGTTCCCAGGTTTCACGACTGGGTTTGACGACCCGTTATCCATTCTATGGGTCCATCTTATTGACCCATAGATTACTTTCCGCAGCCTGATTAGTTGGCCAAGAACAACGAGTTAGAACCACAGGTCGTTGTTCAAACGATGACCCATAGAACAGACCCATGATTCCTAAAGCCAACCCCTTTTCCTGCTTTTTCTTAATAAAATCCCAGGGGTATTTTAGTCATTACCCACTCTTTTAACACCTAAATGATGTTGTTTTGGCTATTTCTAGAAGGGTTTTCACCCTCATTAGCCTAGGTCCCTTCTCATTACCTCATTCATCTCCCAAAAAAGAAAAGAACTCTCTCAAACTCAAGGTCTCAAGCTCCAAGTTCAAGTCTACTAAGTCTTTTCAATTCAAGTGGGTTAGCTTCAATCAAGGTATGTGCGTATTCAACAATGGGTTCCTCTCACCCTTTTTCCCAAAACCCCAAATTTCAAATTGTGATTTCATGAACTTTCAAATTAGTGTTTTTACCCAATTCTTATGGGTTTTGCTATAAATTGCCTTCTCATGATTTTATTATGAAATTCTATTAAATTGCATGATTTTGCATGAGTTTTTACATATGAACTCCTATTTTATGAATTGATGGTTAATTATGGTGAATCCTACATGCATGAAGTGATTTAAGAATTCGGTGAAAATGATGGCATGATTTCATGAATTTCAACTAAGTGCATGCCTAGTTCTTATATTTTATGAAAGTATATGTTATTATGAAATTGAACTAAGGCCATGCATGTTTTTAAGTTATGAATTATTATGCAAGTGCAAGACACCCGATGTTCCATCAATGCTCATGAATAGATTTCTAAACTATAATTCATGAGTAGTATGACGATATGGGGTATGAACATGTTATGAACAAGTTTGGTATAAGATATGTCACATGTATATGAGCTCATGTTATATGTTTTGGGAGTAGTATTTTAGCACCGAAAGACGAGGGTTTAGATAACCCTAATCGAAAACTACGTTGTCACCGTAGGTTGCCCTCTGTGGCTTATTATGATAGGATCCTGGTACGACATGGTTCTAACTTTGGACGGTTAGGACAACCCTTTTCAGTGGGGGTACATGACACTGGACTCCATGTAGCTCAGCATGGTTTATGTCGGTTAAGAGAAACTCCCACATGATCATTTTTAAACTATGAAGTTATATGATACTATACTTTAAACTTAAGTTTTCTTTCATGTCTTATGTTTCTTATCTTAATACTTATTCATGTCCTTTATTTATGTAAAAAGTCATTTTAAGTATGTTTTTAACGGTTTTTATCATGTTTATGGATCGCTCTCATACTCGGTACATCCTATAGTACTGACGCATATCTTGCGTTGCATCCTTTGATGATGCAGATTTATGTGGTCCTTCTCAGACCCATGGCTAGATTTTCCTGGCCACCTTCTATCAGTTGTTGGTGAGTCCTCTTAGATCGAGGACTAGTTATGTTCTTAGTAGTGTTAGCTATTATACTTTCCATACTTTGAGTTAGCTAGGGTCTTATCCTAGCAACTCTTTATGTCATGAGTAGAGGTTTTTCACACATATATAGATTTTGAGTCTCCTTCTGGATTTTGTATTCCTATTTGACTTGATTATCCATTTATGTGATTCTGGATTTATCTATTATGCTTCCGCTTATCTTTTGTTATTCTTGAGAATGCTACGACTAAGGGTTAGCTTGGGGCACTTGTGGTCCCAAGTCCTATGTTACGTATAGGGGATAACCTCGGGGAGTGACAAACTTGGCATCAGAGCCGCAAGTTCAAGAGTCCTAGGATGTTTGAAAGCCGCATCGAGTAGAGTCTCCTTCATGTGTGAGAAGCGCGCCACACACATTAGAGGGAAGCTATTAGATGTCTTAGAAAACTTCACTTCTTCCATGATAATATTGTGAGGTAGAGCTTAACTCTAATGTTCCTCTAATACTCACCTTGTACGTTTTAGATCATGCCTCGATGTGTTAT
This sequence comes from Jaltomata sinuosa, assembly GCA_003996215.1. Classification (NCBI taxonomy): domain Eukaryota; kingdom Viridiplantae; phylum Streptophyta; class Magnoliopsida; order Solanales; family Solanaceae; genus Jaltomata; species Jaltomata sinuosa. Next base: position 50,578 of record QJPP01002537.1, on the reverse strand, counting down.
GCCTCACCGAGCAACTTGGAATGCCGCTCCTCTAGTTCTGGCCGCCGAGGTCACAAATGAGGAATTCAAGAACGCCATCCATTTGCTAGCATAAACCTTGGCTTCCCAGACCAACCAGCCAGCTCCTATCCCAGCCCACCCTTAATGCGGGGTAGCGGCCCGGGTTTATGATTTTATCCGAATGAACCCACCCAAATTTTGTGGTTCAAAGGTTAGTGAGGACCCACTTAACTTTATTAATGAAGTGAAGAAGATATTTGATGTTATGCAAGTGGTTGGTGTTGATTGTGTGGAGCTCGCATCCTACCAACTCAAGGATGTAGCTCATATATGGTTTACCCAATGGAAGGAGGCTAGAGCTAGGAACTTTGTCCCTATAACTTGGGAGTGTTTCGAGAGAGCCTTCCTTGACCGACTCTTTCCCCGAGAGTTGAGGCAAGCAAAAACTGAGGAGTTTGTGAACTTGAGACAGGGGTCGATGTCAGTCCAAGAATATAATTTGAAGTTCACTCAGTTATCAAGGTATGCCCTTTCTAAGGTAGAGGACCCGCATGACCAAATAAGAAAGTTTATCTATGGGGTTTCAGACATAGTGAAGAAGGAGTGCAGGTATGCTATGCTGTTGAGTGATATGAATATTTCCAGACTCATGACTCATGCTCACCAAATCGAGGGGGAAAAGATTAGGGAGATGTCTAGGGAGAACAAGAGAGTTAGATCCGAGAGTTCAGGTTTTGGCCATCAGAGGTCCAGTGGCGGGCACCACTTCTCATTTCAGAAGAAGTCATCAGGACCCATTCATTCTTCTGCTAGTGCTCCTACCCAGGCCCTGAGGCCTTGTCATGATCAAGGTGGTAAAGGATCTGGTTCTCATTCACAGTCTCAGGGGAGGGTTACTAGAGGACCATCCCATCCCATTTGCAATAATTGTGGGAAGAATCACCCGAGAGAGTGTCGCGTGGGCACGGGAGCATGCTTTGGGTGTGGATAGGCTGTACACATGGTTAGAGATTTCCCTTTAGCTAAGAAGAGGCAGGGTTTTAGTAGGGCTCAGTCTGCTCCAGCAGCCCCAGGAGGTCGACCAGCCCAGCAGGGCACAACTTCTAGTTCTGGTGGTCAGCACCAAAACTGTCTTTATGATATGTCTTCTTGTCAGTACAAGGAAGGTTCCCCAGATGTTCTCACTTGTATGTTAAAAGTCTTATCTGTAGATGTGTATGATTTGTTGGACCCCAGAGCCTCTTTATCTTTTGTTACTCCTTATGTAGCATGCAAATTTAAAATTTGTCCAAAATTTCTGTTAGAACTCTTTTGTGTTTCTACCCCTGTAGGTGAGTCAGTCTTAGCCAAAAGAATCTACCAAAATTGCCCTATCTCGGTCCTTCATAGAGTCACTTCAGCGGATTTAGTAGAGTTGGAGATGATAGATTTTGATGTTATTCTTTGTATGGATTGGCTACATGCTTGTTATGCTTCTGTTGATTGTCGTACTCGGGTTGTCAGTTTCAAGTTTCCAAATGAACCCATTTTAGAATGGCAAGGTAGTTCCCCTTTCTTGAAAGGTCATTTCATATCTTATCTTAAGGCTAGGAAGATGATTTCAAAAGGGTATGTTTATCACATAGTGCGGGTTATGGACACGGAGTCCAAAACCCCATACCTTCAGTCTTTTCTTGTTTTGAATGAGTTTTTAGAAGTGTTTCTCAAGGATTTGCCTAGAGTCCCTCCCGAGTGGGAGATCGACTTTGGGATAGATCTTCTTCCAGATACGAATCCTATCTCTATTCCTCCATATAGAATGGCTCCCGCAGAGCTTAAGGAGTTAAAGGATCAGTTGAAGGATCTTCTTGATAAAGGTTTCATCAGGCCTAGCATTTCTCTATGGGGTGCCCCAGTTTTATTTGTACGAAAGAAATATAGTTCTCTTAGAATGTGTATTGACTACCGTCAGTTGAACAAGGTCACAATCAAGAATAAATATCCTATTCCTAGGATTGATGACTTGTTCGATCAGCTTTAGGGTGCTATTTTCTTCTCAAAAATCTACCTTAGATCCGGTTATCATCAACTTCGTGTTAGAGAGTGTGATGTTCCTAAGACAGCCTTCAAAACTCGGTATGGTCATTATGAATTTATTGTGATGTCCTTTGTTCTATAGAATGCTCCTGCAGCCATTATGGATTTGATGAATCATGTGTTCAAACAGTACCTGGATATGTTTATGATTATTTTCATTGATGATATCCTCATCTACTCTCGGGGTGAGGAGGAGCATGCAAACCATTTGAGATTGGTGTTGCAAACTCTCAAGGACTGACAGTTATTTGCTAAGTTAAGCAAGTGTGAGTTCTGGATGCAGTCCATTGCATTTCTGGGTCATTTTATGACTAGGGATGGTATTCGAGTTGATTCGCAAAAGATTGAGGCAGTAAAGAACTGGCCTAGACCCACTTCCCCATCTGATATTAGAAGCTTTTTGGGTTTGGCTGGTTACTACATGAGGTTTATAGAAGGATTTTCTTCCATTGCTTCCCCTTTGACCCGATTGACTCAGAAGAAGGTAAACTTCCAGTGGTACGACTAGTGTGAGAAGAACTTTCAAGAATTGAAAACTAGATTGACCACAGCTCCAGTGTTAGCTCTACTCGAGGGCCTAGATAATGTTGTTGTGTATTGTGATATTTCTGGGATTGGTTTGGGTTGTGTTTTGATGCAGCGTGGTAAGGTGATCGCTTATGCTTTAAGACAACTTAAGACTTATGAGAAGAACTATCCTACTTATGATCTTGAGTAGGCAGCCATGGTCTTTGCTTTGAAGATTTGGAGACATTACTTGTATGGTGTGCATGTGGATGTACTCACCGATCATAAGAGACTTCAGTATGTGTTCACTCAAAAGGAATTGAATTTGCGAGGGAGAAAATGGCTTGAGCTTCTTAAGGATTATGACATGAGTATGCTTTACCATCCGGGTGAGGCCAATGTTGTGGCGGATGCACAGAGTAGATTGTCGATGGGTATTGTGTCTTCAGTCGAAGAAGGAAAGAAGGAACTGGTTAAAGAGGTTCACAAGCTAGCTCGGTTGGGAGTTCGCCATATGGACTCAACAGAAGGTGGTGTTATTGTTCAGAATGGTTCTGAATCATCCTTGGTAGCAAAAGTGAAGGCAAAGCAAGATAGTGATCCCATTTTACTTCAGCTTAAGGGTGCAGTCCATAAACAATGGGTTGAGGTGTTCTCCCAAGGGGGAGATGGTGTACTTCGTTATCAGGGCGACTATGTGTGACTGATGTAGATGGGTTGAGACAGCAAATTCTAACTGAGGCTCATAGTTACAGATACTCCATCCACCCCGATGCCACAAAGATGTACCATGATCTATGGGAAGTCTTTTGGTGGAATAGTATGAAGAGGGACGTTAGCCGGTTTTGTGGCTAAGTATCCCAAGTGTCAGCAGGTGAATGTAGAGCACCAGCAACCGGGTGGCATGATTCAGGGTATGGACCTTCCCACTTGGAAGTGGGAAGCAATCAATATGGACTTCATTATAGGTTTGCCTCATACTCGAAGGCAACATGATTCGATTTGGGTGATTATCGACCGGATGACTAAATCATCCCATTTCTTGGCTGCTAAAACTACATATTCAGCAGACGACTATGCGAGACTCTACATCCAGGAGATAGTTAGATTGCATGGTCTTTCTTTGTCCATCATTTCAGATAGGGGTACTCAGCTTACTTCTCAGTTTTGGAGATCATTTCAGAAAGGTCTTGGTACTAAGGTGAAGCTTAGCATAACTTTTCACCCTTAGACAGATGGCCACGCAGAGCGTACTATTCAGCATTTGGAAAATATGTTGTGAGCTTATGTGATTGTTTTCAAAGGTAATTGGGATGATCACTTACCTCTTATCGAGTTTGCCTATAATAACAACTTTCACTCTAGCATCCAGATGGCTCCGTATGAGGCACTTTATGGTCGGAGATGTAGATCTCCTATTGGTTGGTTTATGGTAGGTAAAGCAGCTTTGATTGTCCCAGATTCGGTGCATGAGACCATAGAGAAGGTTCAACTTATTAGGGAGAGGTTGAAGACCGCTCAGAGTCATAAATCATATGCGGATGTGAGGACGAGGGAATTAGAATTTGAAGTTGATGATGGGTTTTTCTAAAGGTGTCACCCATGAAGGGTGTGATGAGATTTGGCAAGAAAGGAAATCTTAGTCCCTGTTTTGTAGGTCCTTATTGAATTCTAAGAAAGGTTGGTAAGGTCTCTTATGAGTTGGATTTTCCATCATATTTGGAAGCGGTTCATCCAGATTTCCATATTTCCTTATTGAAGAAGTGTGTTGGTGACCCGACCTTGATTGTCCCTTTGGAGGATGTAGGTGTGAAGGATAATATTACCTATGAGGAGGTCCCTATAGAAATCCTTGATATTCAGATTCGGAGGTTGAGGAACAAATAAGTTTCTTCGGTAAAAGTTCTTTGGAGAAATCAGTTTGTTGAAGAAGCTACTTGGGAAGCGAAAGAGGCCATGAAGGCCAAATATCCCCATTTTCGTTCTGATTCTGTTCCAGCTTCAGGTAATAGCTTCATTCTTAGTATGTTCCTCCAATCCTATTCCATCATTTACTCTCATGATCCTAGCATGCATTCATGTTTTTGAAGTTGAATTAACCATGTTTTAAGTTGAAAAGTTTAGTTTTCATGTTTATTCCTTGAATTCCATGTTTTGTTGCTGGTTGGGTTATTTTTCTCTCAGTTTTCCCTTATTTTTTCTTCATTCGAGGACAAATGATCCCAAGGGGGAGATATTGTAACACCTTAGAAATCGAACCAGCTATCTAAGTTTTAAACTCAGGAAAATTTCATGTTTCTAGGAATGACGGGTCCAAACCATGGACCGTGGTTCGAACCACGGGTCATGGAATAGAACTGTGATTCCCTTCTGTTGATTCAGCCTCTGGTCGGGAACCACGAGTTGGTTCTACGGACCGTGGTTCAAACCATGGGTCGGTCCTAATTAACTTGTAGAACCAGATCAGGGCATGACAAGTTCCCCAGGTTTAACGACTGGGTTTGATGACCCGTCATCCATTCTACGGGTCCGTCCTGTTGACCCGTAGATTTCTTTTCGGAGCCTGATTAGTTGGCCAAGAACCACGAGTTGGAACCACATGTCATGGTTCAAATGATGACTCATAGAATTGACCCGTGATTCTCTGGAAGCCAACCCATTTTCCTGCTTTTTCTTAATTAAATCCCGGGGGTATTTTAGTTATTACCCACCCTTTTAACTCTTAAATAATGTCGTTTTGAATATTTCTAGAAGGGTTTTCACCCTCATTAGCGTAAGTCCCTTCTCATTACCTCATTCATCTCCCAAAAAGGTAAAGAACTCTCTCAAACTCAAGGTCTCAAGCTCCAAGTTCAAGTCTCCTAAGTCTTTTCAATTCAAGTGGGTTAGCTTCAATCAAGGTATGTGGATATTCAACAATGGGTTCCTCTCACCCTTGTGCCCAAAACCCCAAATTTCAAATTGTGATTTCATGAACTTTAAAATTAGGATTTTTACTCAATTCTTATGGGTTTTGCTATAATTTGCCTTCTCATGATTTTATTATGACATTCTATTAATTTGCATGATTTTGCATGGGATTTTACATATGAACTCCTATTTCATGAATTGAAGGTTAATTATGGTGAATCCTATATGCATGAAGTGATTTAAGAAATTGGGGAAAATGATAGCATGATTTCATGAATTTAAAGCAAGTGCATGCCTAGTTCTTATGTTTTATGAAAGTATATGTTATTATGAAATTGAACTAAGGCCATTCAAGTTTTCTAGTTATAAATTATTTTGCAAGTGCAAGACACCCGATGTTCCATCAATGCTCATGAATCGATTTCTAAACTATAATTCATGAGTAGTATGATGATCAGGAGTATGAACATGTTATGAACAAGTTTGGCATAAGATATGTCACATGTATATGAGCTCATGTTATATGTTTTGGGAGTAGTATTTAGCACCGAAAGACAAGGGTTCAGATAACCCTAGTACAAAACTATGTTGCCACCGTAGGTTGCCCTCTGTGGCTTATTATGACAGGATTCTGGTACGACATGGTTCAAACTTTGGCCGATTAAGACAGCCCTTTTCAGTGGGGGTACATGACACTGGAATCCATGTAGCTCAACATGGTTTATGTCGGTTAAGAGAAACTCCCACATGATCATTTTTAAACTATGAAGTTATATGATACTATACTTTGAACTTAAGTTTTCTTTCATGCCTTATGTTTCTTATCTTAATACTTATTCATGTCCTTTCTTTATGTAACAAGTCATTTTAAGTATTATTTTAACAATTTTTATTATTTTCATGCACAACTCTAATACTCGGTATATCCTATAGTACTGATGCATATCTTGCATTGCGTCCTTTGATGATTCAAATTCAGGTGTTCCTTCTCAGACTCGTGGCTAGAGCTTCCAGGCCACCTTCTGTCAGCTGTTGGTGAGTCCTCTTAGATCGAGGGCTAGTTATGTTCTTAGTCAGTGTTAGCTATTGTACTTTCCACACTTTGAGTTAGCTAGGGTCTTGTCCTAGCAACTCTTTATGTCATGAGTAGAGGCTTTTCAGACATAGATAACTTTTGAGTCTCTTTCTGGATTTTGTATTCCTATTTGATTTGATTATCCATTTAACTGATTCCAGATTTATCTATTATGCTTCCGCTTATATGTTATTATGCTTAAGAATGCTATGACAAAGGGTTAACTTGGGGCACTTGTGGTCCCATGTCCCATGTTATGTCTGGGGAGTAACCTCAGGGCATGACATATCCCTACACCAGTAATGTATAGCTTCAGATATTGGACCCTTTTTAGCCAATACCTTCTCAGTTTCTCTGAGAGCTCCCAAAACAAAAAACACATAACTTTGACCCTATTTGGCCCCCTTTATGAAACCATCATTGATCTTGGGCATATTTATACACCAAATTATATCATTTTACCCATGTTTATGACTTATTTTAAGAGTAAATTCACGTATATCCTTACATTCTATGCATATTTATGTTCGTAAGATAATATACATGATTAGATGTGTTCCAGAGTAAAATATGCAATTAATTAACCCAATGGTGCAAAATATTCTAGATCGGAGCTTATTCCAAACTTAAAAGGATTTCAAGGCACAAATAAAGGTCAAGGCCCCACCCTGGCCATAGCCCTACAGGCCATCACTCTGCGCATTGAATTTCCCTGAGGCCAAAACTTTAGAGTGGAAGCAAAGCACAAGGCCACCATGCCGCCTTGTCCAATGCCTTGCCTAGGCACGCCATTGGCCAATGCGGCGCCTTAAGGGTACTTTTGGGCCAAATTTTTGCCATGTCCAAATTCGAGTTTGATAAGGATTGAGCATTATTTCTAACTTCTATAAATACATCCCAAACACAATTTTTAGATAACTTTTGACCTATGAAAAGCTAGGAGCTATCGTGGAGGCCGGAGAAAATTGATTTAATCTTTTCTTCTCTATACTTATTTATTTTTCTATTTTTTTCTTTGGATGATTTATTGTAATTTATCCATGTCTATGTGAATTTAAACTTCTCGTTTTAGGATTATGGTAGCTTTATAATTGTTGTAGTATACTTTTTGTTTTATTCATTAAAATTATCATATTAGTTGTTCTCCTATTCTTGATTTTACTATTTTACTGCTTCATGACTAGTAGAATAAATCTATAATCTCATTGTGAACTCAAAATAGGAATCATGGGCTAGAACAAAGAATAAAAAGAGTAAGATCTTAACTTTGGACATCAAAGAGAAATTTTTTGGCTAGGATAGACATATACCTAGATCATCTTACTTGGTTATTAAATAGGAAGTGTGATTATGTTTACATATTTGTCTTGATCATAGAATATAGACAAAGATATGCATGTGAATAGCTGATTGGAGGCTCGAAAGAGCAAAATCATTGTGTAATACCCATAAATAAACATCTAGATAAATCAAGCAAGTCGATAAACTTAATTACTCTATTTTTAGGTAATGCATAATTCTAGATCGGTTTTATCATATTGATTACATAAAATCTGCTCTTTATCTGGTCAATTATTTATTAGTTATTATCACGACCCAACCCACCGTGAGTGGTACCCACCCAAACCCCCGGGTAAGCGAACTATCACCAACCCAGAACTTACCCATTCTAGCAGCTTAAAACCAGTTGCATAAATTAATCTAACATTCATTATCTCAGAACACTATCATAACAAGAATTCCTCCCTAGAACCTGAAGGTCATCGTATCAAAACATCTACCAATCTAGAGTACAAGATGCAACCCCCCAAAAAAAAAGAGTTTAATCCCGAAAAAAGTGGGCTATAACTAAATGAAGATGACAAGGTAGCTCGATCGAAGTAGCTCACCCTTGAGATCTGAAAATGCTGGGACTACAAGTGAGGTCGTGCATCAACCTCCGGAAGATTGTCTATACTCAGAAAAAGAAATGCAAGTGCAGAATCAGTACACAACCACCGTGTACTGCTAGGATCATCGGCCAACACCAATAAACAAAATATGAACAATTACTAAAGACTAAGTAAGGCAAAGTAGGCATGTAACCAATCCATAACGTAACTAAATACGGATCTCTTCATTAACCAATCAACCACGTAAACACAGTTAACAAGCAATTACCAATCTAAAACAATAAACAAGTACCCTTTTTATATAACCCAGACATCCAAGGATCTCAAGAACACCAACCATATTCTAGCATGCAATCCTGGCCTACACTAAGACCATATACATAAATCACACTTCAATAATATGAGCTAGTCCACTCATGGAACCATCTAAAGAAATACAACCAAAGTAGATAAAACAAACCCATACCAGGCGTGGTACCCAATCCAACCATTTATAATTCCCGTACCAGGCGTGGTACCTGAGCTAACCAATTAGTAACATGTACTAGGCATGGTACCCGATCCAACTAATTAGTAACATGTACAAGAAGTAGTACCCAAGCTAACCAATTAGTAAAGTGTACCAGGGGTGGTACCCAAGCCAACCGAATGTCACGCAGAAATCTAATCGTCAATAACAATGAACAAATAACACACTTGTAACCCAACAAACAACAACAAGTAGTTCATTTCACAAGACTGATAACTGGACCATTAGATATTCAAGACCATTACTTGAGCATGCCACTCATACAATACCAGGACATAGTAAATGAACACATAATGCATATTGGAAACACAACAACCATCACCTACCTAAAATTACTCAAAGCTCTATTGAATCGGAACCTTTCTTTTTTCTGAATCCCTTGCTCGTTCTTGGTTTAGCAACTAATATACAACTACCACAATCAAATTTACTGGCCTAAAATACCCATATTATGCAAATCCAAATCCCCAGGCCAAACTATGGTCATTCCACCCCCTTCCCGGGGTTCCCCACCATAAACTCACTTAAGTTTATCATTCTTATGAATATTTTTAGAGAATTATTGCTAAGGGAACGTAATTCATCAATAATATCAAGACTCAAGAACTAGCATTTCCTACATTCCCCTTTTTTCCTGGATTCTACCATACTTAGGTTAGCCATAACCCTTCCCGAAGTACAAGACTAGAAATTCTATACCGTAGGAAAGATAGTATGGAGTTAGGGAGTAGAATTCTTACCCTTAGAACGAAAAATGGTGGAAAATAGAGTAATTTTGCCCAAAATCGCCTAGCCCTTCTCCCAAAATGTGCTTAATGAAAACTGAATGTTTTAGGAAAGTTTTTTGCATTAAATCCTGTCTCTCCCACTATAGCTGTCCATGCTCCATTATAGTGATATTGCCATAGCGGAACCATCCGCTATAGCGATGCTGACCGTCATTGACTTCCACTATAGCGGTGCTGACCGTCATTGACTTTCGCTATAGTGGTCACTCCTAGGGCATAGTTACGGCGCTCGTCATAGGCAGAAACTCAGAAAATCCCTAAAAAGTGCCCATTTTACAACACACCTTAATTCCTCGACGTTTGGGAATAACCCCTTCATGTCAACCTCAACTTCGGGAGTTATACTTACACCAATTCATTTTTGAAAAGTCCCCTAGACCCCTATATTTCTTAGCTAATGGAAAATCTAGCTCACTACAAGACACATTACCCAATCCTTACACAGAATTTTCTAGACCAGACCTCGCTCCAAAACCAGCCGAGACTAGACTAGCCCAGAATTTCTAACTCCTAACCAAAAAGTTTTCCGACTCTAAACTTGGTACAAAAGGTTTACCCGTAATGACAAACCTGGTTGTTACAACAGATATCAATTTACCCATCGTTCATCTTGAATGATCAACCCAAAAATCTGGAGAAATAAAGGGTTAAAGTGTAGTACCTGAGTCCCCTTAATAAGTGAGGGTACTTGTCCTGCATGTCCTTCTCGGTTTCCCAAGTAGCTTCCTCAATCAAGCAATTCTTCCATTGAACTTTCATCGATTTGATCTCTTTTGTCCTTAACTTTTCTACATCCCGATCAAGAATCACAATTGGTTCCTCTTCATATTGAAGATCCTTGCCTAGAAATACTTTATCCCATTTGATAATGTAATCTCCATCCCTGTGGACCGCTTCAACGTGGACGCATGGAATACTGAATGGACACCAGATAAACTGGGTGGCAGTGCTAACCTGTAAGCCACTGGACCTACAATTTTGAGAAATTCAAATGGGCTGATGAACCAAGGGCTGAGCTTTCCCTTCATACTGAAATGCATGACCCCCTTCATTGGTGACACTTTCAATAGTACTTGCTCACCAACATGAAAGTCCATGTCTATTACCTTCCGATCCGCATATTCTTTCTGCCTGCTCTAGGCCGCTAGCAACATAGTCTGAATGCCTCTTACTTTTTCCCACGCTTCCTTTACCACGTCCAAGCCCAGAGGCTTCACATCACCTGTCTCAAACCACCCTACAGGGGATCTATAACCCCTCCCATACAGTGCCTCAAATCGTCCCATATCGATACTGGAGTGGTAGCTATTGTTGTATGAGAATTCATACAACAGCAGGAACTGGTCGCAATGACCCCCAAATAAATCACACATGCTCTCAGCATGTTTTCCAACACTTGGATTGTCCTCTCCGACTGACCGTCAGTCTGAGGATTAAAAGTTGCGCTGAATGTGAGTTGAGTGCCCAACTCTTCATATAACCTACCCAAAAACATAGTGGTAAACTACATGCCCCTGTCTGAAATGATGGACAGTGGTACCCCATACAGTCTCACGATCTCCTTCACATAGATCTTAGCCAACTACTGCAAATTATAATCCACTTGTACCAGAATGAAATGAGCTGACTTGGTCAACCTATCCACTATGACCCAAATAGAGTCATACTTTCCCAAAGTCTTGGAAAGACCCACCACAAAATCCATGTCTATCCTTTCCCACTTCCATTCAGGAATAGGTATCCTCTGAAGTAGTCATGCAGGCCTTTAGTGCTCATATTTAACCTGCTGACAGTTCTGACACTTGGATACGAAATCAACTGTGTCCCTTTTTATCCCAGGCCACCAATAAAGTTGCCTCAGATTCCTGTACATCTTGGTTACGCCTTGATGAATTGAGTTCCACGAACCATGAGCCTTTGCCAACACCTTCAAGATTATGTCATCTACTCGAGGAACACAAATCCTTCCTTTGAAACTCAACACCCTGCTAGAGTCCAACGTGGCATATATGGACTCTCCGGATATTACCTTTCTCTGAAACTCACTCAACTGCGGGTCCTAAATCTGCATGGCCTTTATCTCCTCTATGAATGTCGATTTGACCTCAACACTCTACCTTGTTCCAAGATGCCCAGTTGTACAAACTTTGATTCCAAATTCTGAATCTCCCTTGCCAATGGTCATTTAGACACCCCCAAACAAGCCAAACTACCCATGCTGACGGTCTTATGGATCAAAGTGTCTGCCACCACTTTAACGTTACTCGAATAGTACTGGATGGTTACATCAAAATCCTTCAACAACTCTATCTACCTCCTCTATCTCAGATTCAAGTCCTTTTGGGTAAATACGTGTTGTAGACTACGATGATCAGTGAATACCTCACATTTGACACCATAAAGATAGTGTCTCCAAATCTTGAGTGCAAACACTACTGCTGCCAACTCCAAGTCGTGGGTGGGGTAATTTTTCTCATGCGGCTTCAACTTCCTAGAGGCATATACTATTCCTGTCTTTCATAAACACAACACCCTAACCCGAATTTGAAGCATCACAATATACAATGAAATCTTTACCTTGCACCGACAATAAGAGAATGGGCACTGTAGTAAGAAGTCTCTTGAGCGTTTGAAAGCTCTCTTCACACTTGTCGGACCACAAAAAAAGGTACCTCCTTCTGGGTTAACCTTTTCAAGTGAGTAGCAATGGATACAAAATCCTTGACAAACCTATGGTAGTACCCTGCAAGCCCTACAAAACTCCTCACCTCGGTCACAAAGCTAGGCCAGGCCCAATTCTTAATTGCCTCAATTTTTTGGGGATCTACCATCACCACCTTTTATGACACCACATGCCCAAGGAAAGCAACTGAAGTTAACCAAAACTCACACTTAGAAAATTTTGGATACAATTTCTGGTGCGTCAAAATACCCAATACAATACGCAGATGTTCAGCATGCTCTTCCCTACTCTTGGAGTAGATCAAAATATCATCTATAAACACGATGATGAATGAATCCAAATATGACTTAAGACCCCCATTCATCAAACTCATGAAGGATGTCGGTGCTTTTGTCAACCCAAATAACATCACTAGAAACTCATAATGCCTATACAGAGTCCGAAAAGTAGTCTTAGGAATGTCCTCGGGCATAATCTTTAACTGGTGATACCCTGACCTTAAGTCAATTTTTGAGAACACAAATGCACCCTGTAACTGGTAAAAAAGATCATTTATATGGGGTAAAGGGTACTTATTTCGGATGGTAACCTTATTTAACTATCGTTAGCCTATACACATCCGCATACTACCATCCTTCTTTTTCACAAACAGTACCGAAGCACCCTAAGGCGAAGAACTGGGATGGATAAGACCCTTTTCTAAGAGTTCCTGAAGCTGAGTATTAAGTTCCCTTAACTTTGTTGGAGCCATGTTATAGGGACGAATGGAAATTGGGTGAGTGTCATGCTCCAAGTCAATACAAAAATCAATGTCCCTGTCCTGAGGCATACCAGGCAAATTCGTCGGAAACACCTCCTAAAACTCTGACACAACCAGAAATGGCTCAATAGATGGGGACTCCACACTATCATCCTAGAGATGAGCCAAGAAGGCCAAACACCCTCTTCCACTAGTTTTCTATCCTGAACAAATGATATGATCTTAGCCAGCTTAGGCCTGTACACACCCTCCCACTCTAGTCTATCCTTACCCAGAATTTCTAGAGCCACAGTCTTGGTGTTAAAATTTAACACAGCATAATAAGAAGACAACTAGGTCATTCCTAAAATAAAATCAAAGTCTAACATATCTGGAACTACCAAGTCTACCCAAGTATGCAACCCCACAAATACCACAGAACAAGTATGATAAACATGAGACACAATCATTGACTCTCCAATTGGAGTGGAAACATGGATAGGGGAATCAAGGATATCACAAATCAAGTCCAAACCCATAGAAAATTTCACAAAAACATAAGAGTATGTAGAACCTAGGTTAAAATGTATAGAAGCCATCCTATCACAGACAAGAATTGTACCTATGATCACCGCGTATGATGCCTCAGCCTCTAAATTCCTTGGAAAAGCATAACAATAAGCCCAATCATCAATCCGAGCAACTTCCCTTGCCAGCTGCGCTGCTCCCCTGCCCGCACCGCCATTACCCCAGTCTCTCTGACCTCCCTGAAAGTTACCTTTCCCTCCTTGTGGATGACCTCTACCTGCTGGGACCACAGCCTTAGACTGCTATTAAGCCTGATTACTAGTATGTCTATGAGGGCACTCCCTTTTAAAGTGGCCCAGATCACCACAATGGAAATAACCGCGATTAAGTGTAGACCTATTGGTAGATGTATAAGAAGCTCTCTTGCTTCTAGGCGCTGACAACTTCTGATTAGCTCCCAAACGGCCACCTGTAGCAGCTGGAAGAGCTTAACGAATAAGACATGAAGATTACACATGCTGATTGTGGCCCCAAGAGTACGAACCACTGAAATTCCCTTAATTTTGGGACTTTTTGGCAAACACTTTTGCCTGCCTTACCTACTTAACCCTTTCTAGCTTCTTCATATAGTCGGTGACCTCATTGAAGCTTCTCCATGCTAAAGTCATGTGTACATACAACACTTGAAAATTCGTGTTCAGACCCTTTACAAACAACCAAACCCTCTACTCTGCAGTACCCAACAACTGTCTAGCAAAATGAGAAAAGGCATGAGACTTGGCCTCATAAGCGGAGATTGACATGCTATTATATTCCATATCCAAGAACTCATCCTTTTTGCGATCTCTCAAAGTACGAGGTACATACTTCTCTAGGAAGAGAGCATGAAACTTCTCCCAAGTAAGTGGATGCAAGGTCAATGGCCGATATTCCACATGAGACATGACCATTTCTTAGCATCACACTGTAGCTGAAAAGTGACAAACTCTACCATATGCTGTTGCACAATGCACAGCTTGTGCAGCCTCTCATAACAGTCCACTATGAAATCATAAGCATTTCCTTCTCAGTACCCTGAAACGTCGGAGGTTTCAGATTGAGGAACTTGGTTACCATCTCGTGCTCATTTCCTTTCATAACCAGACCTAGCATTGGTCTAAAGTGGTCATATATGCCCGACTCTGCATCCATTATAGGAGCTGTAGTAACTGCTAGCTGAGCAACCAAAACCTAATCTGCCATACCCACGGGGGTGGCTCCCGCACCAACCAGTCCACTCAAAAAGCTGCACACCTACTGAAATTCTTCAAGAGTAATAGGGGAAGGCCTGCACCTCAAGCCGGTGCCGCCTCCTCCTTCTCCACACCCTCCTCAATAGCAACATTGACTTCCTCTTCAAACTGTTCCTAGGGTGGGATAGGGTTCGCCTCACGTGCTCCTACAACTGCCTGAGCTCCACCCTTAGCGGGTGTTGCTTTACCTTGGACCCTGCCCCTTCCCCTTCCTCTACCTCTGACAGCCGAGCCCACTATTGGGACCGCTGGTCTCGTTTTGTTGTTCCTTATATTAACCATCTATAGACAGAAGAGTGAAAAAATTAGATACCAATTTGTATCACTAGATACCAATTGAAATCGAATTATAGCACGAAGGAATGAAGAAGAGATAGTTTCCTAAAGTACTATAGCCTCTTGAAGAAAAGTACGGACGTCTCCGTACCATTTTGCAAAACTATACTAAACTCATTTTGGTACATGATATCATTGAAACAAGGGATCTGATACCATATTTCTCATGACCCAACCCACCGAGAGTGGAACCCACCCAAACCCCCGGGCAAGAGAACCATCATCAACCCAGAACTTAACCATTCTAGGATATTAAAACCAGTTGCATAAATTAAACTAACATTCAGTATCTCAGAACACTATCATAACAAGAATTCCTCCCTAGAACTTGAAGTCATCGTACCAAAACATATATCAATCTAGAGTACGGGGATGCAACCCCAAAACAAAATAGAGTTTAAGCCTGAAACAAGTGGTCTATAACTAAATGAATATGACAAGGTAGCTCGATAAAAGTAGCTCAGCCTTGAGATCTCGAAATGATGGGACCACAAGTGAGGTTGTGCGTCAGCCACCAGAAGATTGCCTATACTTACAAAAAGAAATGCAAGTGCAGAATAAGTACAAAACTATAGTGTACAGGTAGGATCATCTGCCAGCACCAATAAACAAAATATGAATAATAACTAAAGCTAAGTGAGGCAAAGCAGGCATGTAACTAGTCCATAAAGTAACTAAATACAAATCTCTTTCATAACCAATTAACCCCATAAAGTCAGTTAACAAGCAATTACCAGTCTAAACAATTAACAAGTACTCTTTTTATATAACCTGGACCACCAAGGATCCTTAGAACACAAATAATATTTTAGCATGAAATCCTGGCATATACTAAGACCATATACAAAAATCACACTTAAAAAATATGACCCGGCCCACTCATGGAACCATCTAATGAAATACAACCAAAGTAGATAAAACAAATCCATACCAGGCGTGGTACCCGAGCCAATAATTTATAATTCTCGTACCAGGCATTGTACTCGAGCTAACTAATTAGTAACTTGTACCAGACATAGTACTCGAACCAACCAATTAGTAACCTGTACAGGGCGTGGTACCCAAGCCAACCAATTAGTAACCTATACCAAGCGTGGTACCCAAGCCAATCGAATGTCACGCAGAAATCCAACAGTCAATAACAATGAACAAATAGAAAACTTGTAACCGAACAAGCAACAATAACTAGTTCATTTCATAAGACATATAACTCGACCATTAAACATTCAAGACCATTACATAAGCATGCAACTCATACAATACCATAAAGTAGTACATGAACACATAATGCATATTCGAAACACAACAGCCATCACCTATCTCGAATTACTCAAAGCTCTATTGAACTAGAGCCTACCCTTTTTCTGAATCCCTTGCTCGTTCTTGGTCTACAAATAAATATACAACAACCAAAATCAAATTTACTGGCCTAAAATACCTGGATTATGCAAATACAAAATCCCTAGGCCAAACTATGGTCATCCCACCCCCTTCTCGGGCTTCCCCACCATAAACTCACCTAAGTTCATCATTTTTATGGATATTTTTAGAGAATTATGGCTAAGTGATCATCATTCAATAATAATATAAAGACCCAACAACTAGCATTCCCTAAATCCCCTTTTTCCTTGGATTCTACCCTTCTTAGGTTAGCCACAACCCTTCCCCAAGTCCAATACTAGCAATTCTACCCCATAGGAAAGATAGTACAGAGTTAGGGGAGTAGAATTATTACCTTTAGGATGAAAAATGGTGAAAAATGGAGTAATTTTGCCTAAAATCGCCTAGCCCTTCTCCCAAATGTTCTTGATGAAAACTAAATGCTTTGGGGAAGTTTTCTGCATTAAATCCCATCTCTTACGCTATGGTAGTCCACACTCTGCTATAGCGGTATCATCCTCTGTAGCGGTGTTGACCGGCATTGACTTCTGCTATAGAAGATAATTTACTGCTATAGAGGTCACTGCTATGTCACAGTGATGGTGCTCTTCATGGGCAGAAACTCAGAAAATCCTTGAAAAGGGCCCATTTTACAACACACCTTAATTCCACAACGTTCTGGAATAATCCCTTCACATCAACCTCGATTCTGGGAGTTCTACTTACCCAAATTCACTTCCGAAAAGTCTCCCGGACTCTTCTATGTCTTAACTAATGTAAAATCTAGCTCACTACAGGACATATTACCAAATCCTCACCCAGATTTCCCTAGCCAAGACCTTGCTCAAAAACTGATCAAGACTAGCTTATCCCAGAATTTCCAACTCCCAACCCGAAAATTTTCCAACTCTAAACTTGGCATGAAAAGTTTACCCCTAATGAAAAACCCAGTCATTACAGTTATTTTATTTTCACTTTAAGTTTAGTTAATTTATAAATATATCTTTGGGATCTACCTGTTGAATAAATAATGAGCATTAGTTTAATTTACTGAATAGTTTATCGATAAGTCTCTGTGGGTACAATATTTGGTCTCTAAATTATATATTACTTTTAAGATCACATACACTTGTGTGTGCGTTTGGATGCAACAATCATCTTTTGCTCATAGACCCCTTTGCTTATATTCTTGGCTCATAGGCCCTTTTCTTGAAGTCTTAGCTCATAGGCCCTTTTCATACTGTCTTGGCTCATATGCCTTTTTCAAAACCTTTGGCTCATTGGCCTAAATAATCAAAACATGTAGCTTAGTATCCTATGATATTTAGAGTGAAAGATTGTTGCTCAATAGCCAATAATAACTCTTTAAAGCATTTGAAAATCTCATCATTAGTGAAATAATATTTTAGAAGTCTCTAGAAAATCTAGATGTAACTATAACACCAAGGGTATATGACATTTAAAGAAGGTATTAGAAGGCTCATACAAGATTTATGAAAGAATGGCATAAATATTCTACACATATAAGAAGCCTTATGGCAGTAATGTATACTTGTTGTAGGGAGAATATGAGTTATAACATAGAAAGTTAACATGGTATTATGAGATATTGAAGAAAATAACGTAATGGTATTCTAGCATCTAGTTTTTAGGAATACACATTGGTACAATACGAAGAGCACATCGAATAGGAGAAACGTATTATTATGGAAAATATGTAGGTGTTCTAAGATTAAGGAGTTTACACTTACATATCTTTATTCCTGACATTAATCATATAAAGTTGACTAAATACTCAATTATGAACTTAATCTACAAGAATAACGGTAATAGGGGGGGCTAGAATTAGCAAAGAGATTCATAACTATTACACTTCGGCAATTTATCAAACACGTGATGAGCTGAAACTTAACCCATTATCAATGGTGTAAGTACAACCATTCTCTTCCTCATTACTAACAACAACATTAAAACTCTCGTCAAAGGTTACCCATAACCCTCCTGGTAGTAACCCTACAAGAACACCTCAAACCAAAACTCAATCTTCTTATCAAGCTAATAATAATTTGGGCTAATAGATTTCCATCACCATTCCATAAGACATATCTCAAAAACATACATAAAATATCAAGAAAAATACATGCATAAGATGATAATAAGAGCCTAACCTTGTAATAAGAAAACCCCCAACAATTATCTCTTGAGACCTAGGTGAAAAACCTCTCAATTATACAAAATTTAGAGAGGAAATCGATGTTAAAATTGTTTATTAGGTGAAGATATTACTAAGTATCCATGGGGGGAAATATCTTGATGTTACAGAACTTGGAGGAGAGAATATGATTGAAAAATATGTTTAGGTGTAACACCCTGAAATTCGATCCAGCTTTTAAAATAAAGAAACCTGAAAATTCTGAACTTTCTACAAATGACGCGTCCAAACCATGGACCGTGGTTTGAACCACGAGTCATGGAGTGGATCCGTGGTTTAAGTCTACTAGAACCAATCTCTGGAACCATGAGTTGGTTCTATAGAATGTAGTTCAGTCTACGGCCCATCCTGTCAACTCGTGGAACCAGACCTGAGCACTAACTAATTCCCAGGAACCACGAGTCAAGACTACGGACCGTAGTTTGAATTACGGATCGTCCTGTTGAATCGTAGAACCTGATTAGTGGCCTGCCAAATCCCTTAGAAATGACAGATTGGTTCTATGGACCGTAGTCCATTCTATGGGTCCTTCCTGTTGACCCATAGTTGGGCTTCTACGACTTGTTCTTTTGGCCAGGAACTACGAATGGAAACCACGATCCATGGTTTGGTTTACGACTCATGGATCCCATCCGCGGTCCCTGAAAGTCAACTTTTTCCAGCTTTTTCCTAATTATGTTCTAGGGGTATTTTAGTCATTTCCCATCCTTTTAACCCCTAAATGATGTCATTTTGACTATTTCTAGAAGGGTTTCTACCCCATTTATCCTAAGTCTTCCATTATCCCTCATTCATCTACCAAATTGGGAAAAGAACTCCTTCAAGCTCCAAGTCTCAAGCTCCAAGTTCAATTCTCCTTTTCTTTTCAATTTCAAGTGGGTAAGCTTCAATCATGGTATGTGGGTATTCAACAATGAGTTCCTTTTTACCCTTGTGCCCAAAACCCCTAATCTTTATTGTTGATTTCATGAACTTTCAAATTAGGGTTCTTACCCAATTCTTACGGGTTTTGCTATAAATTGCCTTCTCACGATTTTATTATGAAATTACTACTAAATTGCATGATTCTACATGGGTTTTTACATATGAACTCCTATTTCAAATTGAAGGCTAATTATGGCAAATTCTACATGCATAAATTGACTCAAATAAATTGGGTATTTGATAGAATGTTTTCATGAATCTCAAGCAAGTGCATGCCTAGTTCCTATGTTTTATGAAAGTATATGTTATTATGAAATTGAACTAGTTCCATTCAAGTTTTCAAGTTATGAATTATTATGCAAGATAAGACACCCAATGTACCATCAATGCTTATGAATTATTTTCAAAAACTAAGATTTGTGAGTAGTATGAAGATCCAGGTTATGAACATGTTTATGAAAAAGCTTGACATCTAGATATGTCACATGTATGTGAGCCTTATGCTATACATTTTGGGAGTAGTATTTAGCAGTGAGCGATGAGAGTTCTAGATAAGCCAAGTACAAAACTATGTTGCCACCGTAGGTTTCCCTCCGTGTCTTATGAAAGGATCCTTATGAACATAGTTATAACCTTCGCCGATTAGGACAACCTTTTTCAGTGTGGGTGAATGACACTGGAGTCCATGTAGCTCATCATGGTTCAATGTCGGTTAAGAGAAACTCCCACATGATTATTTTCAAGCTATGAAGTTATATGGAAATCTATTTTTGAATCTTGACTATACTTCATATTTTATGTACTATATCTTGATGATTTCTTATACTATATCTTATTATGAAAGAGCTCATTTTAAGCATGTTTTAAGTATGTTTTTAGCATGATCATGCATATATCACATACTCGGTACATCCTATAGTACTGACGCATATTTTGCGTTGTATCCTCCTGATGATGGAGATTCAGGTTCCCTTTCTCATGCACGTGGCTAGAGATCGCAGGCCATTTTCAGTCAGTGTTGGTGAGTCCTTATTGTTCGAGGGCTAGTTATGATTCTGGCTAGTTTTTTGTTATTTACTTCCATACCTTGAGTTATCTAGGGTCTTGTCCTAGCAACTCCTTATGTCATATGTAGAGGCTTTTAAGACATAGTCAGTATTCGAGTCTCTTTTTTAAAACTATGTTTTGTATTGACTTATCATTTATGTATTTGGGTTGCCTAATGTTCTATCTATGCTTCCACTATGTTTTCTTATGAATGACTGGGAATTCTATGACCAAGGGTTAGTCTAGGACACTCGTACCCTGAATCTCGTATTATGTCTAGGGGGTAGCCTCGGGGAGTGACAAACTTAGTATCAGAGCCTTAGGTTCAAGAGTCCTAGGATGTCTGAAAGCCACATCGAGTAGAATATCTTTCATGTGTGTGAAGCGCACCACACTTATGAGATAGAAGCTATGAGATGTCTTAGAAAAACATCACTTCTTTCATGTTCATATCGTGTGATTGAGTTTAACTCTAATATCCCTCTAATCCTTCCCTTGTACATTTAAAATTATGCCTCGACACGCTATGCCTCACCGAACCACTTAAAACTTTGTTCCTCCAGTTTTGGCCCCCGAGGTCACGAATAAAGAGTTCAGGAATGCCATCCATATGATAACCCAGACCATGGCCGCTCAGGCCAACCAGCCGGCTCCTATCCCCATCCACCCTCAAGGAGGGGTAGCATCCTGAGTTCATGATTTTATCCGTATGAACCTGCCAGAATTTTGGGGTTCGAAGGTTGGGGAAGATCGGTTTAACTTTTTGGACAAGGTGAAGAAAATCTTTGATGTTATGCAAGTGACTGGGGTTGATAGTGTTGATTTAGCATTATATCAACTCAAGGATATAGCTCATACCTGGTTAACGCAATGAAAGAAAACTAGGGCTAGGGATGAGGTCCCTATGACTTGGGAGTGTTTCGAGAGGGATTTCCTCGACCGGTTCTTTCCCCGAGAGTTGAGGCAAGCTAAGGCCGAGGAGTTTGTGAACTTGAGACAGGGATCCATGACAGTCTAGGAGTACAGTTTGAGGTTCACTCAGCTCCAGATACACTCTTGCTATGGCGGCTAACTGATGTGCCAGCATTCTATGACATATTTAACTCCTTTAACTAAGAATAATCATGAGTTTTCAAGCAACCGTTGTTGTTTTTGATGGTATTTGTGTTGTAATTGCAGGAACTTGAATGAAAATGGAAAGAATGGAGATTTTGCACTTGGAATGGGCGTACTATTAGGTGTGGTGACTCACCACGAGTGTGAAGAACCACCAAGTAAGTCACCAAAGTAAAACAGTCCAAGAGCAGCCACTGTTTAGTGGTGACGACTCCCATGATGATTCTCCAAGTCCATAGGGAGTCATCACACAAGCCACCACAAAGGAGGAAGATGAAGTTGGCCACTTGATTTTGGTGATGACTGCCATGACGAGTCGTCAAATAAATTATGACACATCATTGTGAACCGTCAAGATAAGGTAGAAGCTCTAGCCCACTGGTTCCTTGTGATAACTCACCTAACAATTTGTACATAAAATGCATTTTCCAAATGCGATTTATTCACAAAAGTCATCAACTTAAAGCAGAAGTGGTAGCGACACTGGTCTCTTGTGATGACTCACTTGATGAGTCGTCACAAGGGTGACGAATCGTTAGCCAACCCGTCACGACTAAAGCGGGATTCTGAGTTCTATTTTAAGATATTATTTTCTTGGACAAGTATAAATACCCAATATTAGGGTTAATTTTATTATTATTTTTTCATTATTGGGTATCTTTTGACATTTTTGGACGCGTTTGAACGCACCAAATGAGAGAAAAACATTACAATTCTCATCTTTGGGATTTCCTCATTTATGCTTGGGTTTTATCAAGGATTGAAGGTTGTGTTCATAAATTGTAAGATTCTTCTTTAAAGTATGAATACTATTTCTTTCTTCTTCGTTACAAGCATGAGTGGCTAAAATGCCACAACTAGGATTGTGGGATCCATGGCTAAAATAATGATCTAGAGTTCGGGTGATATTGGGTTCAATATATATTGCTAGTACATTTTTAATGTTATGTTTTTATCATTTTCTAATGGTTTCAAACATTAGAACAAGTGTAGGTTTGATTTGCTTGAACAAAGGAATTAATACCCTTAAAATTAGATTAACAACAAGGATTCGCGACTACTAACTCCCGTCTAATGATTGACGCTCTAGCAAGGTTAATCAACTTGGGATATATATTGAGTTTTGTAATTGTAATCTTTTCAAGTTCGAGAGAATTGAAAAGTTAATGCGTCTATTTGGTTTTGAAACGTTTAGACATAAGAACAATTTCAATTGCTTCGTATTAGACATATGAGAGGAACCCCATTGAACTCTAGCCCAAGGTTGTTGATTGAGCCATGGTGAACACATCCCTAGTTCACCTCTTATACTGAATTTTAATCATTGAAACTTGTCCATTGATATTTCAATCAAACTAGAAATAATTAAAGATTGATCAATACAACCTCCCATTTACCAAAAACTATTGATTACTAGTCATCTAAATTACTAACGACTTAATTTTCACCTTATTCCCTGTGGGATTCAACCCCAACCTTTGCTGGGTTCTATATTTGACAATGACCACTTACACTTATTAATTGAGGTTTAATTTGGGCGTATCAAATTTTGGCGCCGTTGCCGGGAAATACGGTTGTTCATTAAGTCCGGTGTGTTTAGTTGACTCTTAGTCATACTTTCCTGATTTACTTTTATTATTATTTTTGATTGTTACAGGGTACAGAGTTGTGCATGCCAAGTACCCAATGCTCGGGTGAACCAATATTACCCTACGACCCCGAGCTTGCTAGAACTTTAAGGCAAAACATGAATGCACAACAATAAGAGGTAGCAAGACTCGCTGCAGCTCAGTAGGACCTGCAACACTTGAATGTTGATGATATTGAGGATGATGATATGTTTGAAAATGAGGCTACAGTGGCTGATAGTAGAGCAAAGATAATGTTGGTAATCTTGCTCTTGCCGAGCAAAGGCCTCCACCGAGAGGTAGAGGTCGACAACAACCAAGGCAAGTTGCTTATGATGACCTTGACTTAGATGAAGTTGGTGCTATGGGCGTCATTATTCTTCCTCCATTAGTGTCGGGCTCTATGTTTAATATCACCAGCATAATGATCTAGTTATTAAATCTGAAGGGGCTGCTTAGAGGTATAGCTTGTGATGACCCCAACAGACATCTGATAAATTTTGTAGGTATTTGCAAATCCTTTGAACTGCCGGGTGTGATTCAAACGGCTAACAGACTAAGGTTGTTCCCATTGTCTTTGTCTGATGAGGCAACACTTTGGTTGACTAAGCTAACTCCAGATTCTATAACAACCTGGGGTGAGTTGAAAGGAGCTTTCCTAGAAAGGTTCTTTCCTCCCTCCAGAATGTTAGAGTTGAGGGAGGAGATTAGTAATTTCTGACAGCAACCACAAGAGGCCCTGCATGAAACCTGGTTAAGGTTTAAAAAGATGTTGACCCAGTGCCTGGTCCACTAGCTGACAAATGGGTTTTTGATGCAGACATTTTATAGATCGTTGAATTCTGCTACTAGGCCGACACTTGATAATGCAGTAGGAGGAGCATTCATGGGGATCACTTTCATTGAGGCCGGTAATATTCTAGACCGGCTCACCAAAACAAATAGAGCTTGGCACACCCGAGATTCAGAAGTGGCCGCTTGTACTTATACTATGGGTATGACAGCTGAGCAGCGTCAAAAAGAAGAAGAGCGAGATTAAGATATAGCTCACTTGAATACAAAGATGGACTTGCTAACGAAATGTTTGTTGGCAGGTGGAATTGAGAAGGTTAAAGCTATAGGTGCACAAGGTAGAGCAACTGAGGAAGAATCTGATGAAGAAGTTAATTACTTGGGGGGTTTCCAGGATTATGGCCAAGGAAACCAAGGTCGAAACAATTAATATAAAAAGTCGAGTGATAAAAATTGAGAGCAAGGTGATTGGAGGAGCAAGGATGACAGAGGTTGATTGTATATACCACATGGGAATTGTGATAAAGCTAGCAGCAATGCGGGGACTTCTAGTATGGAAACCATGTTGGCTAAAGTGTTAGTGAAGGTGGAGTCTACCGACTCTGGGGTACAAGAGATCAATAGGGATCTATCTTCATTGAGTCAGCTATTGGATTCACACTCTACGACCATTAAATAATTGGAGCACCAGATGGGGAAACTATCCACCACTCTGAACCCACAAAAGAATGGAACCTTACCTAGTAATACTATACAAAATCCTAGGAATGATGAAAGTTGTATGGCTATCTCTACTAGGAGTGAAAAAGTCTTACCCAAACCATACCCATTGGTTCAACCGCAATAAAAGAGTGAAAACGATGAGAATGAGATGGTAGATGATGATCTGGGAACTAATAAAACTCTGGCCATATCTGGGAAGCTAAACAAGTGTGATGATCCAAAAGCAGGTGCTAAAAAATCTACTGTGAAAAAAGATTTTGAGCCTGTGCTTAAAGAAAAAGGTAAGGAAGTTGAAAACTTCTAAATACGATACCTAGGCCTCCTCCTCCTTTCCCACAGCGGTTGAAGAAAAAAATGGAAGATGACAAGTTCCACAAGTTCATGACCATGCTCAAACAGATATCAATGAACATCCCACTAGTGGACGCGCTTGATAAAATGCCCGGATACGCCAAGTTCATGAAAGATTTGATTTCGAAGAAAAGGTCAGTGAGATTTGAGCCAGAAGATAGCCTCCACCACTGCAATGCAATTTCTTCGAGATCGTTAGTGTAAAAGAAGGAAGATCCAGGTGCTTTTTTTGTTCCATGTACAATTGGGAAATTCAATTTTATAAAAAGCCTTATGTGATCTAGGTGCTCACATCAACTTGATGCCACTAGAAATCTATAAGAAATTGAGATTAGGAGCCCCCAAACAAACAACCATGAGGGTGTTAATGGCCGAACATTCAGTAAAATAACCAGTGGGAATATTATATGACATACTAGTGAAGATTGGAAAATTTATATTCCCAACTAACTTTGTGATCTTGGATTGCGAAGTGGACTTTGAAGTTCTCATAAATTTGGGACGACCATTGTTAGCCACTGTGAGAGTGTTGGTCGACATGGAGAGAAATGAATTGACATTCAGACTGAACAATAAATTAGTCAAGTTCGATGTGTGTAAATCAATGAAGCCACCAAGAGACATGAGGGTGGTTTTGGTTATAAATGTTATTGAGGAAGCCCCTATGGATATGCATATTAAGGAAAAATGTGTTGTTGAGACCCTAGATGTTATGAGGATGATGTTGAGATTGCAAGAAGATAAACCTATAGAAGAAGTCATTGAGAACAAATCAAAGAAAAGAAAATACTGTAAGATAACCAACAAGGAAAAGGAGTTAGAAAGAGTGACGAAGTTGTCTCGAATAGCTGAGGACCCAAGAAAAGAGAAATTTGGAGCTCAACTGGCTGATGTCGCTTGCACCTATTCGAGAGACTGCTCTTGCTTTGGAGACCGCCACATCATACCAGACTCTAAGGCCTAAGGGCTTCAAAGGTATTCCTTTCTCTCACAGTTTAGTTCCATATACGTACATTGGGGACAATGCATGAAGTTAAGTTGAGGGTGTTGGGGTACCTGTGAGTCTGTCACCACCTAGAGTTTTTGTTGCCGTGTTTCTTTTTCCTTGGTGTGCTATCTAGTAGAACTGGCATGTTTAGGTTGTCGTTTAAGTTTTGTTTATGTTGTGTTGTCGTGTCAATAGCAAGCATGGCTTTTTGTAAGTTGAAATAAAAAAGGAGCCCCCCCCAAAAAATATTGATTTTGTACTTATGTTTGAAATGATTGACTATTCTGGATCCCTTAATGTCATTAAGTGCATATAATTGTAATAATTTTTCTTAAGCTAAACTATTGTTTTGATAGTTGGTAGTTGTATGATTTCTTGGTGCCAAGTGTGTGTGAGCTTATTGTTACAAATTCTTACTCTGTGCATGCATCTAGAACTTGCCCGGCTTATTCTGTTAAGTTTTAAGTTAGTTGCTTAGGAAAGGATCACAGGCCCTTTTCGTGTGCAGTCCACTTAGCCTAAAACACCATCCAAATGTAAATAACCCCTTTGATCCCTGTTTGAGCCAAAGTTGACTTTATTCTTTCGATAACCTCTTACCTTTCCCTTCTAACTGTGAATCTCTATTTTGGCCTGGTCCCTCCTTGGGCATCATGCACCTCAACTCAAGCAATTATCCTAAGTTAAGGGTGGCTACTGTAGATGTACATGATAAGAAAAATGGGGTTGTGCTTAATTGGTTGTTGTTGGGATAGAAAGTGCAGGTGTGTGCCAAATGAAAACACATAAAAAGAAGTGAAAAGGAAAGAAAAAGAGTTATCAAGTTAAAAGGCCACACCTGTAGCAAGAAATAAGGAAATCAAAGGTGATTAAGAGTAGATAGAATAAGGTTGAGTGGAAATAATAGGTCTATGATTACAAGAAGGGTTTAATCACTATTCCCCAAATGTATCCTACCTGCACTCGAAGCCTAATTACAAGCCAAAACAAGTCATGTAGTGATCCTGAGCGGCTTTCTGAAAAACTAAAATAGAATAGCAAGAGAAAGCCTATAGTATCGCATGTGCACGATTTGAAATCATTTGTGAGTGCGAGCGTCTTACTTAGTCCCAAAATCTTGTGTGTGGGACCTCTTTGTAGTGTGGGCACCAAGATTTCAGTATTATCTACTGATTGTTGGGATAACTGTCTTGTGGGTATATAGAATATTCTATCATACCAGAATGACATGCTTGGATCCTTACAAGTTAATTTTTCAAACACTTGTGTAGTACCGGGGGCTTGGTTTAAATTGATTAAACTTTGAATGGCCATGGTTTGCTGAAGACATGTATTTGTTTTTCTTAGTTGAGTAATCTTTGGTTTTTGTTGTCATGTTGCTTGAGGACAAGCAAACGTTTTAAGTTGAGAGTGTTGAGGTGCCGGCATTCTACGACATATGTGAATACTTTAACTAAGAATAATCGTGAGTTTTCAAGTATCCGTTGTTGTTTTAGATGGTATTTGTGTTGTAATTGCAGGAACTTGAACGAAAATATAAAGAATGGAGATTTTGCACTTGAAATGGGAATACTGTAAAGTATGGTGACTCACCTGAAAAATCACCACGATTGTGAAGAACCACCAAGTAAGTCACCAAAGTAAAACTGTCCAAGAGCAGCCACTATTTATTGGTGACGACTCCCATGAAGATTCTCCAACTCCATGGGGAGTTGTCACACAAGCCACAACGAAGGAGGAAGATGAAGTTGGCCACTGTATTGTGGTGACGACTGCCATGATGTGTCGTCAAAGCCATGATGACTCATCATAGTGAACCGTCAAGATAAGGCAGAAGCTCCAGCCCACTGGGTGTTTATGACAACTCACCTAATGATTTGTAGATAAAACGCATTTGCCAAATGCGATTTATTCACAAAAGTCGTCAACTTGAAGTAGAAGTGGAAACAACACTGGTAACTTGTGACGACTCACTTGACGAGTCATCACAAGGGTGATGAATCGTCAGCTAACCCGTCAGGACTAAAGCAGGATTCCGAGTTCTATCTTAGGATATTATTTTCCTGGACAAGTATAAATACCCACTGTTAGGATTAATTTTCTTATAATTCATTATTCATTATTGGGTATCTTTTGACGTTTTTGGACGCGTTTGAACGCAAAAAATGAGAGAAAAATATTACAATTCTCATCTTTGGGATTTCATCATTTGTGCTGGGTTTTATCAAGGATTGAAGGTTGTGTTCATAAATTATAAGATTCTTCTTTAAAGTATGAATACTATTTCTTTCTTCTTCGTTACAAGCATGGGTGGCTAAAATCCCACAACTAGGGTTATGGGATACATGGAAAAAATAACGATCTAGGGTTCGGGTGATATTGGGTTCAATATATTTGCATAGTAGGTTGTTAATCTTATGTTTTTATCATTTTCTAATGGTTGCAAACATTAGAACAAACCTAGGTTTGATTTTCTTGAATAAAGGAATTAAAACACAGAAAATTAAATTAACAACAAGGATTCGGGACTACTAACTCACGTCTAATGACTGACGCTCTAGTGAGGTTAATCTACTTGGGGTATAAATTGAGTTTTTAATGGTAATCTTTTCAAGTTCGAGAGAATTGAAAAGATAATGCGTCTATTTGGTTGAGAAACGTTTAGACGTAAGAACGATTTCAATTACTTCATTTTAGGCATATAAATTAAACCCTGTTGAACTCTATCCCAAGGTTGTTGATTGAGCCATGGTGAACACATCCCTAGTTCACCTTTTATACTGTATTTTGCTCATTCAAACTTGTCCATTGATATTCGAATCAAACTAGAAATAATTAAATATTGATCAAAGAACCCCCATTTACCAAAAACTATTGATTACTAGTCATCTAAATTACTAATGACTTAATTTTCACCTTATTCCCTATGGAATTCGACCCCAAACATAGTTGGGTTCTATATTTGACAATGAACGCTTACTCTTCTTAATTGAGGTGTAATTTGGGCGTATTACTGACCCATATGATCAGATGAGCATACATCTATGGAGTCTCAGACTTGGTGAAAAACGAGTGTAGGTCTGTTATACTGTTGAGTGACATGAGTATCTCCAGACTTATGACTCATGCTCACTAGATAGAGGGAGACAAGATTAGGGAGATGGCTAGGTAGAACAAAAGAGTTAGATCCGAGGGTTCAGGTTTTGGCCATCAAAGGTCAAGTGGCGGACATCGCTCATCATTTTAGAAGAAGTCATCAGGACCCATTCATTATTCTACTAGTACTCCTTATCAGGCTTCCAGGCCTCATCATGATCAGTCTGGTAGAGGTGCGGGCTCTTAATCTCAGGGGAGTTGTGCAAAGGGGTCTTCCTACCCCGTTTGCAGGAAGTGTGGGAAGAGTTACCCGGGAGAGTGTCGTTTGGGCACGCATGCATGCTTTCGATGTAGACAGGCTGGACACATGATTAGAGATTGCCCTTTGGCTATGAAGGGGAAAGGAGGTAGTAGGGCTCAGTCTGCTCCAGTAGCCCCAGGAGGTCGACCAGCCCAACAAGGCACAACTTCTAGTTTTGTTTGTCAGCGCCAGAACCGTCTTTATGCCATGTCCTCTCTTCAGGACCAGGAGAGTTCACCAGATGTTGTCTCTGGTATATTGAAAGTCTTCTCTCTTGATATATATA
The DNA here is from genome assembly GCA_003996215.1 of Jaltomata sinuosa. Taxonomy (NCBI): domain Eukaryota; kingdom Viridiplantae; phylum Streptophyta; class Magnoliopsida; order Solanales; family Solanaceae; genus Jaltomata; species Jaltomata sinuosa. The sequence goes on along the minus strand of QJPP01002537.1, from coordinate 20,379 downwards.
TATTGTTGGACCCTGGTGCCTCCTTATCTTTTGTGACACCTTATGTAGCATGCAAATTCAAAGTTTGTCCTGAATCGCTTTTAGAACCTTTTTGTGTGTCCACTCTTATTGGTGAGTAAATCCTAGCAAAAATAATCTACCAAAATTGCCCTATCTTAGTCCTTCATAGAGTCACTTTAGCGGATTTAGTAGAGTTGAAGATGACTGATTTTGATGTTATTCTTGGTATGGATTAGTTGTATGCTTGCTATGCTTCGGTTGATTGTCGTACTCAGGTTGTCAGTTTCAAGTTTCTAAATGAACCCGCCTTAGAGTGGCAAGGTAGTCCACCATCCTCGAACAGTCATTTTATATCTTATCTTAAGGCTAGGAAGATGATTTCTAATGGTTATGTTTATCATATAGTTTGGTTTATGGACACGGAGTCCGAAACCCTATCTCTTTAGTCTGTTCCTATTGTGAATGAGTTCCCAGAAGTGTTTCTCGAAGATGTTCCCAAAGTCCCTCCTGAGCCGGATATCTACTTTGGGATAGATCTTCTTCCAGATATGAATCCACTCTCTATAGAATTGCTCCTGTGGAACTTAAAGAGTCAAAGAATCAATTGAAGGATCTTCTTGATAAGGGTTTCATCAGGCCTAACATTTCTCCATGGTGTGCTCCAGTCTTATTCGTGCGAAATAAAAATGGTTCCCTCAGAATGTGTATTGACTACCATAAGTTGAACAACGTCACAATTAAGAATAAGTATCCTATTCCTAGGATTGATGACTTATTCGATCAGCTTCAGGGTGCTAGTTTCTTCTCCAAGACTGACCTTAGATATGGTTATCATCAGCTTCGTGTTCATAAGTGTGATGTTCCGAAGACAACCTTCAGGGCTCGGTATGGTCATTATGAATTTAAGGTTATGTCTTTTGGTCTAACAAATGCTCCTGTAGCCTTTATGGATTTGATGAACCGTGTGTTCAAACAATATTTGGATATGTTTTTGATTGTTTTCATTGATGATATCCTTATCTACTCTCAGAGTGAGGAGGAGCATGTAGACAATTTAAGAGTTGCATTGCAAACTCTCAAGGATCGGCATTTGTTTGCTAATTTTAGCAAGTGTGAGTTTTGGACATAGTCTGTTGCTTTTCTGGGTCATATTGAGACTAAAGATGGTATTCGAGTTGATTCTGAAAAGATTGAGGCAGTAAAGAACTGGCCTAGACCCACTTTCCCATCCGATATTAGGAGCTTTTTGGGTTTGGCTTGTTACTACACGAGGTTTGTGGAAGGGTTTTCATCCATTTCTTCCCCATTGACTCAGTTGACTTAGAAGAAGGCTTAATTTTAGTGATCCGATCTATGTGAGAAGAAGTTTCAGGAATTGAAGACTAGGTTGACCACATCTCCAGTGTTGGCTCTACCCGAGGTCCTAGATGACTTTACTGTGTATTGTGATGCTTCTAGGATTAGTTTTGGGTGTGTGTTAATGAAGCGTGATAAAGTGATGGCTTATGCTTCGAGACAGCTTAAGATCCATGAGAATAACTACCCTACTCATGCATATGGATGTATTCACCGATCATAAGAGTCTCTAGTATTTGTTCACTAAAAAGGAATTGAATCCGCGTCAAAAGAGATGGCTTGAGCTTCTTAAGGATTATTATATAAGTGTGCTTTACCATCCGGTTAAGCACAATGTTGTGGTGGATGCACTTAGTAGATTTTATATGGGTAGTGTGTCTTCAATTGAAAATGGAAAGAAGGAATTGGTTAAGGAGGTCCATAGGCTTGGTCGGTTGGGGGTTTGCCTTATAGACTCGACTGAAGGTGGTGTTATTGTTCAGAATGGTTCTGAATCATCTTTGGTAGATGAAGTGAATGAAAAGAAAGACAGTGATCTTATTTTGCTTCAGCTAAAGGGTGCAGTCCATAAGCAAAGGGCTGAGGTTTTCTCCCAAAGGGGAGATGGTGTGTTTCGTTATCAGGGTCGATTGTGTGTGCCGAATATAGATGGGTTGAGACAGTATATTTTAACTGAGGCTTATAGTTCCAGATATTCTATTAACCTTGGTGCCAACAAGATGTACCATGACCTACAGGAAGTCTATTGGTGGAATTGTATGAAGAAGGACATAGCCGGTGCTGTGGCTAAGTGTCCCAACTCTCAGTAAGTGAAGGTAGATCATAAACATTTGTGTGGTATTACTCAGGATATTGACCTTCCTACTTGTAAATGGGAAGCGATCAATATGGACTTCATTATTGGTTTACCTTGTACTCGAAGGCAACACGATTCTATTTGGGTGATTGTCGATAGGATGACCAAATCATCCCACTTCTTGGCTGTCAAGACTACTGATTCAACAGATGATTATGCCAGGATCTACATCCATGAGATAGTCAAATTGCATGGTTTTACTTTGTCTATCATTTTAGATAGGGGTACTTAGTTTACATCCCAGTTTTGGAGATCATTTCAGAGAGGTTTTAGTACTCAGGTGAAGCTTAGCACAACTTTTCACTCTCATACAGATGGACAGGCAGAGCGTACTGTTTAGACTTTGGAGGATATGTTGATTGCTTGTGTGATTGATTTCAAAAGTAATTGGGATGATCACTTACCTCTTATTAACTTTTCCTACAACAACAACTTTCACTCTAGCATCCAGATGGCTCCTTATGAGGTACTTTATGGACAAAGGTGTAGATCTCCTATTGGATGGATTGAGGTAGGTGAGGCTGCTTTGATTGGTCAAAATTTGGTTCATGAGACTATGGAGAAGGTTCAGCTTATTAGAGAGAGGTTGAAGACCACCCAGAGTCGACAACAATCATATGCGGATGTGAGAAGAAGAGAGTTGGAATTTAAAGTTGATGATTGGGTTTTTCTGAAAGTGTCACCCATGAAGGGTGTGATGAGATTTGGCAAGAAAGGGAAGCTTAGTCCCTGTTTTGTAGGTCCTTATTGGATTCTAAGGAGAGTTGGTAGCGTTGATTATGAGTTGGATTTTCAATGGAATTAGAAGCGGTTCATCCGATTTTTCATATTTCCTTGTTGAAGAAGTGTGTTGGTGATCCAACTTTGATTGTTCCTTTGGAGGATGTGGGTGTGAAGGATAGTATCACTTACGAGGAGGTTCCCGTGGAGATCCTTGATCATCAGATTCGGAGGTTGAGAAACAAAGAAGTCACTTTGGTAAAAGTTCTTTGGAGGAATCAACGTGTTGAGGGAACTACTTGGGAAGCAGAAGCAGCCATGAAAGCCAAGTACCCTCATCTCTTTCCTTCCTATCCAGTTTACGCTTGAGGTAGTAGTTTCCTCATTAGTACGTCTATCCTACTCTATTCCATGAGTTCCCCTCATGATCTTAGCATGCATGCAAGTTTTTGGAAGTTAGTTCACTCATGTGTTTAGTTGCAAGATTAGTTCTCATGTTTATTCCTTGGTTTTCATGTTTGGTTGTTGGTTGGGCTGTTTTCTCTCCAAGTTTCCTTGCTTAGTCTTTATTTAAGGATGAATGATCCCAAGGGGGAGATATTGTAAGACTCCAAAATTTCATCCACCTTTTAAACTTAAGAAATCTGAAAATTCTGAAATTTCCAGAAATGACGGGTCCAAACCACGGACCGTGGTTTGAACCACGAGTTGTGGAGTGGATCCATGGTTTTAGTCTTCCATAATCAGTTTCTGGTCTGAGAACCATGAGTTGGTTCTATGTACCATAGTTCAGTCTACGGCCCATCCTGTAAACTCGTAGAACCAGACCTGACGAATAACTGATTCCCAGGAACCACGAGTCAAGACTACGGACCGTAGTTTGAATTATGGATCATCCTATTGACTCATGGAACCTGATCAGAGGCCTGCCAAATCCCTTAGCAATGAAAGATTGGTTCTACTGATCATAGTCCATTCTAAGAGTCTGTCTTGTTGACCCATAGTTGGGCTTCTGCAGCCTGTTCTTTTGGCCAGGAACTACGAATGGAAACCACGAGCCGTGGTTTGGTCTATGACTCGTGGAACCCATCCGTGGTCCCTGAAAGTTGACTTTTTCCTTCTTTTTCCTAATTATGTTCTAGGGGTATTTTAGTCATTTTCCATCCTTTTAACCCCTAAATAATGTTGTTTTGACTATTTCTAGAAGGGTTTCTACCCCATTTAGCCTAGGTCTTCCATTATCCCTCATTCATCTACTAAATTGGGAAAAGAATTCCTTCAAGCTCCATGTCTCAAGCTCCAAGTTCAAGTATCCTTTTTATTTCAATTTCAAGTGGGTTAGCTTCAATCAAGGTATGTGGGTATTCAACAATGGGTTCCTTTCACCCTTGTGCCCAAAAACCCTAATCTTTATTTTTGATTTCACGAACTTTCAAATTAGGATTCTTACCCAATTCTTATGGGTTTTGCTATAAATTGCCTTTTCACGATTTTATTATAAAACTACTACTAAATTGCATGATTCTACATGAGTTTTTACATATGAACTCCTATTTCAAATTTAAGGCTAATTATGGCAAATTCTACATGCATAAATTGATTCAAGTAAATTAGGTATTTGATAGCATGTTTTCATGAATCTCAAGCAAGTGCATGCCTAGTTCCTATGTTTTATGAAAGTATATGTTATTATGCAATTGAACTAGTGCCATGCAAGTTTTCAAGTTATGAATTATTATGCAAGACAAGACACCCGATGTGCCATCAATGGTCATGAATCATTTTCAAAAACCAAGATTTGTGAGTAGTATGACGATCCGGGTTATGAACATGTTTATGAACAAGATTGACATCTAGATATGTCACATGTATGTGAGTCTTATGTTATACGCTTTGGGAGTAGTATTTAGCACCGAGCAATGAGGGTTCTAGATAACCCAAGTCTAAAACTACGTTGCCACCGTAGGTTACCCTCCGTGGCTTATGAAAGGATCCTTATGAACATGGTTCTAACCTTTGCCAGTTAGGACAACCTTTTTCAGTGTGGGTGCATAACACTGGACTCTATATAGCTCATCATGGTTTTATGTCGATTAAGAGAAACTCCCACATGATTATTTTCAACCTATGATGTTATATGATACTCTATTTTTGAATCTTGACTAAACTTCATGGTTTATATCCTATATCTTGATGATTTCTTATACTATCTCTTATTACGAAAGAGCTCATTTTAAGCATCTTTTAAGTGTGTTTTAATTATGATCATGCATATCTCACATACTCGGTACATCTTATAGTACTGACACATATTTTGTGATGCATCCTCTTGACGATGTAGATTCAGGTTCCCTTCCTCAGGCACGTGGCTAGAGATCGTAGGCCATTTCCAGTCAATGTTGGTGAGTCCTCATTGTTCGAGGGCTAGTTATGATTCTAGCTAATTTTTGGTTATTTACTTCTGTACCTTGAGTTAGCTAGGGTCTTGTCCTAGCAACTCCTTATGTCATGTGTAGAGGCTTTTAAGACATAGTCAGTATTCACATCTCTCTTTTAAAACCATGTTTCGTATTGACTTATAATTTATGGATTTGGGTTTCCTAGTGTTCTATCTATGCTTCCGCTATGTTTTCTTAAGAATGTTGAGTATGCTATGACCAAGGGTAAGTCTAGGGCACTCGTGCCCCGGATCCTGTGTTACGTCTAGGGGGTAGCCTCGGGGCGTGACATTGGGTTTCCCAAAAATTAAGGGAAATGAATTGAAGATTGAGTTTTAAAACATTTGGACGAGCCACGAAAGGGAGCTTAATGTTGGTCACATAAGGGGACTTGATGTCACATCAGTGTCGCATTCAAAAAATCAAAGGTCTTAATTTTTGTGCCAAATGAGACACAACCTGCGGTCACATATGCCAACCTACAGTCGCATATGGGAAAATGCGGTCTCATGTCTTCTCAACAAACTATTATGCACCTCTTCAGTAAAAGACCAGAACTTTTTGCTCCTAATATTAAATGACAAACAGTTTGATGCACTAGAAAGAAGATTCATTGAGCTTTAATTTTATAGGTAGAACACCATCTAGTTCCTTTCATATTGGGAGATACACACGTTTGAAGTCATACTATGTGCGAAATTATTTAAATTATCAACTGTAGTGCAACATTTAACTTCAACCTTTGTTTTAAGGTTCCCCTTGGCCTATAACCTTATTTAAACACTTCAGCTACCTTTATATAATAATTCCTTAATATGTTATCCACTTACCACCGTATTCTCCTGAGTTGAACAAAATTCATCGACGTTGACTAGTTGTACTTTTGCATGGAGATACATGGTGTTACACTAGAGATCTATACCTCCTACCATATAAGGCCTCTAATGGAGCTATCTAAATCTTGGAATAGTAACTATTATTATACACAAACTCTACAAAAGGTAGAAACTAGTCCCAAAGTTGATCACATATGCACGTAACATATCCTCAAGAAGATGAATACTCCGCTCAGATTGGCTATTTCTTTGTGGGCAGAATGTTATACTAGGCTCAACCCGAGTACCTAACTTCTTTTGCATAGACCTCCAAAAATGAGTATCTCAGTCCAAATTTATGGAAGGCATCCTATGGAAATGGACTATCTCCTGGATGTATATTTTGTCAAACCTTTCTAAATTTTAGGTAGTTTAAACCAAAACAAAATGAGCAGATTTAGTCAACCTATCAACAATGAATCAAATTGCATCATCTTTCCTCAATGTTTGTGGTATCGCTACCATAAAGTCCATAACAATATGGTTCAACTTTAACTCAGGTATAAGCATTTTTGGAGCCATATCACACAATTGTTGATGCTATTAATTCACCTATTGGCAATTCAAGCATCTAGCCACATACTCCATGATATCTCTCTTTATCTGACACCACCAAGACTGCTACTTCAAGTCATGGTATATCTTTCTTGCTCTTGTATTAATATAATATTTAGATCAATGAGCCTACTTCATGATTAATATGGTCAAGTCAATCACACAAGTAATACAAATATGACCCTTGATCCTTTATACACCTTTATGATCTAAAATGGCTTTCTTTGGCTTATCCTTTAAACACCCTAGATCGAATCATGCCTAGTCTCTCATCTTCAAATTGTCGAGCCTTAATATACTCCATCCAAAGTGATTGTACCTCAACACAAGAAAGAACCCTGCCAGGCTCAGAATTATCTAATCTCACAAAGCTTATAGGCAAGGACTGAACCTCCATATCCAAATGTATCTCTCCTACCTGCAACATAGCCAAGCTACCCATGATTATTACCTTTTTAGTCAAGGATTCCACTACTATATTAGCATTTCCTAGATAATAAAGAATGGTCATATTCCTGTACATTCATCAGTACAGAGTACCAATTATTAGATAGAAAACTAAACACCATATCAATCAAAATTTCTGTAAAGCCAAATTTCCTAAGCACCTTAGTAAGGAGAAACAAAGATACTCTTTAATAGGATTTATCATATTGTCACTCCGGAGCATATATCCTGGGAAAGACTTGCACCTGACGCCATTGATGGCTTAAGCACACCCAAACATGGTATGAGAAACGAGAACATAACTGACCTTAAGAGAAATCATGATTCATAATATGAAGAGACATATCTTATGAAAAAAAATTTATTCAAAAATTGTAAATTTGAGAATTCATACATAATGATGACACAAAGGTCAAAACTGTAAAATATGATCATGAGTACTAACTGTCAATGAAGGCTCAACATGTCTGAGAATACTGTCTACCGGGATAAGGTCCCTAGAATACCTTTACTAAAGTAAACATAATGCTAATATAAAATTAATCTCGTAAAAAGTAAGGAGCGCTCACCAAAAGTTGGATGTGAGAAACTTAATGAATGGTTATATCATGAACCTAGGTACCTGGATCTATATTATAAAATGATGCAGCGCCAAATTGAATAAGTACATAGAACATACTATATGTAAAATGATAGGAAGTAAAATGACATATACATAAATATAGGTCACTAACAACCAATATAGAGAAATCATGACATAAAAGAGAAATATAGGTTTAAATCATACACTTTTTGGAGTTATGTTCTTTGAACCTCTATTAGTTCATTATAGGAGTAAATGATGTAAACAATATAAATCACCACGTGAGAGCATGGAGTTTGATCTCGGCCCAATCTGTTAAGCCATCCCATACCTTGCTGGATATAGGACATACATGACATGATTTGCTAGCAAAGAATCCATCATAAGCCTTTACCAGGGGCACATGAAGGAGTTTCCCGAACCAACATAATGATCTATAACCTACGTTGCAAAACATAGTTTCAGGTATTTGTCATTTAGACTTATGCCTTCTTGGTTAACCATCTAGGTTGCTTAAGCTCGTGTTATTATAGTTTTAGCCTCTTTTGGCTCATGTACATAGTTTAGCCACCTTGGACTCAGGTTCATAGATTAGCCACGGTAGGTTCATGTTCATGGGTTAGCCACTTTATGCTCATATTCATAAGTCTTACCATTCATTAGCATCATTTGACATTAATGAAAGATCATATTATTATTCCATAGTTCATAAAATAAGTATTTTCATAACATTATGGAGACTAGTTTAGTGTACGTGTGTTGCATGTGTGCATCACATTAAGCTGCCAAATATTTTTTGTTCATGTATTTTAATCATGAAAAATGACTCATTTTACTTTTGTCACTATCACGCCCCGAGGTTACCCCCTAGATGTAATACGGGACTCGGGACCACAAGGATCCCAAGCTAACCCTTGGTCATAGCATTCTCAAGTAAACATAAAGGAAAAAATAGCGGAAGCATCATAAGGGAATCCAAAATAGGAAACATAGTCATAGGTACATAAGCTGAATAGGGAATGCAAATCAAAGGTCAACCGACAATATCTATGTCTGAAAAGCCTCTAAGACTAGCATAAAGAGTTGATGGGACAATACCCTAACTAACTCAATAATCTGAAGGAAAGGAAAACATAAGAAAGCTAGAATATAGACTAGTCCTCGAGCTATGAGGATTCACCAAAGCTGTCTAGAAATCCGGTTTCATCTAGCCACGAGCCTGGAAAGGAACACCTGAATCTGCATCATCAAAGGATGCAGCGCAAATTGCGTCAGTACTATGGAATATACCGAATATAAGAGCAATGCATAAATGTGATAAAAATATGCTTTAAAGCGTACTAAAACAAAATCCATACATAATAAGGGATCATGAGAAAATATCATAATGGAAAGATAAATCACGAAGAAAGAGCCAACTTCAAAATAAGAGTTCATAAAGCTTAGAAAACTTGAAAACATTCATAGGGGAGTTTCTTATAACCTACATGAGACCATGTGAGCTACATGGAATCTAACTATATAACCCTAGTTAGCAAAGCTAACTTGAACCTTTCCAAGGAACAAGTCACCATACCCAACTATATAACCCTAGTTGGCAAAGCTGCCCTAATGTCCACTAAGACACAGAACACCATTCATAAAGACGTGGATCCACTCTCATAAGCCTTTAAGGCACATCATTTCATAACCTACACTGGCAACGTAGTTTCTGGGACTAAGGGTACTCTCACCCTGTCCAACTCGGTGCTAAATACTACTACCAAAATATGCATATATAGCTCATCATTTAATAGTGGCATTCTCTCATGCCAAATCTTGTTCGTAAAGCATGAAACACATCGGGTATCATCGACTTTCATATCATAGTTCATAAAGATTAGCATAGCCATAATTCAAAACATGATTTTCTTTCTAAATTTATACTTGAAGAATTAGGCATGCATTTTCATAGATACATAAAGGCCATGATATCTAATCATGTGAATTTTCTCTTGAAAACATGAAATTTCATGACATCATGCTAGAAATCAACTTTCATGATTGGTCTTTTGAAACCAATAAGATAATCATAATCAAATCATGAATAATCAATAAGAAACCATTAATTAAAACATAGAAACTGATTTCATAAATTTCCCCCAATTTTGGACCAAAACCCTAATTTTATAAGTTCATAATTCAACATAAGGATTGGGGATTTTTGGGCACAAGGGTGAAAGAACCCATTGTTGAAGACCCACATACTTTATAAGAAGATAACCCACTTCAATGGAAAAGACTTAGGAGGCTTGACTTGGAGCTTTGAGACTTGAAGCTTGAGGAAGAATTTTTCTTCTTTTGGGAGGTGAATGAATGATTTAGGAGGAACTTAGGGTAATAAGGGTGAAAACCCTACTTGAAATAGTCATAACTACCTCACTTAGTAGTTAAAAAGGTGGGAAAAGATCAAAATACCCCTAGGACTTAACTTAGAAAAATCAAGAAATTTGGACGGCTTTAGGTTCTATGGTTTGATTCCAAGGATCGTCGTTTGAACCATGACTCGTGGTTAAACTCATGGAATCTGGCAGAAATTTTGGGCTGCAGAAGACAGTCTACGACTCGACAGAACGGATCTGTCATTTGAATGATGGGTCATCAAATCGATTCGTGGAACCTGGTAACAGCCAACCCTCTGATCTAGCTTCCATGAGTCAACAGGATGGATCAATCGATCCAATAATGGGTCGTCATTTGACTCGTGGTTCCTGATATCACTTGTCACCCTATATCTTTGATTCCATGAGTGGAATCACGACCCGTAGAATGAACTACGGTCCGTAGAAACCACTCGTGGTTCTCAGACCTGAGAGCAATTCAACAGAAAGCATTCCACGGATCCATTCCAGGACCCGTGGTTCAAACCACAGTTCGTGATTTGGACCCGTAATCCCTGGATCATGAAAATTTCTGAGGTTCTTAACATAGATAGCTGGATACGTTTCCAGGGTGTTACAGTTATGACCCAATTTCTAAGGTCATTATGGCACCTACAACTCTCCAGTAGGCGAACCAATTCCTGTAAACCAGAATGGTTAGTAATTGGCTACTACCTAACCAACACGCACAATAAGAAGAAATAAGCGAAAGCATAATAAGATAAAGGCAAGCGGAAGCAAATAACCCGAATATAAATACATACAAGAAAACTACATCAACCCCAAGACTTGGTATCGATAGTATAAGAGCTTCTAATAGAGTTCTAGTGCTAGAAGTAACAAAATATAATAAATAGTTGTCTCTGAATAAATAATGAGTAACAGTACAAAAGATAAGATGTGGTCAACCCCGATCGTCAGGCGCTCACCCTAGTCTCGAATATTCAAAGCGGCACGAGTCTCCACGCGATCAATGGCGAAAGCTCACACCAATATCTGCACCAGAAAGATGCAGAAATGTAGTATGAGCACCAATTGCAAAGCAACAGGTACCCTGTAGGCATCATCGGCCGACTAAGCACATATAAGATATAAAAATAGCAATAAACAAAATACAAGGGAAGCAGTCACCAAAGCAATAGAGAAAAGCACATGGAAACTAGCATGGAGAATAGTCAACCAAGAGTTATAAGCATACATGCTAGCACATAAGATATACATAACACTGAAACACAGGTGAAAGAAAGAAGAACGCACCTGGAATCCTTGCAACAATAGTATATATATAAGGAGAGAGAGTTTAGAAACATGGAGGTGCACCAGTAACCTCAAGTAAAAATTGAAAGAAGGAAATCAAGCCAACATAATCGACTAGAAACCATACACTAACATAATCATGCTTAAAACATCAATTTCAATATAAGAATAGACGTAAAACAATATCTCAAGTATAACCCTAGGATGGAATAACTAAACCACAAAGTACTGAGATCCACAATCAAGAACCATGCAAAAAAATAGAACAAGATAACCCTCAACTGCTCAGAAGGCCAGAAAAATAGAGCCTTAATAATATAGGACCCACTAGCCCCTCAATAAACAAAGTATCCAACAGTCAGAGCCTCAACAGGCTAGAACCCACTAAACCACCAAGAATCGAAGGCCATAACAAGCTCTATAAGATGAAAGTAGTAATATAATCTACCTACAGACCCAACAGCTACCCATACAACCGAAGAACGCAATCAAGTGAAAACAAACCTTTCAGTGGCCCATATAACTGAAGCGTACACTGATCACACAACAAACAAGGGTTGAATCTGAATTACATATGCATGATGATAATGATGATGTGATTAAACCAGGTATGATAAAAGTGTCATATGTTACCCCCTCCGGTACCTAGAAGGCCCAATAGAGGCAGGACCCATGGAAGGCTCATCCGTATACCTCAACTCCACCATATACCCCCTCCTCCTGGAACACTCGTTGGCCCATAGTTATTGGCCCAGAAATAACAGAGTCCATGGGGGTCAACTCATAGACCACATACTAAAACCACGAATCTCAAAGTACCACTATCCAGAGTATGATCGGATATAGATCAATAATCATTGTCTCATAATACGTGCCCAAAATAAAACCGAGTCTAAAACAGTAGTCAAATCTCAATAACCCTTAGAAAGGGTGCCCAGAGTGTGTCCGGGTCTAAAGCAGTAATCACATCTCCAAATCCCTAAACAGGGTGCCTGGCACGTATCCGAGTCTAAATATGTAGAGAATGATATCTAGTGCTATCGCCCAGCCGAGCCTAGTATCAGTAGGAAAACCAGTGGTGATATCATCAAAATCTCCTCTTTACTCTAAGAGGTTTCATAAAAGCCAGTACCAAAATCCTTTCCATAATTATTTTACCAAAAATGGGCCATCGGGGCCATGCAAAGTTTAGAAAATCATTTGTAGTAGGCCCGAAACGAAAACCGTAGTAAAACATGCAGGAAAAACCTTTTACATGAATGATATGATCGCAAACAATAGATTAGCCCAAAATAGTTGACAAACATTCCTATCGACCCTGCACGTGCATAATTAGCTCTACAGCACAGATAGCCAGCATAAAGAAACATCTAGATGTCTGGGACTCACGGACATTCCCAATTATCCCACTGTCTATTGTCCAGAGGCATATCCAAAGGCCACAAATTTTAAGGGTACCAACCTAGAAAACCAACCCAAGGAAGCTAATTAATGCAGTTATAGCCTATATACACGGAGTCTAGGTAGGGAAAATCATAACTTACTTGTCGTCCGATGACTAGCTGCAGAAATGGCGTCATCCAAGCTCAAACTACTCCAAGAGGCTCCAAATAAGGAAAACACTATCAACACAATAATCTACGTATCAAAACAAAACCAATGATACCATAATGCTAGAAACATAATCGGGTCAAAATCCAGGTCATAAGCAGGCCCGTGGGCCTCGTAACCCAAACCAAGAAATGAAAATACCATGGTGTTCCCCATATTCCCGGGAGGACATGCTCCAAAAATTAGCGGAAAAGGACCATCAACGGGGCTCAAAACAGCCCTAAACTTTCAAGAACACACTAGGAATCAAATGAAGAAATTATGGGATTAAAGGATGGAATACTTACAATTTGCGGCAAGGAATCAACCATGGACGAGAAATTAATTAATCCAACGCTAAGAGATGATCCCACAATAAAAATGGAACTTGGAGCCTTTGAAACAATGGAGAGAAATGTATTTTGGGTGAAGAAAATGAAGGAGAAGGTATATATACAGACATGGATTTCTTCATCGCTATCTCGAGAAAAACCCTCGAGATCGCGATGAACAAACTAGCCAACTCATCGCAATTGCGATGGTCAGCTTTCATGATTGCGATGAACAAAGGAGTAGGGACTTTATTGTTATTGCGAGAAAACCCTTCGAGATTGCGATGAACAAAAATCTAGACCTTCGAGATCGCAAATGTCTTTCTTCGAGATCGCGATGAAAATTTTTTGGCCAAACCAACAATTGAAAACCAGCAAAAAAGAAACTTCAATGGGGTATTTCAGGCACAATTGGAACTCGATACTCACAAAGAAAATATGCTACTATAGTGAAAGTGACATTCTAGACTCAACACAATCGATGAAAATTCCATACGAGGTTGTTTCATAGGAGTGTTGACCCAAGTCAACACTAGCTAAAATCAACTGAACACCTAAAATGAGCTTGGCTCACGCGGGACCCAAACCAACCATGTACCTAACTTAAACTCCATATTTCAGAGATAACAACACTGATGGAATTTCCATCCGAGGCCGTCTTCTCTGAATATTGACCAAAGTCAACCATACAAGCCCAACTGGCCTGAAAACACAAAACGAGAGAGAATTCCAAGATGAAAAGCTTCTGGATACCAAACAAAGTTCCAACCAGACCAAAGTCCACGCTCCAAATTTAATGAAACTATCGGAATTTGATTCCGAGCATGATTACCAAGAATATTGAGTGAAGTCAATGATTTCCAAAGTTAAAGCTCTAAAAAAGAAAATGGCCATAAAGACCAAACAGACGGCCCGGACACCTGACTACCGGTCCTACTAAGCTATAAATGACTTGAAGGTGCTACATGCAAGTTATAACAGTACAAGAAAGGTAAAAATGTGAGAATGACCTGAAGGGTCATTACAGCTTTGGACAAGTTAAATTAGCACACATATGATTTAGTTATGGGTAAATTTCACGTATAGTGATCACATAATTAATTATCACTTGTTTTTATAAAAGTCACTTAACTATCTTTTCTAACAAAAAAGTCGCATCTAATTTTTAGATAGAAATTTTCAATTGAAAGAAAAATAGGAGAAATTAGCAAAAGGAGATAATCCATACGATATTATTTTCAATGTTATTATTGAAAAAAGAGAATGAGATAAGCTTTTGATTTTTCTGGCTACTTTATTTGACGGCTTGTTTTGTCTAATTTTTCAATCAGTTTTCACCCGAAAAGAAACACGATAAATTATCAAAAGGGAAGAAGAATAAACAGTTAATTTTTGATTGTGTATAATTCACATATGACCTTTAAATTTCTTAACTAAAAAACTAAGGAAAAGATAGAAAGAATGATGATAGTGAATACAAGAAGACTTGAATAAAAACCAAAATAAGAAGAAAACTAGAAGCAGAAGAAGTAGTAATGTACAATTAGCCATATGTTTCTTGTAGAAGAAGATATTTTTTTATATAAACTAAAATTCTTATTGATTAAGAAGTGTTAAATATTATGAAAAATCTTGACTATTAAAATTTTCTAGTTAAACAATATACTAACTCCTAATATTTAGGAATTCACTGATAAAAAATTTAGATCTAGAAAAGGATATAAATTTGGTTAAGAACACAATTACAAATTAACTCTGATTAGAGTACTACAGGACTCAACTTTTCCATCAGTATCATATTTAAAAAGCTATACTAACATTTTGTGTAAACAGTGAACTAAAAAACTTTAGTACACTTATACAAGTCCTAAACATTAGGGTTATAATTAGATATTTATATTTAATTGTTAGAAAAATAGCAAAAATATTATTTCCTCTAAGTAGAGAATTTTAATGTAGGAAAAAAAGTTCAAATCACATAATAAGTTCCTTCACACTTTAAATATAATATAGATTATTAAATATCATATCGTTTTAGAATAGATAGTAGGTAAGGAGTTCATATCATCATGTTAAAAGCATAATTAAGAGAATTCATATCAATTTATGAATTTTTCATTATTGTAAAGAGAACAGTTTGGGGATCATAAGATTCATATTCTTTTGAAAATTATAAGAGTTGGTGCTTTCTCATGAGAATTACATAACATTCATATGTTTATGTAGAAAAATCCATATAAATCACATATACTAGGGATTATCATAAGGATAATAGACGTGAATAGAGATTTAATGAAGTTTTCATAAGGAACTGAAGAGATTTCATGTTATGCGGGTTTTACTCTAACCTAACCTTTTCATGAGAATAGTTAAAACTAGGGGAATGATATCCATAGGAAAAATATGAAAATGGATAGCCTTACATACCTTGAGAGATTGAAGAACTTGCAGAAGAACTTGAGGGTTTCCTTGCTTGAGGTCTTAGAGCGTAGTTCTTGAAACCATTGCGGTTTTGAGTTTGGGAAGGAGATAGGAGTTTTATCATTGAATTGTAAGTGTTCACTCTTGTTAAATTGGTTATAAGTTGTGTGTATGGAGTACATAGTAGGGATAGGATAAAAACATCCTTCATAGAACATAGTGTAAAATAATTTAGCCAAAATACACCTCAACGTGCCGCACTGACCATAACACTGGGAGGGGCAATGCTCCATGGTGTCCAGGGCATTAGCTCCTACAGAAACCAACTCTATGAAGTTTTGTCTATAGTGCATCATACTAGCCAATGCATTGGCACTGTCAGTTCTCTGCCTGGCGTGGTGCTTTGGCCTTTGCTGCCCAAAATATTTGTCTAAGTCATGGAACTTGTTCCAATAGGTTTTTAATCGATACTTTGGTCAGATAACTTGATTTCTAATCTCTAACATACATACATAATGACTTAAATTCAGATATCTCCATTTGAGGCATTGTATAGTAGGCACTGCAGATCTCTAGTGGGTTGGTTTGATGCCTTCGAGGGTAGACCGTGGGGTACTAACTTGCTTTGTGATTCCATAGATAGAGTTTGGGTTATTCAGGAGAGACTTTGTATTACCCAGTTTAGGCAGAAGAGTTATGCTGACCAAAAGGTTTGAGAGCTAGAGTTCATGGTAGGTGACCAAGTGTTCATGGGGTATCCCCCATAAAGGGCGTGATGATGTTCAGGAGGAAGGGTAAGTGATGAACGCTCAAATCGTGCTCCCCAAGTTAGAGGTCACGGTGATCGTGCAACAAAACAAAATTTATAATTCCCAATGAGTGTCGAGATCGTACCCAAGGGACTTGGAGCTAGCTAGTTTCGTGTTAGTATGTGGTCTACAAGTAGACCTCCATGGAACCTACCATTCTGGACCAAATGCTATGGGCTAACGGTGATCGGAGGGAGGGTGTATGGTGCAAGAGAGGTACTCAGGAAAGGTCCTTCCATAGATCCTGCCTCTATTGGGCCTTTTGGGCACCAGAGGGGGTAACATACAGAACTACGATCACACTTAGTTCTAGATTCATCATATCATATCATCATACATATTTCACCCGGATTCCACCCTTGTTTATTATGTGTTCAGTGTACTCTTTGGTTGTATGGGCGACTGAAGGGTTTGTTTTCACTGGATTGCATTCCTCAGTTGTATGGGTAGTCATTGGGACTATAGGTAGATTATGTTACTCCTGTCATTTTATAGAGATGGTTATGATCTTTGGTTCTTGATGGATTTGCGGTTGCTAACCTGTTGAGGCTCTGGCTGATGGATTTTGATTATTGAGAGAGCTAGTGAGTCATGTATTATTGAGGCACTATTATATGGTCTTCTGAGCTGTTATAGGGTTCTGGTTCCATTCTTCGGTATGATTTTGAGTAGTAGCTTCCGATTATTGTGGTTTAGTTATTCCATCTTAGGGTTATATTTGAGAGATTGTCTTATGCCTATCCATACCTTGGAATAGATATTTTAAAGCATGTTTCTATTAGTCTATGGCTTCTAGTTCAATTGTTGGCTTGCTTTCCTTCTTTCAGTTAATTTTGAGGTTACCAGTACACCTCCATGTTTCTAAACTTTCTCTTTTATATATACTATTGTTGCAAGGATTCCTGTATGTTCTGCTTTCTTACATATGTGTTTCTGTGTTATGTATATCTTTTGTGCTAGCATTGTATGCCTATAGCTCTTGGTTGTCTATTTTCCATGCTGGTTCCCTGTGCTTTCTCTATTGCTTCGGTGACTACTTTCTTGCTATCTGTTATATTATTGTTTTATATATTATATACGCTGAGTCAGCTGATGATGCCTACTGAGTACCCGTTGTCTTGGTGCTCATACTACACTTCTGCATCTTTTGGGTGTAGATATTTGTGTGAGCTTTTGACATTGATTGCATGGGGACACGTGCAGCTTTTGGATATTCAAGACTAAGTTGAGCTCATTACGATCGGGGCTTTTCCATATCTCATCTTATGGCACTGTTACTCCTTGTACTTTCGGAGACAGATTTATATTGTATTTTGTTACTTATAGCACTTGCATTCTATTAGAAGCTTCTGTACTGTCGATACCAAGTCTTGGGGTTGGTGTAATTCAATTTTGTATGTATTCAGGTTATTGCTTCCGCTTTGTCTATCTTTATATTCTGCTTCTATTTATTTCCATTTGTTGTGCGTATTGGTTAGGTAGTAGCCCATTATTAACCATTCTGGGCTACGGGAATTAGTTTGCCTACTAGGGGGTTGAAGGTGCCATCATGACCAGAGAAATTGGGTCATGACAGCTTGGTATCAAACCTCTAGGTTCACTGGTGTCGTGGTAAAGAGGCAAATGTAAACATAGAGTCTCACAGATCAGTACGATGATGTCCGCATCTTATCCGGGGGAGGCTTCATGCATTTTTTAGGAATAGTTTCATATTCTTGGGTCCTTATCGTGCGTTCCTTGCTCTATGGACTTCTAAACTTCGATTTTTTCATTCCTGCTCAGATGACTAAGACGTTTTTGACAGCAGGTGATATCGAGGCTTCAATGTCTATTGCTTATGCGCTTTTGTCAGTGCCAGGACTTCAGAGTGATAATTTACCACATCAGATGGGGGTGTGGGGCCAGCCCAGCCTCTAGTAGGGTGTCATGCTACCCCAGTTCTACAGACCACTGTGGCTACGACTCTGAGTCCTCCATTGAGTGTTTCAGTACCCGGTTTTCTTAGCGATGGTGCAGTTAGGGTTGAGCTTCTATTTCTTCAGCAGGGTTGTATGTCGGTATTGGACTATGAGGCAAGGTTTCACTAGATGGTTATGCCTACTACTAGGACTGTGCCTTCAGAGATTGATAGAGTTCAGAGCTTTGTTGGAGGTTTGATTTCATCGCTTTATTTGGCGACCAAGCACTTGGTTACAGTTGGGACTACCTTTCTTCAGGTGGTCGACCATGCTTGGGCTATTGAGGGTTTATGTCATGAGGCTTACAGAGGTAGTTCTAAGAAACATCATTGCCAGGACAATTCCCGTGGTTTTCAGACTCGAAGTAGGGGATTCTCCACCAGAGATAGGTTCCATTACTTCCTATCTACCAGGCCAGTTTTAGTTTCTCCATAGGTTCCAGAGGGTGGTGGTATAGGGCATGTTTAGCTTAGTGGACATGGTACGGGCCCGATTCTTTATGGTTCATATTCAGGTTGTGTAGGTCATAGTGGGCAGTCTGGTTCAATGAGATCTTCTCGCGCTTATGTATTCAGAGGGGTGTGCTTTCAGTGCAGTGGGTGCACTTTGTTAGGGATTTCCCCACGATCCCAACTTCCGGTCAACAAGGTCAGAAGGTGTTATCTCCCAGGGCTTCAGTGCCACCGACAAGAGGTAGAGTGCAAGGTAGTAGGGGTGGTCCCCAGATGATTAGAGGTGGCTTTTGTTCTAGTGGTACATGTAAAGGTTGTTGTCAGTGCGGTGAACGTGGGCACTTTGCTAAGAATTTCCCCACGATTTTGTATCCCAATAAGACTAGTTGTTATGATTGTGGTGAGATTGGTCATCTTTATAGAGCTTGTCCCCGGCACTGGTCGATTGAGCCTTCAACTTCAACTACTCAGTCTAGAGTTAGATTCCATAAGTTTAACGCCCCTCGTGGTGGGCCAGAGGTAGAGTTTCCTGATATCGTTGCTCCAGGTAAGGCTTTTGTTACCTTAAGTTGGTGATAGCATTGCTCACATTGTGATTCTACTCCTTTCTATCATATAATTGCTTAAACACATACCTACTACTTGTTTAGTTTATTGATTACTTGAGTTTTTGTAACACCCCAAAAATCGAAACAAATTTCTAAGTTTAAAACTCTAAAAAATTCCAAGTTTCCAGAAATTACGAGTCCAAATCACGGTTTGTGATTGGATCCACGAGTCGTGGAACTGAGTCATGATTTGCCTTCTATAGGATTAGCCTCTGGTTTATGAATTGCGAGTGGGTTCTATAGATCATAGTCACTCTACAGGTCATCCTGTCCACTCGTGAAACCTAACCTGTGGGCTGACTGATTCTCAGGAACCACAAGTCAGGTCTACGTATCGTAGTTTGAACTATGGACAGTCCTATTAACTCGTGGAACCTGATCAAAGGCCTGCGTAATCCTTCAGAAATGATGAGTTGTGTCTACAAACAGTAATTTGTTCTACGATCCATCCTGTTGACCCATAGAAAGTCTTCTGCAGCATGATCTTTTGGCCAAAAACCATGAGTGGAAACGACAAGTCATGGTTCAGTCTATGACCCGTGGAATCCATCCGTGATTCCGGAAGCCAACCTTCTTAAAATAAAATTCTTAATTAAATCCCAGGGTATTTTTATAATTACCCACCCTTTTAACTTTTAAGTGAGGTCGTTTTAGACATTCTTAGCATGATTTATAAATCTATTAGCCTAAGTCCCTTCTCAT